>OX439132.1:31361964-31657850 GCA_949318235.1 Ecdyonurus torrentis | reverse complement strand
AGGGAACAAGAGGATTTTGTATTCAAAAGAGAAAGAGAAAGAGAAAGAGAGAGAGAGAGAGAGAGAGAGAGAGAGAGAGAGAGAGAGAGAGAGAGAGAGAGAGAGAGAGAGAGAGAGAGAGGGCGTTTTTGATTGACTGATAGGTTACAAAAATTGTCGTGCCTTATCAGTAACTTATAAACTTTGATTATTATTCATAATAAAAATGTATTGAAGTTTAAGTACCCCTATTTTTTATTTTCAAGTCATTTTTTTTTCTTGGGTCTTTAAAACGCACGTGCTTTTTTTTTCTTTAAAGTAAGCACATTTTTTTATATACATATATTTTTTTTTATCTTAATTTTTTTTACTTGAATAATAAAATAATATATAAAGATTATATTTAGTTGATAAAATTTTTATAGTGAAATGTCACGTTTTTTAGTGTATTATTATTATAAAAGATTACTTTATTCTGATAATATATATTTTTAAAATATAATTTTAATTATTTTAATAATACCCAATATAATGTTTTAACAATTATATTGTTTTATTTTGTTTCTGTATTATAAAAAAAAATATATATATATATAGTGTACATAGTATATAAACTAAATATAATGACATTATTGATGTGGAGTAAACAACCTAAATATATTGAGATTCTATAAATGTAATAGACATTATCAAATAAAAGTTTTTACAGCTTCAGTGTCTAGTGTCATAAAATATATAAATAATACTAAAATACATACTTTTTTTTTAAGATAATAAAATTATATATGATAATTTTGTGTTACATTTGTCACGAATGTATGAATGGTTCATTTTTGAAATGCATTCCAAGTAAAAAGTGTAAACATAGAAATAATTGTATATGTATATATTATGTTATATGTGTGCATTATATATTATAATAATGTTGCTACTGTTATTATCTTGTATAAATATGTAATTGTATTTCGAAGACCATAACAATGTTTTTCGCTTGATTATATAATATAAGAATAATTTGAATTTATGTTTCCATATATAATTTGTACATTTCAAAGTTGTTAGTTCAATAGTTTCTAAAATGATCTTAAATGATTATTTTAATTTTACGTAAAGTTTGAAACCAATTTGATTTGAATGATTTTTTTTTCTTTTAAAGTATATATTATACAAAAAATTTCAAGTTATATTACAACCTTTGAAATCTTAGAGAGAGAGAGAGAGAGAGAGAGAGAGAGAGAGAGAGAGAGAGAGAGAGAGAGAGAGAGAGAGAGAGAGAGAGAGAGAGAAGGATTAAAATAATTTTTTGTTTACTTTTTGTGTGCTTTCCTGCTTTCGTCATTTTTTGTCCCGTATGTATTTGTCATAAATAAAATAGCAACAAAAAAAGGAAACAAACAACAACTTTAGATTCGTAGATGTTTTATAGATGACGTCAAAGGAGAAATTATAGTTACATAATCTGTTAAAAATATATATGTACTCATTAAAATTATGTAACGTTCAATAAGTCACTCAACTTCGATATAAATATAATAGAAAATATCACTATACAAGATAAAAAATTTCGATTAAAAAAAAAATAAAAAAAAAAGGCACAGACTGACAGAACAAAGCTTGAAATTATTTTTACAAATAAATCATACACAATGAAGGTTTTATACCGTATAAACCTTGATAAACAATTATATTATTATATATAGAGCTTTTCTTTTTTGAAAAGGAAAAAAAAAACTATATTTTTATTTTACTACAAATTCTCTCAGCAAAAACTTCTTTACAATAAATTATTCAATAGAGATTACATACACAATTATGATGTAGGTTATATTCAGAACTATCTCATATATATATATATATATATATATATATATATATATATATATATATATGACAGAATGAAAATCTAAAGGATTAATATATATAATGAAAACGAAGAGACCCTTGTCATGATTAACAAAACGTACTTTCTGTGTAATAATAATAATCCACAATATACAGTACCATGGATAGTATAACAAAACATTAGAAATAATTAATGCGCTTATAGCCAAATGCACTTCATTATTGATAATATACAGAATAATTGAAATACTATCTCTTCATATATAATATAATTTAATAATTTAAATCTGATACATTATGAAGTTAATTAATGTTTATCAACTTTCATATTACACTGAGAGAAATGAATAATCATAACAATTTATATGGTTAAAAAATTATTTTAAAATTTTGAGATAATTTTGTATAATGCAAGATTTAATTTAAATATTTTTTAAAAAAATCCATATTTTTAAATAAAAAAAATGAAGAGGTAATAATATATATATAAATAAATAAAAACATTCCCTTTAAAACTCCAACTCCCCCCTAAATTATTAAAAAAATTGACAGTGATATATGATTCTTTGTCACAAAAATTGGCTAAATTTATCTAATAATTGCTTTAACGAGAATAAATCATTAAAAAATTAAAGCTATTATTAGATAAATTTGAACGTGGATATTGTCTTTATTTTCTCACAGTGTAATTTGTAGTGAACTTACAACTTTATATATATAAATACCAGTACGTATACAGTATGGAATTATGTGGTACAATTCATGTTACATAAATATAGGGGTGAAACGTAATGGTTCGTATACAATATTGAGGTATGTTTAGTGCATAGCATATATAATGCTTTTGCCCATTATAACTATTCATATATATGAGGTAAAAAAAATGAGAGAGAAAAAAAAATAATGTTCTCTCCTCCCCCATTTCACTATATTATTTTATATATATTTTGTACTACATATTTAAAAACACGCGATATTTCCTTCTTTTTTTTTTGTTGCTTAGCAATTATATACATAGGAGTTCGTGACAAATACATGGATAAGTAAGATTGGAATAAATTACACTGAAAAATTTCATAATATTTCTGAATTTGCACTTTCTTTATTAAAAGGTCATTTCTTATATCAACTGATTGCGAAGTTTCAAATATTTTTTAAATTTCTCATCAGTAAATTAGCTAAGGGTCTTAGAAGTTTAATATTTATGCATATATAATACACAAAATTCATAATTAGCTCAAATTTGAGGTTATTTGGTTGTCGAACTTATAGAAGAATAAAATTCATAGATTTAGTGATATAAACAAAGAGCTAGCAAATTTGAAATTATAATATAATTTTTAAATATTTCTTCGAGTATTCTTAATAAGTATTTTAATAAGTAGTAACTTTTTTTTCAGTGTAAACAATATAGTAGTAGGTCAAAATAATATAATAATCATTTATTTTATATGGTAGCATAATGTTTTTTATTGTTATCACACATTTTTTATGTTATTTCAAATTGCTTTTTTATATCATTTATTATATTTTAGAAAAATGTTTTTACATGTGAAGTTTATGTATAATATAATGATTTGTTTTTGTAGGAAGATAATAAACACATAATTTTACATTAAGCTTGAAATATTGTTTTCTTTGTGTATTATTTTTAATTTGATTTTATCTCCAGTGTGATCGATGTGGAGAATATTTATATTGTTATATGTTATACGTATAGCTCTTTTTTTATATTAAATATTAATAATAATATTAGTGTTGTTCGTGACTGCTTATGTTTACTCAAAATGCGGAAAAGGAAGTGCCGGAAAAGGAAACCACGTGATGGTAAAAGTGGGAGGAAGCTCAGGCCTACAATTCTCCCGATACTGATATTTTATATAAACCTATAAAACCAGGAAAAGGAAGTGCCGGAAGCGGAAATCACGTGACAGTAAAAGTGGGAGAAAACTTCGCAGTAGCAGCAAGCTAGGTCTGAGCTCCTCCCACTTTTAACATCACGTGGTTTCCTTTTCCGTCACTTCCTTTTCCGCTTATTAGCTTTACGTAAAATGTCACTAGATCAAGCGGATACAGTGTAATTAACTATGTAAAGCCAACTGTGATTGGCTAGTAGGTTTATAACACGCACTCTGATTGGTTTAGCACCGCGGATACAGCTTTTGGCGGGAACGACCTTGTTTTCGCCAGAGAGTAGCTTGCTGCTGGCAACAACTTTTCTCCCACTTTTACCGTCATATGGTTTCCTTTTCCGGCACTTCCTTTTCCGTTTTTTAGAGTAAACATACGCACTCCGTATAAACCCTGTTCTCTTGAACCAAAAAATACGCAAAGTTGATCTTCATTTTAGGAGCAGAGAACAGAGGGTTTACGAACAGCATTATTATATTTTATATATAATAGTTCAAACCATTTTTGAAATTTGTTAAACTTGAAGAAAAGGTTGAAATAAAAACTCCCAAAATATTATACAAATATGAAAATGTAAAAAAAGAAAAAGTACTTTGGGTGAAAAGACTCAAAAGGTGTCTACAAATTTGAATTTTTATGATGTAAAAGTGATTGCCAAAATCTCTAAAACATAATAAATTTTAGAAGTACAGATTTTTTATGTAAAATTTAATTTTTTTACTTCTTGTCTTATGGTATAGCATTCATATAAGAGAATATTTTAATACCAATACTCAAATTCTTAATGCATTTGTGATTTTTTCTCAACATATTTTTATTATAGAATAATATGTACTAATATGTTCCTAGTTTGTTTTTTTATATGTATAATATACTGTATAATATAGAATCGAAGAAAAATTGCAATGTGTATGAATCATGGAAATAAGTTGTACACAAATCTCAAATCTTTGTTTACTTATACGAAGAAATGAAATGTTATTATGCCGATATCTTTGTTTGTATTTCTATATATTATTATCATTATAAAAAATATTTTAATCTTTCTTTACCTTAAAGCCTTAAAGTGTTATGAAACTAAAACTTTTGATGTCTATACTCGAGTGATTGTTTACTGATCTAAACAAACATTGTATAAGTAAAACAATTGATTTTCAGCGTGTCATTATCTTTGAAGATAGAGAAATGAGATTTCTATATATAATATAAAGTTTGTGAATGCATTGAAATGACTATAACATCATTATATTTTAAGGAAAATTTCTCTCCCCTATATAGATATAATATGCATTTCTCTGTATTATGTATACACTATAGAATTTTCTCTTTCAAGTAAACTTTCTATAAGCTGAACAATTCTAATTGGCCTTATATAAGTGCGGGTATAATTGAATGCTACCGCAAAATGTGCAACAAACCGTTTTCAACAGAGCTAACTATACTGCTTATACGAATAAAAGTGAAATATACGAAGAGAGTTTGATTGTTGTCGGTCGGGTTGGTGGATGGTTGGGGGGTACTTTTGGTACGATTGTGGAGTCAAGTGGACTGATATAAAGCATGGCCTATGTGGAGTTGAAATCGATTTTATATGTGCTCTGAAAGTAAAATGATTTCGTATAGAATATTATATTATGTATACTTCTTCATATTGAGAAGTGATTTCAGTTTTATGAGAATGGAATCAAGTTTTGCTTTGGACTCAATTAATCTATTTACTTCTTGTAGGAGATGAAAGATATTATACGCAAAGGAAGAAGAATATTTCTTAGTGTGTAAATTTATGAAAATAATGTTAAACTAATTTTGTCTCTGTAATATCAAAAATAAAATTTTATGTTAAGTTTTTATTGGAATGTTTTTGCTCTGTAAATGAAGAATTCTTGGAGAATAATTAAACTGGATGAGGGATATTCTAAACTACTAAGTAAAATGGAGAGAGAGAGAGAGAGAGAGAGAGAGAGAGAGAGAGAGAGAGAGAGAGAGAGAGAGAGAGAGAGATGAAATGGACCACAACTCGTGTCACATCTCCATAAGATTTATGGTGAGTTTTATCACAGCTGGTTCTCCCTCATATTTTCCTTATTTCCTAAACGTATATATATAAAATTTTCCCATGAAGTTGATATTTTTATATATCACAACAACAGTCAGCAAAAGTCTTATGTAAATATGATGGTCAAGCGTTTGCCTCTCGCGATATAAACAGTTGTGGTTGGTCACAGATGTTACTTTATATATATAAGTAAGGGACCACAACCTGGGCCTATATGACCTTTGACCTTATAGAGTGTATGTGCGACCAGATGACACTCGTAAGTATAAACTCATGTCATCACTTATCAACTTGACGGCATGTCTTTTATTTTGTTGTCATTTATTTATTTTATTTTATTTATTTTTTTTTTTTTGCGTGTTGTAGAGAGAAATGAAGAGAGGGTTGCACAATTTACAGGATGAGCTCGCCATTATTTCTAATGTTTCTCATTTATTTTATATGAAAGGTTGTTTTCATTTTTTTTTTTTTTTTTTTTTCATGCTTACTCTTCCACGTTTGTTATTTAAAATGTTTGAATTAAATTTCTTGCCATTTTATTTTCTTTACAAATTTTATATATATAATCTACTATATACGGAAATGTGAAATATACTGTATTTTTTTTATAACTTATGACTTTAACCAACGTGAGTAATTTTCATTTTTTTTTTCAAATTTAATAACTTAATACAATTAAAAACAACTACAGTATCTAATCAAATCATTAAATTCTCTGTAAATTTCTAAAAAATAAATTAAGAAATTTATTTTAAATATATAGATAAAGTAATTTTAAGCCATATACGGTATGAAACATTAATTATACTATTAAAAAAATACCTGTGTATAAAGTTGAATACGTTTGCAAAAATTACTTCAATTATTTTTTGAAACTGTTATGGCCTTACATAAACTTTTATGATATAAAAAAAAACATCAAAAATTATATAAAAACTATTTCATACTTTCATTTTCTATAATACCTACAATGCATAATTTAATTAAATGTAATAATTTAATTTAATAAGTTAATTATATATTAAATAAGCAAATGTATACAATGATTATGGATGTTGAATTTTTATATACATACATTTACACGTACTGTATATTTTATACACCTTGCATAAATTATCGTTTTAAAAACGGAAAAATGTATTTTTATTTTATTTACGTTATTTTACAATTTTGCTACTCACACCCGCACAAATTTTTGAAAAACGTTTAATATTGGCAGGCAAAAATCAGACAATTCTAGGTCATCATTTGGAGGGAGAGAGAGAGAGAGAGAGAGAGAGAGAGAGAGATTCAGTTTGTTATCAGGGGTAATTTTCGTATATAGTTCTATAAAACCAAAACCCTTTAAAATATAGAACTCTCGCTTTCCAAACTTTAATTTCTATCTATTCTTTCTGCACACAAATTATTAATTTCAATTAATTAACATAATACTGGTATAATAAAAATAATATTTATTATTTCCTATTTCTATTGTACTATGAAAAAAGAGATGACATTTTTATAATACGAATAACATACGAGTTATAGAAGTTTCAAAATAATTTGCTGCTTGACAGATCTTTGTTGCAAACATACACCCGCTTGTATATACATACGTGGGTTTGCCACATTTTTAATGGTACTATAATTTAATGTCATTGTTACACAATGCAGGGGAGGGTAGGAGGATTTACAATACGTATACTATAATGTGATGAATTTTACTCATTTTCCTACATCTACACCTGTGTTAGTTTCCATATTACCGGCTATTTTCTCACTCCCCTGGACTAATAATTTTCAATTCTCCGTAGAACCCTCTCACATACAACGTACATGATAATAGATTTATTCAACAACACTTAAGGTGTAAAAAATTGTCTTCAACATAAAGTACTTTCTGATCAATGGATTGAAAAAAGAAACTTTTAGGGGATGTGAGAATAATGGATTTATTTCTTTTATTGATTTTATATATTTCTTTCAAATTTTACATGCATATATAATCATTTTTATTTGTCTTATTTCTTTCAAGACGATTTTGTGTTTCCATTCATTAATGCTTCCTACCAGTGAAAATTGTTGATAATTTTTATATTATAGTTTTATGCTTCATTTAAATTTCTCCTCAAACTGTGTAGCAGTTTTCTAAAAATCGCTATATGAAGATGGTCCCCGTATAGGAAAATAAAGTTCTTTTCCGCTGTTTGCCTGATGCATCTGATTGGTTATAATTACACGTCAATCACCGGTACCAAACATTAATTACAACTTTCTACGAGTGTATATAATATTATTTATAAATAACTTGAAATATAAAATCAACAATAAATAATATTTGAATTATAAGATCAAATTTGAATTGAATATTGAAATAAGATCAATAAAGATCAAGCTTTAATAATTTCCGTGACAAAACTTTCAAAAATATGAATATAAATTTGAAAGAAAATATACATCATAATATATAAAACACAAATTATTTATCCATTTATAATAAAAGTTAAATCATTGCACGATTTGTTACCTAACATGCATGTGAAAATATGATTAATTTCCAATTTCAAAATGCCAAATATATAATGTCAGCATGCTCTTTTATTCGCATATAATATAAAATTTAACAACGACTCCATATGATGTAAGTGTGCTTAAAAAATTATAAACATCACTTATTATATATTAATACTAAAGAAAACAAGCAATAATATATAAAAAGTATAAATTTTAAAAATTATTACCCAGACATAATGACAATTGAAATTTATTACCAAAACTTTTTTCCTCCTCTCAACCCTCTCCTCTATTTTTTTTTCTATACACATAAACACATCCGCTTTTTTTCATTGTATAGAATTATTTATTTGGTTGGTCAGTATAGAATTAATTAATATTTTGCAATATGTACAAGAAAACCTTGAAAAATTTACAATACCATCAGCAAGCAGCAGACTCATATATATAGTATAGAAGCAGAAGTTTATAAGAGTCTAATGTTTTATTAAATACGTGATGTCTATTATACGAGTTCAGTATAAAAGTATATAATTCTGTTTAGCATACTAAGTAGTTTATAAAATGTAACCGTTTCCTTTTTTATTTATATACCTGGCGATATAGTGAATATGTGTGAGGATTCGTATATAACGTAATAATAATAAAATATTAAAATGTTAAACTGGACTTTTATACAAAGTAAGTATTTTGTAATTTAGTTTTCAAGTGTGTATGTGTAAGAAATAAATAAAGTTTATTTAGCTTTCTATATATTTCTTGACCTCGTGCAGTCTCACTATATGTGATTTAATTAAAAGAATTTCAGGGCTAAATTCTATCTTTAACCATTCACATGATCGACAAAAATAAATACGTATAATAATTATGCTATTAATCAATTTTCAATAATATACATTGAAACATAATTTATGCTATAATGCATAACAATTATATGGTGTAAAGAGTAAAATTATTTATGCTATTCCATTCATATTTTATTTGATTAACAAATTTATTTGATTATTTGACATAAATGCAACATAATAAGGTAATTTCTGCATTCTTTTAAAATACATAATATGCTTTTTTCTTTATGCAAAAATGTGTTTATTTAAAAAAAAAAAAAAAGTATAACAATAAAAATATTAAAAACTTATTATTAACTTTGCTTCAAATATAAGTTTCAAAGTTTAAACTATATTTCCATATTCCTTCAAAGATCACGCTATATGTTATATGAAAGTTTCATGTATAATACTTGGTGTTGGAAAAGAAAAATGAATATTTAGTATATACAATGAAATTTAAGATCAGTGAAGATATAGAGAAGAAAAATTTATTGAGATCGCAGACATTCACTTATATAAATTGCTGTTATAATATTATTCTTTTATAATAAATATACGTGAAAATTTCTTCTAAAATTTATATTCAAATAAGATAAAGTGCTAACTAAACGCTGCGATATATCGATTGAATATTTCATACCTAGTTGAACATGTAATACTCCCAAATGACCGAGTATTGAAAATTTTATTCATAATGTTATATTTTATATTCGTGAACACACATAAGACTATAAAATTTAGACAAAAATTGAAAGTTTATTGCTTTTGTTTAAAAATGAAAAGAGAGTGAGTGAGTGAGTGTGTGAGAGAGAGGAGAGAGAATGGAAGTGTGTGTGTGTGTGTGTGTGTGTGTGTGTGTGTGTGTGTGTGTGTGTGTGTGTGTGTGTGTGTGTGTGTGTGTGTGTGAGAGAGTGAGAGAGAGAGAGAGAGAGAGAGAGAGAGAGAGAGAGAGAGAGAATCAATAATTCTAAAAAGTTAATTTTTTCCATTAGCTGAAAATTTACCTTACTTTAATAAAATCTTTCCCATTGTTCGCAAGTTTTTCCTCTCGTATTCATATATAAAGACAATTTTCAATTAATATATCTACATGGAAAATATATAAAGGAATAGACCAGAAGAAAGCATAAGCATTTATATCATAAAACACTTGATGGGACTTACATAAATAACTTTAGTTTGTCTCAAAACCCAACAGTGATCAGAAAATTTCAATTTATGCAACCCGCACAGCATTTTTTTTTTTTTACTAATTTTTGCATGTTTCTGACATCAGAAACTTAAAAAGTCACGCAAATTGCATACTTTATACATTATTTTCACGCTCTCTCTGGGGCTACATTAATGTTCTGGTAAAAATTGTCATCAGTTTTGAAGATCTCATTTCATTTTTATTTTTTAAAAAGCAAATGTTGTTTTATGTGGTCTATGGCTTTAATGCATCTCCAAAATTTTACTTTGTTTTAAAACTTGGGGTAATTAATAAAAATATATCTATCTACCTTATAACTTTATAATACTAAAAGTATTATATAAGTACTAAAGTATACCCATATATTATATAATACTATACCCTATCTTCTCTTTTGCTAAGGTCTTAAAGTTCCAAGGAGAAATATTGCCGTGTAAGTGATGACCTGTCTGTCTCTAGGGGGTTCTTCTATATATACAGGGTGTGGTTATGGAAGAAAGAAAGCATCTTTGGTTACCGGTACACTCTTGGTGGTCCCCTGCTCTCTCGCTTTACGCAAAGTGATGCTCATTTGTTTCTCTAAAACGAAAAAAAAAAATCTATATCGTTTCTTTTCTTTTTTTATAAGTTAAAATAATGATCTGTGAACAAAAGGGGAAAAAAATATTACCTTGCTTCTTTTTTGCCCAAAATATATATTGCCACTTTATAACAATGGGATATTTTGAAAAGAAAAACAATGGCACACCTTTTTTTATTATATATAAGATATATATAAAAAAAAATATTAAAAACTTTTGATTGTTAATGATTATTTTTACTGTGAAATTTAAGCTTTTTAAAATACTTGTCTACACACTTTTATTTTCATCATTATTTATTTTTATGACGGAAATGCATACCTTTTGTTTGTAATCTTTTAGATGCAAACGTCCTATATGGAAAATTTATGAGATTCATTTCATATAGCTGAAAATTGTTTGGTGAAACACACTTTTCATACCACCATAATATAACAATGTTAAATCATTAAAAATAATTACTATATTTTCAAAATGTGGATATTATATAGATCTATTAAATGACCACAACCCCTTAAGAAAAACACACGCAAAAGTTATAAAATTATATAATATAAAGCCCATGCACAATTCGTATATACGTATATTATATATATATATATATATATATATATATATATATATATATATATATATATATATATATATATATATATATATTATATATATATATATAAGCACGCAAAATACATGTTTACTGCATGCAGTATTATTATTATACTAAATAGTCATTATAAAATCATTAATATAAAAAATATATTTATTAAATAATATGAAAACTTGACCTAAAAACACAAATAAACCCTATATATATAAGCAATTATATACATTCATAATTAAAGCAATTAAGCTTAATAAATGATTCAAAGTGTCAGGTATATGAAAATATCATGCAATAATTGTAACTTTTTGAATGACAGCTCCATTAAGAAAACTTAAACTGCAATGACGTTTGATATTCAAAAATATATATGATTTTGTAATAAAGAACTAAATTTATATAATAAAACATTATAAAGTGGACCTTAGATATTATATTAAGGTAAATTATGTATGAGATAAGAAGTAAAATGTATACATATATATACAAAAGTTTAACGCCGCTAGCATCATTTTCCAACTTATGTTTATCGTTTAATGTGCGCGCTGTGTACTTTGCCGACTTCAAAATATAATAAGTTGAAGTTGTGATGAGATTATGACGTCATGTTTTAAAACAATGGGTTAGTAAGACTCTCATATATATATAATATAGTGGTCACTTATTATACAATTTATATACAGAATGTTTCTTAAACTACTGGCAAATATAATAACAATCTTATAGATGAGTCATTTGCAGATTTTGCGAGCCTTCTGCATGTATATATATATAAATGTCACATATAATAAGTCATTTATTTATATATTTATATACAGTATAAGTATACTTGAACAGATGCTGGCCTCAAAAAAAAAAAAATCAATGGATGATACTTTTATTTATACGCGCACATATCCCTTATTATAGCCTTTCAGCATTATAATACTCTAACAAACTGGTGTGAAAACGTTAAATTAGGCAACCTGCACTACAATTTCTATTGTAAGCCCGGAATTGATGACGTCATGCATGAATTCTTAAAGTTACCTACTTTACAGTTTTTTTTTTTAAACCCCAGCAGTTTGTGGGTGCAAAAGGGTTGAGGAACATAGTTTGTATATAAATGGTCCCATTTCATGAATTTTACGTTTTTGATTTAAATTTTTTTTGATGCCATTATCCTTCAACAGATTTTTTTTTTTTATAGTGCATCACTTAAATGTCAGCATGAGCTTTATTCATAATTTCAGGGAGTTTTCACACAATATTTTTGTTTATTTTTTTAATTTATTATCATTATTGGTTTTACTCCAGCATTTTTAATACCAATAATTCATATAAGAATTAACATCATGAGTTTTTTTTTTCATTGCAAAAAATGTTAACAATTTTTTTTTTTTTAAATTTTAAAACAATTTAATTGAGAAAGTCACCACATCGCTCTTTGAGCCTCAATCTATGAACCATGAGTCAATTTCATTTAAAAAACTGGCTTGAAATACACTTATTGAACACTCTGTATATTATACGATATGTTCAGAAACTATTATTGTTGTGTTTAACTTTTCTTAATAAAACTTCTTGTGTGGTTTATGTTTTATAGTGGCCACTTTTTGTGTCACATTTTTATTGTATTTTGTATACTTTTATTACTTATGTTTTTGATAATACAAATTTCTTTTTTTATATTATTTTGTTAATGTTTTTAGGTGATTGTTTTATAGCTTCAAATAATTACATCAGAGAAAACTTTTTTCTTTAAATGTTCTTTTTTTAAAGTTATACACTTTATTTCAAACTCTTATCAGTTCGTGAGTCTATATTATATTAAAAAGTATTTTGTTATATACAGTCTATACAAAAAAGGCCGTGTACAGTCATTCCAATAAAAAATTTAATTTTATTGGCATATGGGAATAACATGTATTTATAGATAGAGTTTTGCGTCAACTGAAATCTCCATCTGATTGCATTGAATGGCCTTAAGCCAATACAATTTCATTTTTTATTGGAATGATTGTACTATGTGTTTGACCTATCTATTATATAATGGAGAAGAACAAGGATGTTCACATTGCATCTTATGTTTTGGTATTTTAATTTATAAAAAAGTTCTTTGATTCTTATAAATTTTAAAAGTACCTATAATATATTTAAAGATTTAAATATATTGAGAAAGGAAAACAATTCTCAAATCAGTTATTTGAAATTTCAACAAGAAAAAAAATTCATCCTTCATGGTTCTTATGTAAACAAAGGGCTCGTTTGCTATTTTTTTTTCTTTTAATATTTTGTATTGTATAGACTACAGAAAAGGACTGCAATAATTTATTTCTGAAAAATTAACCGGCTTCGAGTTTAAAGGTCCACCTTAATATTGGTCACACAATTAGACTCAAATGATTGTTGCAGAAATCCCGCTGAGAGCACTGAGCAAACAGATTAAATTCACACTATAGACCTCCGTGCTTCTCCGCGGCGGCTGCATCTGTTCTCCGCGGCGGGACATCAGCTGCTTCAGAGGAAACACGAGAGCAAACGCGTGTACCGGATTACAGAGTCGTGCTAAGCTCATTACGCTAATCCGTAAACCACGCTCAACCCTTAACCTTATATATACTTCATACCATTAGAGAAGAATTTCTGCCAAACAAATCTTTTACTTCTCAAAATTAATTAAAATCCCAGCTCTATATATATAAGGTTTCCTTTTTTCTTTCTTATATAATAATAATATTTTTTTTTTTTATTTCCACACTGAAAAAAAAATGCCAAAGTTTGAGGAAAAGAGAGAAAATAATAAAAAATAAAAACTGTATGTTTTACAGATTTACTTTGCATTTATATAAAATGTAATCCATGTCAGATGCTAAGGCACGTTTAAATTAATTCAAAAATGGGTGGGTATAGTTTATAATAACAAAATATTGAGGAAAAAAATCTTTGCTACATAGTATAGCTCGTTTTACGTATAAACTACACATCCAGCTTCGAAATGTTTCCTTTGTTAAAAACATCTGATCATGACGTCAATACCTGTTTACTACGTTTATTATATGGTTGATCACTACATTAGAACTTTGAACTTGATAAGAATGAACGAAAATTCATAAAAAAAAGGTTCCATTCTCAATTTTATCGGTTCAAAAAACAAGATCAACCAATGAATGTGTCTTATTTTCTTGGTCAGCCAATCACTGTAAATGAAATTCACGATATACTTTACAGAACAAATTAAGCTTGTGTATTTATTTCACTATATTGGACTGCAGAAAACTGGCATTTCATCATTATATTTTATATCAGTGTATATAAAAAGTTTGTTTTCGTTATTCAACTCCATAACGAAGAAAAAAACAAACATTTTTAGTCAATCAAATCGATATCTAATTATTTTTCTTATTTTGCTCCATCATGAAATAAATAAAATATATATAATATATTTTATTATATAGCTTTAATATATTTTCAGAAATGTATATATATATATATATATATATATATATATATATATATATATATATATATATATATATATATATATATATATATATATATATATATATATATATATAAATATATATATAGCTTATTTTGTTGTTACATTAATTAAAAATTTAATTATAAAATTTACAAGGGTGTGAAAATCTTATGAATTAAAATATATACAATTATTTACAATACATTTGAGTTGAACAATATATCCAACAGAGAAAGTGTCACAATTAAGTACCAGTAATATTATAAATTATTGAATAGACGAAATAAAATAATTAAAATTTTTCAAATTGAAAAGTATGCAATAAAATGCTAACTTTAATAATAAGAGATAGTTACATTATTCATTTTGAAATTACTGTGTATAATATTTAATACAAACTTTGAATATAGAGAATACAATGCAATAAAAGAAATAGAAAAAAAATATTTATAGCTTTATAAAGTATTAGTTTCAAAAACCCAATATATTTATTATTATTATATTTATAGAATATGGCCAGCTGCGAATGCATTCGCATGGAATCGCGACCCTATATAGTACCCCACCCCCTAACTCCCACCTGCGACATCAAAATCCCCTCTTCTCCTCCTCCTCACCCCATTCCACCCCGACGAAAATCCACCCCCTCTGCATACTCCCAAAACGGCGTTGAACATTTGAGAGTGCGCGAAATAGAGAGAGAGAGAGAGAGAGAGAGAGAGAGAGAGAGAGAGAGAGAGAGAGAGAGAGAGAGAGAGAGAGAGCTGAAAGCCCGCTTCTAAAATATTCATTGTATCATATGGAACAATGAACATACACATACAATCACTATAAAAAGGGGAAACCAAAAGCTTTTTTCTTTTATAATATGTAAACGTAATATTGTTTTGTTGTACATGCAAACTATGAAAATATTTCTTTTTTTCATATATAAAAAATAAGGTCATTTTTACTAATGATATATGAAATCGTCACTTTATATATACTTTCATTATATATTATATCTATATATCTGTATAAATAAAGCTTTTAACTTTTTATAATATGTATATGTATGGCGTTTACATTACATCACACCTGTTTTATAATTGCTAAGTTTTTAAAACTTGAAACAATATCTGTTTGTTTATTTGTATACTATTTTGAATTAAATTTTAAATGAATATAAAAAGGTTTTATATTTTTATTATTTCGAAAGATACACAGTATACTTATTTAAAAAAATATTATATATATATAAAGCATGATGGAAAGAGCAGTATTTTATTTTAACAAGTAAATGAGAGAGAGAGAGAGGGAGAGAGAGAGAGAGAGAGATTTAGTTCCTTTTATTTCCTCTCACTTTATTTTTGTCTCAATTTTTAAATCATATAATATACTTTGTCTATTATTTTTTCAATTTTATTAAATTTTATTTCATTTCAAATCATACTTTGTCTATTATTTTTTAAATTTTTATTAAATTTCATTTCATAGACATGTATTTATTTTAGAGCTGTAAAAAACTCGAAATATTTTTAACCCGGGCTGAAATTTTTCAGCCCGGGTTGACTTGAAACCCGGGTTTAGCTTGAATTCGAGCTTAAACTCGAAAAACGAGCTAAAGCTCGGAAAGCTCGCCATTTGAGCCAAAGCTTAAAAATGAGCTTTCGAGCCTATGAAGAAAAAAGCTCGATTTTTATTATGAAAAAATTGTTTTTGAAGGATTTAAGTCATAAATAAAATAAAATAATTTAAAAAAAAATTTTTAACAGCTTATTTTGCATCATAGAATACTAAAAATGTCATTTTAAACAAAAATTACAAACATTTTTTTCTTTGCTTTCTTCAAAAATTGTACTTTAGCTCGATTTATTTTCAAAAGCTCATTGTTTTCACGAGTCATTTACGAGCTCAACTCGAAAAAGCTCGTTTTCGAGCTAAAAGCTCGAAACCCGGGTTAACCATTTTCAAAAAAACGAGCACCCGAAGATTTTGGCCCGGGCGGGTGCTCGAACCGGTTTAAATTTACAGCTCTAATTTATTTCCTACAAACTATAATTTTTTTCAAGATTTCGTATTATAATTTTTGAAACCTTCAGGCCGATCGAAAAGAAGAGACATCTGCTTTTCTCTATTTTTTTCTCTATTTTTTTTTTTTTAAGAAGATGCAAATGCTATTATTTTAAAAATATATGGACAAAACATACAAATAACAGTGCCCCCTTTTTAATTATTATATATAGCAACATATTTATGATTGATCACATTGATTTACTATTTGCATTTTATCATCATTTGCTAACCAAATAAATTGATATGTTTGCTTTATATAGCCTATAGATATAATATTAATATACTTTTAAATTAAAACCATTTGAAAGTAAAATATTGACTAATAAAGGAACAACTGTTTTGAGGCTGACTTTAAGCAATTTTGCTTACATCCGCTCCGTTTCGACGTACTGCGCATGCGTAGTAAGTTGAAACGGAAGCGGATATGAGCGAAATCGTTTAGAGTCAGCCTCAAAGCCTCAAAACAGATGTACCTTTATTAGTCAATAATGTATTATAATAATATTTGCGTTGTTTTATATAATACAATGTCTTGAAATACTATACTTAAAATGATTCACACTTCAAAAGATCGAGTATATCGATAGTTAATTCTTGTGTACATATAATTGAATGAAAGGTTAATTTCGCATTCACATCATATTGTCTTTGCAGGAGGTGTGATATTGAGAATCAAACAAAACAATTCGTGCATAAGTCATGGTGACCAAAAGGAACTCATTCATCACGAAACACCGGCAAAAACAAACACGTGATTCAAAGTCGTATATTCTTTTGTTTGCTTTGCTATAACTTTAAAATTATTCGTAACATAAAATTTTATTATATTTACAAATTTTTATATGTGTGAATTTTAAATTAATATTTAGTTCTTGGCACGTGCTAAAATCGTGATTTGAGATTTAAAGCACTTTGATTATTTTTGTTTTTATATAATCTTCCTTTAAGCATGACGTATAACGTATCGACATAATATTAAAGATTTTATATACACAAAAAAACTTAAGATGTTTGATGCATCGTATAAAACCTTTTATACGCATTTACAAGATTGAGACTTTCTTTTTAAATTGATTTATTTACATAATTTTTGTAATTTCTTTAATTTTGTTGTTGTTGTTGTTTTCTATACTTATCCCTCATTATAAAAAAAGTCTTTATGCAGAAGTGTTTTCAAAATACGAGATATACTTACAATATATAGTTAAGTAAATATAATTAATTATATCATATATAATCATTAAAATGTGAGTAAATTATATTTCACCTTTCTCATATACGCTGCCTGTGATTGGCTAGTGGATTCCATAAGCTATATTAAAATTAACATATTGGATCATGCGATTCTATACATCGTCTATAGTGGAAATAAAACACTTATTAATGCATTTTTTAATTCCTAATTTTTATCGTTTAATGTTATATCTTTATGCAGTAAAAAAAGTATAAGCTCTCATATTATTATATATATATGTTTTTATTGAGTTTCCAATGACATTTTCCTGCCATTTTATTTTATTATCGATCCTTTACGGTATATATATAAAAAAAACATGATGTTATTTTATAGAAAAGTGAAAAAGATGGTTAGAAAAAAGTCTATAAGGTACTTAATTGGACTTCAGTAGCTTTCCCTTGGGCTTATGTCACGTTTTTCCGTTACGAATTATTGGTCCAAGACTTTTTGTCGTCTCTCTCTCTCTCTCTCTTCTGTTGTTTCTCACAAGCGCGTGTGGCTATATCTTTCTTTATTATAAAAAAAAGAAGAAGAAGAAGAAAAAAAAAAAAAAAAAAAAAAAAAAAAAGGAAGAAAGAAAGAAAGAAAGAAAGTAAGAAAGAAAAAACACTCACCCATAAAAACTCCTTCTTTACTATTTGTTCTTATGTTATTTAATCTTTTACTCCTTTTCTACCTTATTGCTTCTCTAAATACTCCATGCACATGGTTAGTTGTAGTTCTCATTTATAGAATGTTTCAATGTTTTTTTGGTTGCATGCCCTTCATTAACAATCATCTCTTCTCTTATATCAACCATACAATTAAATTTAAGAAAATATATTAAATAAGTGTTCATCATTTTATTTACACGCATATCAATGTTTATAACGGTAAATCAATTAATTTAGGAACTTTATACGTATATAAAAATCACACACAAATATACTCTGTATTGATTTATATACCTATTGGTTAGGTAAAGAGCGAAAAAAATATACTATTTTATATAGAAAAAGGGAGAATATAAAAGGAAGAAAAAAAAAGTGGAGTGTATAACTCAATTATTTGCGATCAAACGTCATTAAATTGAACGTGCTGAAATATATCCTCCGTTTGCCAATCTATTTTTGCTTCTGCTACACAAAACACAAAGAAAAAGACCTTTTCTTTAACAATTAATTTTCTTTATATACATTAATTATTTTTTCTTTTTTATAGAAAAAAAATACAGATTGAATTTCACTGTAAGTGACGGTCAAATCAATGTTCAACAAATCTCTCTCGCTTTAAAACTCTTTTTAGTTTTTTCTTTTGTTTTAATAAGTATCATTGAGTTTATTTCTTAATTGCTACTTATTTAATGAAGAGCTACTTATTTCGTTATTTATAAATTTACTTTTTATATTAAAAAAAAGAGACTATATTTATAACAAAATGTTAATTTTGAAAGAAAGCTATAAAGGATGTTAAATTAAAAATTTTAAGTGCGGGGGAACTAAGATTTCAATTTCCAGTCTCCTGTGAACGTTTTAAAGAAATATTTTAATTAATTAAGATATATAAAGTTGAATTTTACACCAAAATAATTCTTATTTCACATAAGATATTATTTTAAGCTAAAGCACTTAATGGGCATATAATATAATAAATATTTATCTTTGCAAAATATTCCCATATCATTTCTTACTTTTTACGAGAAATATTGAAACTATTAAAAAGTTATAAACAAAACTCAATTTTAATAACCATTTTTTGTTTTTAAATTTAGACAAAAAAAAAAAAAAAAAAAAAAAGTTGGAACAACTTTGAAACAAAATTTGATAAACAACATCACACCATGCAAAACATGGCCACATTTCCATCTCTCTCTCTCTCTCCGCTCGTTATGTGCAGGAATATGATTGATGTGCCACGTATGTCGGCAATACACCCAGAGCTGCAGACTAAATAGCTAAAGGTTTGAGAAGAGAACTCACTCACTCACTCACTCACATGCATGCATGGTGCATCACTTTACCACGCCACGTGTGTATATATATGTATTTACAACAAGGTTACGCCACAACACCTTACAGTGCAAACTCTTATTAACAACATTGACACAAAAACCTCAACTTCCTGTCTAAAAACTATACATATAACTCAAATATATGCATAAACTGGAAATAAGTACTTTAAAATTCCAACATGGTAATTTAATTAACGATATAGATGTGTTTTACACAGAAGTATTATTAAATTTTTCCGGACTGCAGGCATGGACATATTATAATTAGGCACACAGAATCAGCTTTCATTTTATATGATAATTTGGTTATTTCGTATAATATGTGTTTATGTATATATCTCATACGGATTTTTCCAACTATATTTTTGCATATCATTAAGGTATATCAAAAACTTGCACAATAGACTGAAATGCAACACTATAAAATTGCAAGTTATTCATTTCATTTCGGTACAATGATAAACTATAGAAATTTAGAAAATAATAAACAAAATCTTTTGTAAAAGAAAAAATAATGCACTTACCTTAAATGCAATCAAACTCAAACGAAAATGCAAATAAAATGTTTTAAACCAATGTCTAATATAATATAAAGCTTTACTTTCGTCCAACACAATATTAATTACACAAAATTAAAAATAATACATATTTAAAACTGAAATTAAACTGAATTATTAACAATATCAGAGTATATTATGTGAAGCGTGAACTGCATGTAGCACTGTTACTTCCTCGACACTCGCACAAGACAACTGATTTCAACAAGTCCACATTTTTTTATTGCAAGGGTCAAATATCACTGGATTACTCTCAGCAAGACAGGAAGAACGGTTGTCTCTTTTACTCCACAAATACGATATTTGACTGCCCCCTTCCCCTTCCCCCAGACACCAACTAGTAGTATGTGCAGGGCACCGGAAGCTCAACAACATTGATTTTACAAAGAAAAAAATAATAATAAAACTAAACTAGAAAACTAAAAAATAAATAACTAAAAATATACTTACAGAATACGGTATAGAATATTGTTTTAATTTTTTTTTTTATAATAAATATATAAATGTTATACAATAATTGTGAATTCCATATTGCATTATATGTTCATGTTGATACGTACTAGTATAAATCATGTTCTTGTTTGTTTTTTGTTTTTTCTGCTTTTTTTACTCTACATTTTGTGTGTGAGTGTGTGTTTTCCGACACATATATTATATATATATATTTTCTATTATATAAAATTAATGTATGCTTATCTTAATATTATTAATTTTTAAAGTACTTGAGTATATTTTATGGAATAAAAAATAAAATCATGTATAAAATATACTAAAACATTCAAAATCCCCAAAACTAAATATAAGTATAATATTTTGTTTGATACAAACCTGTCAAGTTAAATATAATACACTTCTGTTGGCTTATATATTTATGTTATACATAATACATTTTATGAACTAAATTCAGTTGAAATTTTGTTATATTATTACGCTTGTCTTACTTTATATAATAAAATTTAATAATGGTAAGTAAATTTAAACATAAAAATATATTCTTGTATAAAGTGAAAATATAAAGCAGGGAAAAGTCAGTCACTCAAATTTTTGAAAGTTTTCATTGTGCTGGTTATGTGTTTTGATATAATTTTGAAAGCTCCTTTTTTTCCCCCGATTTTGATTTTTGTTAAAAAAACTGAGTTTTTGAGTGGAGTTTTACAATGTTATATACTATGATGATTTTTTTCTTTCTCTTTCAAAACAGCCCAATTTTAGTGCTTATTTTTTCATTCTTTATTGATATAATATTCTTGGCAGAATAGCTTTCGTCATTTTTTTTTCCATCTGTTTCTCGACTAATTTATCATGTTTAGTTAACAACAGCTCATGATGACTTACACATGTAATTTTAACTTTTGTATTTAATATTTTTCTAAGAAATTTGGCGGCATTTCGGAACTTTTTGCTACATTGAAAAATATATAGTAATATATATTTATATATATATATTTTTTTTTTTTCAAACAAGACCACCCAACTACGTAAATTAATTCTTTGTCGGTTTTTTGAAAAATAGTAATTTATTTCTTTCTTTCTTTTTTTCGTATTTTTTTTCCACTTAAAATTGATTTTTGAGTAAGACGGAGGCATTTTCTATTGTTATAAGTATGGTGCATTATTGAGGTCAACAATTGAGTATTGTTGCAAGTATAGTCTAATGATCTTAAACACACCGTGTGTGGGTCCTGTATATATACGTTATTTGTATGGATGGAGACCAATCTATCACTGCTTGTCACTGGTTCCCGCCCTTCTTACCCTCCTCTCTCTCTCTCTCTCTCTCTCTCTCTCTCTCTCTCTCTCTCTCTCTCTCTCTCTCTCTCTCTCTCTCTCTCTCTCTCTCTCTCTCGCTTCTTGGTCAAAGATAATCTATCTTGGTTGCTCAATAGCTAGCGCAGAAAATGTCATTGTGTATGTCAGGAAGTCATAGGTTTTTGTACAAAGAAAATTTAACCACCACCATCTCTAGTATATACTTCAAGTATATACCCAGCAGGGTTTATAACATATGTCACCATGTCCATGTGTCATTTTCATGTATCTTAATTTCAATGTTCTCATTATTATTATGATGTCATGTTATATATAAGTCATTTTAATGAGATGAATTAATATTTAAAACTTGTTTATTATGTTATACTTTGACATGTTTTTATGTAAAGAAGTATTAATTAATTTTTTTGTGAATGATGAGAAGAAAATATTTTGAAGCTGTATTTTTATATATCAATATCTTTGGTCCTTTGACTTTAAAAAGTTCAGTGACTTTTAAGGACTTGGACTTTTAAAACACGTAACATAGATTTCAATTTGGACTAAAAAATGCACAAAAAAAAAAAAAAAAAAAAAAAAGCTTTTATGATCTTAGGGCTCTGCTCTTTTTTTTTATATATTAGTTATTTATTTATCTATTTTTTTGCCATTTTAGGGGAAAATCAATAAATCCACTAAAATATTTTTAATGTTTAATCTTTTAATGGGTTATTAGTATTTTTTTTAAGTATTTGAAGCTCATTAAAAATTAAATAAGTTATATAAACAAAAAGTTGCATATTTCCATTATTCCCCTTATAGACTCCTCGATCGTATAGTAAAAAATTTAATATTTTTTTTTTGTCATGAGTCATATTTTGAAAGCTTCCCATAATTGTATAGTGCTCTTACTCACATGTCCAAACATTATACAAAAAATATCAAATATAAAATTTATAAATTTTAAATTATATTATATTAAATTATTAAACATATTGACAATATATTTTGTAATTGTATAAGTATATAAAAACCACAATGTAATAACATTATTCATTTATTTTTTTTATTAAATAAACAAAATTTTACAAATAATGCTAATAATAATTATATTATATGTACCCCTATAGCTATTTTCTTTCTTTCTCTCTCTCTCTCTCTCTCTCTCTCTCTCTCTCTCTCTCTCTCTCTCTCTCTCTCTCTCTCTCTCTCTCTCTCTCTCTCCTATATATGAATGCATAGTATTGAATTTCTCCCTAATTGATTATTAACATTCAGCACCATGCATACATATTATATACGTGGTGCATTTTTGACTTGATCATCGCAAGGGATATAATATACGTCATGTAGGAACAGCAGGCATCGCGAACTGCATGGCATATATGAAACTCACCAATGGATTAAAGTGAGAAACCCTGCGTTGCACAATCCCTATATATGCACGTTCAGGAGTTGAATGGAATATTGAGAGAGGGATCTTTAGTTCTCAAGGGATTTTTGGAGAGAGTCTTTACTGAGTCACTCACAGATATTCTCCCATCTCTCTCTCTCTCTCTCTCTCTCTCTCTCTCTCTCTCTCTCTCTCTCTCTCTCTCTCTCTCTCTCTCTCTCTCTCTAGTATACCCCAAATAACAAACCCTTAGGCAAGGGAATATGAAAGTAGCCACAGTTTGCCAATCATAGCTTGATCTGATTGTATTTTTCACCAAGGGAGGTTTACATATATATATGTCGATATACAACACCCCATATATCCCACCCTTAAAAACTTACCCTTTTTATACCATCATATGTATATATGACATTACACATGCCTCTAGGGTTTTTGTATTGTATTCAACATACTTTTTCATTAGTGTGATCCTTCTTAATTCTGTTTATGTCTTTTTTTCATGTATATATTTCCTTTAGGCAAAAATGCATATATATTTATATATATATGCACTATGCACATCATTTTGTTAAAAAGGGGAGTTAAAATCGGCGATGTCATGTTTTTGCTTTCATCATTGAAACTGATAATATCAAACGTCTGCATGTCTATAATAATACTGGCATAATATAGTCTGTGTTCTCTCTCTGACAATGCTTTAATATATAAAAACAATAACTACATACTTGTCTTATTAACCCCTATTTCCCTACACGCTTCAGGATATACAAAAAAGTATTTTACGTTAAAGTAAATGAACTTCTCTATTGTATTATATGTATAAACTTTATACTGTAAAATTAAATACTAATTGAAAATTTTTGTTATCTGATTATATTTAATATACAAAACAATCTAATTTTTAATTAGCTTCAAAATTTCTTGTTTATACAGTTCATAATGTATATATATAGAGGGATATGTAAATTAGAAAATAAAAATTAAAAAAACTAATTGAATTTATGATTTTAATCAGATTTGATGATTCAACTTACAGGGGTTTGAAATATTATAACAATTTATATATTTTGCTACTGTGGTATTTATGTTTGTCTAATTTTTACTTCTCTTTGAAGTTACACAGTATAGTTATTATTTCTTTATTCATTTGACATCATGATTAAATAAGTTTTATATAAACATCATTTGAAATATAAAATTAGAAAATAGTTTTTCATGCATACTTTTCTTTGAATAATTTATAGCAATTAAACTCTAAATTAAAAACTCAAACTATATATGCGCACATATATATAAAATATTATTACTAATTGAGATTTTGTGATAAAATAAAATCATATTAAACCCAATAGTATTGAAGGCTTATATCGAGAGAGAGAGAGAGAGAGAGAGAGAATTAGGTGAAACAAAAAGATAAATTTACCGTATTTCTTTCACGCAATAAATTGCTTAAAATTTTGTTTTAGACAGAAGAAAACACCCAAAATTACAAAAGTTATGAAATGTAATTTTATTATTTACAATGTACAATCTACTTTATGAAGGTGGAGTTTGTTACATACGTATATGAATGGATTAAAACGTAAGCAATATTTAGCACAAATTGTATCATATAAAATATAAAAACACCCATACTGACCAAAATCTAGTTTACTATTGTATGAACACGCAAAATTGATTACTGATTACCTAAAAAAGAAAAAAAAAAGCTATAATAGTGTAAGCAAAAATTGATAAATAATTATATAATAAACAAAGGATCATAATATTTAGCACCAAAAACTTTATAACTTAAAACAATATAAAAATAAATATCAAATTTTGTAACATTTATGAAATATATCCAAAAAGCATTAAAATAAAACAATTGATGTTTCATTATATATATTTTTTACGGGTCACTTGAGATAAAAATTAAAAGGTTATTGTCGCGCCTCTTTTTGTTATGCAACTTTTTTTTTAACTTGTACTTATGTGTGTAAAGTCAGCTAACATTTGGATAAAAAACAAACAAGAGAGGAACAAAAAAAGGTGAGGAAAAAAGGTAAGAGAGTTTAGAGAGAGAAAAGATCGATGAGAGAGAAAAAGCGAGTATACGTATAATAATATCATTGCGTCGCACGCATCAGTTAAAAAAAAAAGACTACCTTTGTTTTTATACCTTACTTTTTTTTAACCTAAAAAACGTTTTTTAATACAACATAATGTTAAAAAATAAAAATATTTATAAATGTGAGAGGGGGTTGTTATATCGTAAATAATGGTAAATATTAAAAAAAAAAATTAATATGAGTGTAGTTGTATAATTTTCACTGTAGAGGTCTCTACTATAGAAACACCGATCAAAAAATTTCTCTCTTCTCCCTCTTTCACTTATTTTCCATCAGTCTTGGCGCGCTCCGCTCATAGAACGGACGTATTAATATCTGCTTTACTTGCAAACTATTACGTACGGAGATTCATTTTTTTTTTAATTTTTAAATTATTATAAATATTAATTCTTCTCATTGATGTTATTGTTAGTGAAATTATAGTGTTGTAGTGTGATGTGTAGTTTTTGTGGAAATCTTTAGTGTAAAGTAAATTGTAAAATTATTATTTCAATAATTTTTTTGAGAACTATCATTAAAAAAAAGAAGAAAAAAATTTAAAAATTCTCAACTTGGACAAAATAAAGGTATGTCTCTTTTTATATTTTCTATAGAAAATATTTTAATCATAAAATTATATAATTCATTTATTTGCATTTCATCCCTAAAATGCTCAAAATTTTACAAGTCTAGAATGTTTTTGCAAATTATCTGATAATAGATCAAATATTTAAACCAAATCTATGTACGCAATTAAAATTTAAAAATACTGTCTTTCATGAATAGGATAATGTATATTACAGAGAGTATAATATGTATGTAATTGATTTGTTTTATACAAAAATCGACACGCATTACGAGGGAAAATGTAAATTCATTGTTTTTCCCATTCAACATGAGTACGGCTCTTTAACTTTTTTTTAAACGCAAATGAAATCTGCCATTACTGCATATTTCAATATAATTACGTAAAATAAAGTACACGTTATAAAGCAATAAAAATGTTGAACAAATAAAGTTTTTATCGCAAAATTTCACTGATATATTATAACTTGTGAAGTTGCCGCCAACAGCATATAATAATACAACATGAGATAAGAAAATGGAGAGATTATGGAAATCTTTTTTTGCAGTTGTTAAAATCTGAGATAAATATACATATGTACACTAATAATGTTAAACAAATTTGATATAAAATTATCTTAACTATATATCAATTATATAGACTGAGATTTTAGCAATACTTAGCGGGATATATCATAAATACAAAGAAAAATAATGTATGTATAAAATTTTCGTCGAGAATAAAGATTATTTGATAAAGAAAGTCCTTTCCCAAAGTGGATATCTTGACTTAACGCATACGATTTTTTCAAAATTTCAGCTCAAATTTACTGTGATTACTTCTAAATTTTTAGCAAAAATAGTAACCTAATCAACTTAAGAGTTAAAGGTTGTATATAGATGGCTTGTATCTCAAAATTTAAAAAGAAAACTTCGAAACTTTATGATTATCCATTTGTAACAGCTACCTATATGATGCAATTTTCAGAACTCGTGACCATCAGATAATATAGAGAAAATAATTATTGAAATTAACATATGGTCTCTATGGGACTAACACTTCAAAATATCATAGTTTAAAATCTAGCATTTTAATCCCCCCCCATTTTTTTTTTTTTTTTTTTTTTTACATTTTTGAAGATACCGTATTCTATAATGTACCATATATCACCGTGCAAAATTTTAGATTTTTCTGTCTTTACAATTTTTTTAGTCAAATCCCGCAGTACCTGATTTCTTGCCTTAAATTAATTCTTCTTTCATAAATAATTTTCTAATTCAAACAATAACAATTTGACATCATCTATATATCAATATTATAAATCCAAATGGAAAACATAAGATTTTAAATGTTAAACAATCCCTCTCTGATAAAGTGTGAATAATAGTTTATGATCCAAAGTACGATCCAATCTATATAGTATCATTACATTAAGTAAATGTCTGTATATAAGCTTATCATTAATGATAAAATACCATAACTTTACTATACACCGTGTAACGTAACGTATATAGTGAATTAGCCATTGCATTTTCGAAGTGGATTAATGTTACTACATACTACTATACCCCTAAACACCTGAGCTCTGAGACCATATAGTTATTTATTGAATATTGTACATGTACATATGTGTATTTATATATATTATGTGTGGTTGAAAGTTTATATATTATATGTATTTTAATGTAAATTAATATACCATTTTGCTATTTATATTAATTAATATTATACTATATGTATAAAGAGGGATTAAAATTAAGGATTAAAATTCCCCTTTATAGAAATAATTTAATTTAATTATTATTTTATATGAATATATTTGTATTATATATAAATATACGTAATATCAAAAATATTATAAGCTGCGTTAAACATTAAAGTTTTAATTATATAGAAAATTCTACTTTTTCGTGTGTGAATATGGAAAATGTATTTTAAAAAGTCAATTTGAAAATTTCATGAATGCGCAACAAATAAGTTATTATTATATAAATTTGCATTTAGACCTGATATGAAATTATGAAATTATTTTCAATATTACCGTTTAAAGATGATTACAAGAGGATTGATTTTTTTTTCTTCTTCGGTTTAGCGGCCGGCACTTTTGGTTTGGCCTCCGTTGGTTCCAAACATTGGTGTAAAGCCTCAGCTTATCAACACCCGGTGTGTGTGCTCCTTTATATACAGACCTTATCTCAAGTAAACTTTTCTTGCTCTTTCTCAACTCCGACAGACATAGAAAAACTACTTTTATTCTCTAAAAATATACAATGAAATCTATATACTCTGCATGTAACGAAAAACCAAAGAACTTTTCCAATTTCTATTTATTTTTCATGCGATCTTTATGCGTTTTTCTTATTAACATAAAAAAATCAAATAAATTATGTTTCCATTGATCAAAGTAGGAAGATTTATTTTTTTCTTCTTTTTAATAATCCGAAGAAAAATTGCTTTCATCTTAATAAAAAATCATGCTCATTAAAAAGAGATAACAATTAATAAGATAGCTTAGGTATCAGGTTACATTTTAAAGAAAAGAAAAAAAAATAACATCCCTCTCTGAATACTTTTTATATGTATAAAAAAAAATCTATACGTCATTAATAATAACAATAAAAAAAAGGGTTTATTATTAGAAATGAAAAATTGTATAATTGTGAAACAAATCATATATTGCGTCAAAACATTTTTCAACTCACGGTTTAAAGAATTTTTTAGATGTATAATTTGTAAATGTTTCAAAATGATAAGTTCAATATTATAGGTAGCACACGCTGGGGTAATACGTGTCAAAGATATAATACGTAGTAGGTGGCCTAAAAGAAGTCTATATAATATATGAGTTATATTTTTAAAACAAACAAATTTTGACATTGATCGAAGGATATATGAATTTAAAAAGAAAGATTTCCGAATATAGTTTTTTTTTTATACTCACTCGTTTTTCTGGCTCATATCAAGCTATTAATTTTTCAGTTATGATATATAAAAAAAAAAAAAAGAAAGAAAGAAAAGCCACAGATATTCACATATATATACTCAAACGGAAACTTGGCTTTGGTTCCTTTTAAAAAAATATAAATTATGTTCATAAACCGATCATTCTTTTTAGAACAAAATACTTGCTCTTGAAAATAAAGAGTGTGAGAAATGACAGCAAGAAAAGTTAAAATATGGCCAAAAATCTTATACCAACAGCCGGTTTTTTAGAAAAATGAAATATATGATATAAAATTGAAAAAGTATATTATTTTGTTCTTTTATGCTGGAAACAAAAATGATATTTTTATATAGAATATTTTGTGGTGTTCAGTATATTATTTAGAACTTTTTATATATATGATTATCTTAGTAAAGAAAAACAAGTTTACGGTTTATTGAATGTATAGCTTATATCCACTTCAACGCAGTCAGAATGTATAACCATTTGATCATATCATAAAAATAATTTATTTTATTTGCTAAATTTTTTTATGTATAATGTATCGTTAAATATAATATTAAATGTGAAGTATTTTTTTACGAGTATGTTTTAAGGGGTTTAAGTCTATTGATTACAGTTAAGTTCTGTCGCGTTTTCTTACTATTTTTTTAGACTACAATAAATATAATAATGAACTATATAAATTAAAAAATATATGGTTTAGTTCTAAGAAAAACTTTATGCCTTGTTTCCACTGTATATATAATGATATTACAAATCGTATGTTTGAAATGAAAAGTATTTTGCTGTAAGGGACATTATGTCCCGCGCGCGGACGCTATATACTTTGTTGCGTATTGTATTTGTCGTGGCCTGTGTTTATATAACTGAGGGTCTTTTTTTTATTTTTTTTATGTATACTTCTGTCCATTCACCCGCTCTGTCAGTTAGTTGTGTACGTGTGCTCTTTTACGTTTTTACTGTAAAAATGGTAGAGAAAGAGAGAAAGAGAAAAAAAAGGGAGAAAGGAGAAATAGGTGGAATTGGTATAGGGGAATGGAAAACTGGGGTATAATATGTGAGAGTGACTGAATTGAACCTTTTATTGTGTCAGACAGAAGCACAAGCAAACACCCATAGTATCTAAAATCTAAACTTTATACAGAATCCATGTTGACTCCTTTCTTCTTCTATATACTTTCTCTCTCTCTCTCTCTCTCTCTCTCTCTCTCTCTCTCTCTCTCTCTCTCTCTCATTCTCTCTGTCTATTTCCTAAAATTTCCTTTTCACTATTTTGAGCTCTCTGTAAAATTACTTTGCAACGGATCAAAACGGAAAAGCATTACACTTTAGAATATTTTGAAGAAGGAGAAGAAGACACAAAAATTCTCTCTCTTTCTCTCTCTCACTTATTGCTTAAATCTTTTCTCTTTTTGGAGTCGATTTAAGTTCCTGAGGATTACCGTTCAAGAACCTTTTATTCCATTCACATAATGGTTCGATACTTTTCGTCACGTCAAATGTATAATATTGGGTAGTAGACATATATAGAAGAGAGGGAGAGAGAGAGAGAGGGCATTCACCATAAGCTCTCTCTACACTTACTTATACTCGAGAGAGTGTAAGTATAAGAAGTTTGATACAAAATAAGAAAGACATGAAGAAAAACTGGAGGTGACGGAGTGATCAAAGCCACTCACAACTTTATTTCAAACATTATAGTGCATTACTCTCTCCTATATACTTACTTTATAATATAGAAAGTCGTAATAAATAAGAGGCTAAAAAAACGTAAAAAAAAAAAAAAAAAAAAAAAAAAAATGCTTCAAATGGTACCGTACGTCCATTTAGTTATATATATATATAAATAATGCTCAGTTCTATACTTGTACATGGATTCATTATTTATTTAAAACTGAAAATGCTCTTTTTGTGATTGTATAAAATGTTGTGAAATACAAATATTTATAAATAAACAAATATATTGATTTTATAAAGTAAATAATTTACTGTGTAAATATTAAATTATTAAAAAGGTGAAATTTTGATCAGTGATTTTTTTTTTCTGGTACGTTGAAAAAAAAAATGAATATTTCATTGATTTTGTGTTTTAGAGAGAGATATGGAAGAAAAAAGTGTGTTACTCAATAATTTTTCATTTTCAATGTAGATAGAAGTTTTCAGGTTGTGTAATAACTTTTTTTATACAAGAAATATTTTATGTTTACTTTTCTACTTACCTATAGAATTAAGTACTTTATTTTGTATAAAAATTTGAAAAGAAAAAAAAAAGTATTCTCGCGTCAATCAGGTTTTAGATCGTCTCTGTTTGATGAAAAGATTTAAACTTCCAGTTCTCGCTGTTCAAACCTTGTCTTACTTTAATATGGAAGAGAGAGAGAGAGAGAGAGAGAGAGAGAGAGAGAGAGAGAGAGAGAGAGAGAGAGAGAGAGAGAGAGAGAGAGAATGAAAATTAGAACCACACTGATAAACCACTTCATATATAGCTCAAAAACCATAAAAAAATCTGAAAACATGGATGCACTATACCATATAAATACTCGTATTAAAAACTATAAAAATGCATATAACTAAAAGATAAATACAAAATATTACATAGATTACTTTTTCCATATATATATAAAAGTATAATACTGTTATATTACATATATAGACATATACTGTGATGCAGACTATTATATGTATATTTTCTATTTTGCTCTTATATTCACCACAAGTATTATGAAGTTATACATAGAAGCAAAAGAGAAAAAGCTACTTTACGTTACAGAAGAAAATAAGTCTAGCAAAAAGATAGCTTTCTTTTTCTATACTCGCAAACTTGAAAATACTTCATGGTATAGGCAAATTTATATTAGTCTCTCTCTCTCTCTCTCTCTCTCTCTCTCTCTCTCTCTCTCTCTCTCTGATCAAACTTACTCAAGAACCAATATCATCTTATATATAATAAAAAATCTTGTATGTATACCTAAAACTCCCCTTACTTTTACTTCATTCTTGAAAACATCTCAAGCAAGAGTAGATGAGAAGAGAGAGCTTAATCTCAAACAAACCTTATTATTATTAAAAGATACAAGAAAAGAAAAGAGGAAACTTGTTGTTTGTAAATCTTCACCGTAACATTAATGAAATCTGCGTATATACTTATAAAAAAAAAGAAGTTTTTTTTTTATTTAAATTTTTACTTAATTTTATTAAAAAAGTTTTTGTGAAAATTAAATCTTTTTTGGTATATTTTTGTTTACTTAAACAAAAAAAGGTTGTAAAAGGATGTTTGCATTGGATGTCAAAATCTGTTAAATATTGGTCGCTTGCTAATAACAAGTTAATTAGTATGAAAAAATGGATAATATATCATAAAATAGATAATGTTTCAATATTTTTATCGATGTCTTAAAATTTATAATAATTATTATAAACGGTTCTAAAAGTGTCATCTTGAACTTGACACACAAACTAATTAAGAAGAGGGTGGGGAAAAAATTGTTTGCATGTAGCAAAATTTTGTTATACTTCTATTTTTTAATGAATGGTCCCGCACGAATCATTCCATATATAAAATTCACAGCTTCATTTAAAATTGAAACAGAAATTCGAAAGTTAAACATTATAATTCCTATATTTAAATGAAAGCATAATTCAATAAAAACTATAATATAAATATTTATGAAATAAATTATATATTAATTTACATAAATTTTCACACATAAATACCTCTAATAATAATAATATAATTGATAGAATTATATAACCGTCACTCAAAATTACAGTCAATAAAGCTTCAAATATATGATAAAATGTCAGAATTATTGAATGATAATTTTTCAATAAATATAAATTGACGAAAGCAGATGTTCATACACGTCTCAACGTGTTGTGACTTGCGTGTGAGATGATACTATATAGTCTTCTTCTTGTTATCACTAAAAGCTGTGATGATGATACATTTTAAGTTTGTTCTTTGATAAGCTGCCTAGCACAGGAAGTGATATACCCATAGGTTAATAATGCGGTGAAAGCGGTACTTTTTGTCACGCCGGCGTCTAATATCATATGATATACCTTTTCCTATATATGGCCGCCTATATATATGTAAAAAAAGTCTTCCCTAATATATGCTGAGTCAGTTTTTTAATTTATGTATATAAAAATTAATAAAGAAATTATAAGATTTTGATTGAGCAGGGGGGAGGAAATTTCGCTGTCTTTCAATGAATTTTTTTTAAATTCCAAATGAAAAAAAATATAAATGGTAGCTTCAAAGTTTATCATATAGGAGTTCTTTTTATCATCTGATGAAAGTGATGAACAATGCTGAAATACAAAAATTGAAAGCATATATTTTTTTTAAAAAGTACTAAATTGCTGTTTTTTTGTTTTTGTTTTTTGTAACGATATATTATTGACTAAAAAAGCATGGAAATTATACTTATAATTTTAAGTATACCTCATTTTTGTAACATACATTATAAATTTTGAATTGAAATTTTAATTGGTCTTCTATACAAACAAGTTAGCATTTTTCTTGAAGGCTATATACTAAAATAATAAATACTTTTAAAACACCAATAAAATAATTATAATAAATTTAATTATTCTTCAATGTTATATATCAAAGACTGACTAATATCTAATTTAAATTCTAATCGAGTATTTTTAAAAATGTGAAATAAGAATATTAACCACTAATATACCACCCTCGGTTTTTATATGCTTGGAATAACTCCATAAAAAATATAGACAGGAAAGAAACAGCGTAGGCAGCAAAAGGAAAAAAAAAATTAAAATTTCCATATAACCTTGTTTCATAAATAAAATAATCATAAATTTTTAAATATACATTGATTAATGAAATGTAATATTTTAAATGAAAATTAAATCACTGAGTTGGAAATATTTTATGATTTTTTTTTATATACAACATATGAAATGCTTATAATTTGTTAATAATTTATATTATTGGTGTGACATAATGATATTTTTATAATTGCAAAAATTACAATTTTTTGTTCTCATTAATTATATCAAATGTTATAAATAAACTAAATATTTTTGTTGTAGTGGGAAAATATATTAAAAATTTTATACACTCGATGAGCATGTTGCGCACAATTTAATAAAATTAGTAGTTATTTTTTTAATGGACAATGAGAAAAAAAAAAGAGTTTTCATTTATTATTTATTAGAAAAAAAAAAACAATCAAAATTAAAAATATTAAAAAAGAGCTTGAAATTAAAAGTTTTGATCTGTAATCGATGAATTCATTCATACATAAGTTTCTTATGTAATTAAAAAAAAAAACTCCTTTTATTTATATATTATTTAGGGCATTAGAAAGATCAGCTTTTAAAAAGAAATAATATCATTAAAAAATTGGCACTGAGTATTATTGTCATTCATATATCAAGAAAAATAAGTAATGTAATTGATATGTGAAATAAAAGTACAGTGTGACAAGAAAAAAATATTTTTGAAAAAGAAAAAAAAAAAAAAAGTAAGCGGACGTCATTAAATGTCAGTTTGGAAATATTACACTCAATGTCACATAAGAGAGAAAATATATATATTTTATGTGTGTTCTCCATATGTCTGTATATACATATATATATATAAATATAATACTCTCTACACTGTATACAACGCGACACAAGGAGGTATATAATATAATAAAAACTAGGGAAGGAATATAAGCAAGAAGTAAGGGCACGACACACATTTATCAAGCCACTAATTACCACAAACGCAAGCTAGCACGAGTCACACATTTCAAATTGTAAGACGTAAACTTTTCTTTGGGTGTTAGAAAATATTTTTTTTTTGCATATATGTTAGTCTCTCTCTCTCTCTCTCTCTCTCTCTCTCTCTCTCTCTCTCTCTCTCTCTCTCTCTCTCTTTCCTTACTAGTTAACCACATACTACATTTAATGAACTTTAAAAGAAAACTTTTTCTAAGTATTTATTATAATAATGAAGTTTCTTGTATATTATACACTTTTAAGTGTTAAACAATAAAAAAAAAAAAAACTTGTTTATTTCATGACAGGAAAAATTAGCAAAAATATTTCTTGATGAAAGGTATATTATTATTATTTTTTTAATGTTAATAACTTTATATTATTAACTATATAAGTTTTTTTTTTTAAAGAAAAATATTAAGATTCTCATATTAGTTAAAAAAATATATATTAAGTTGTAACCAAGACAAATTTTTAGTAATTTTTATTACTGTGAGTTGGCAAAGAAAGGTTAAAAATTGATTTTTTTTAAAGTTTTCATATATAAAAAAAAAAATAATAATATAAGATATTTCTTGGAAATTTTACAAGATATAACTGCTAATTAAATGAAATTTAATTAATTATCTATAATTAATTATCAAATTACATAACGGTTGATGTAATTAATGATTAATGATATTTTATTTTTATATACATCGTAATATTTTGTTATTGTCGATGATGTCAAAACAGTAATTATTTTTATTTACAGATTACTTATCAGTGTAATTTACCGTGTAATTGACTTCTCAAAATAAATGAAAAGAAAAATGAATGGAAATTAATATTTCATTGAAAAATGTACCTTTTTATTTTTATTTTTTTACCTGCATGCTATAACCATAATTATATTTTTATTATTTAATTATAATTTAATATAATCATTAATAAAACTTTAGTCATACTTTCATATATTTTTTTATCATCAAAATGTATGAAGAATACTTCTTAAATAAATTTTTAAATACTGTATAGTACCATACATACTTTATGTCATTTTTTTTTATATCAAACGTATACAAGGTTATATTTAATTACAAATGAGTCATATTTTAATTATTCTTGAATAATATATATACATACATTTTCTATCGCAAATAATTAATCAAGTTTATTTTTTAATTAAAGTATATAGAATTTGTATGAAATTAATACTTAACCATGTATGAATCATATTACTTTATTATATTTTCATGATCAAACATATAACACATAGCTTTTTTTTCGTATCGTATCTACAGTATCACTGCACATAAGAAAGTATTTTATTTCCTCTCTCTCTCTCTCTCTCTCTCTCTCTATCTGTCTCTCAAGAAAGGAAATATTCGCGTCACTGGATCCACATACATAAAGTTGAAGCGTGACGAACCTAGTTTGACCCTTAAAGGGGAGGACTAGAAACAATAAGAACCGACAAATAATAAATAAAATGTTCTTTATATAATAGCAAACTGTTACGTGTAAATTTGATATAGACTTTTAGAGTTTCTTTTTATAAAAACCCTTATTATTGTATCAAGATATACTCAAGTTATATTTATTTATGAACTATTTTATATACATGAATTATTTTTTTACTTTATATAAATCAAACGTATTTTTAAAGTGTAGAATGGGTTAGACCGCCTCTCTCAGCTCGTGTGTGAAAAGTGAATCAACAACAAGGTCTGTCTGTTCATATGTCTGTTGATGTACTCTTCTTTTTATTATTCTTTTTTTTTCTCTCTCTTTGCTTGCGAAAGGATCAAGTTCGCAACAATTGTAACACGAGACATAAAAGTCAAAATCTCGACAAGTTTCATACGAAAGCTTTTTTTCGCGCCTTCAATATTTGCAAAGTCGGGCGTGTATAACAAATCACAGCTGCTGCTATTACAACATTTGCACAAATAATGCATCAGGGTTAACATGCTTTTTCTATCAATCTTTGAACAGTATAGAGAAATTGATTTTTCAGCAGCCAAATATATCTTTCATATAATATTGATACAGACTGAAAACACGTCCTATGTAAATTAAAATACAGGTGGAGTTATCACCTCAAAAAGTATCAAGAAATAATTTTAACAAAAAGGAGACTAATATTTCTGTACATCCAATAAAAAAAAATATACTACAAAAATATTTTTTTCTGACTGTTAGTGTATGAATTTTAATCTGAAATTAGAAGCACTGTCCTTTATAAAGCTAAAATATGAAGCATACAAAAGAAAGCCTTTATAGATTAACATAAATTGCGTATATAATTTTACTATTGTAAAATTATATAACAATAATTTTCTTATTCTATATTTTAAGTTATATAATTGTATATTACAATAGCATAGAAACATTATAAATGTTACCACTTGTAACAACAATGAAATTCTTGTAGAATTATATCTGGTTATTATTTCAGTTCTTAGAAATTATACATATTATAATATATAAAATATATTATATTTCATTTTATATAATAACATGTCTTATATATATATATATATATATATATATATATATATATATATATATATATATATATATATATATATATATATATATATATACATAAATATATTACAATAGTAATTAAAATTTTATTATATAGTGCCTCGTATTATATACAAATATTTATGTTTAATGAATTGTTATTATATGAAATTTAATATCTATTACAATTACAAAACTTGATATTTATATTCACTAATTGTTTAGAAAGAGAGATGATAATATTAATTGAAAATTGATCTTGAAGTCTTATACAAAATATTTTCCCTCCCTTATCGAGGTAACTTTTATATGTGTACAGTATATTATTCAGGTTCGAACGTTATTAACAAAATTTGGTTTATGATATCATCCAATTATATTTTTGAAAATATATATAAAATAACGAAAGAAATAGAATATGGCAAGTTAATGATGTTTACCTGATCTCCATGCAGAAAAAATATATATCATTTTTCATGTTAAAAATTTCATTTAAAAAAAACTTTACTAATTTCGTTACTTATACAAAAAGTATGAAAATGAAAGGGGGGAAAAAAACTATAATTTTGCACTTATATTCTTATTGCTATACGCAAGAGTTCAATAAGCTATAAAGTCAGAACCGTATATAAATCTAAATGGTATTGAATCTTATATACTTATACGTTATTTAAATGGTGTGTATATCAGAAATGGTCTCTATTTGTAAATTATGAGTTAAATTATGGAATGTTGAAAAGACGATGCGCTGAAAGATTATTTTTTCTTTTTATATATACTTGAAAATTCTAATTCATAAATAATTTTAGTAAAAAAAAAAAAAAAGAAGAAGAAGAAGAAGAAGAAGAAGAAGAAGAAGAAGAAGAAGAAGAAGAAAAAGTGATACCTTGTGTTGAAAAATTTTAAAGACTCTGCAGACACGAGTTTTTTCATGTAGTATCATTTTTCTTTTGATATAAAAACATACAAAATGAAAGAGTTGAGGAGATAAAGAAAATCCTTAACTGCGTGAATGTGGATTTTTTTTTTTTTTTTCTGTCACCTTGTTTGGCAAAGATACAAAACTACAAAAGTCATGAAATTTTGGGGACAGCTAATTTGTGGACCCACATCTGGGGATCTAATCCATCTTTTTTATATATACTTTCGCTTTTGGAAAGAGAGGTAACAGAGAGAGAGAGAGAAAGAGAGAGAGAGAGAGAGAGTTGATGCTCGTTATACGTTGCGGTTTTTTCGCTGCTCACTTTTACTTGTTTTATTCGTGGTTCGCGGTGTTTTTTAACACACCTATCATCACCACTGCTATAACATACAAGTTGGTATATATTTAGAGAGATATCAAAGCGACTTTTCAAAACGAAAATTATATGTTTCTGCAAGACTGGCACTTTTAACTCGTAAATTTTTATATATATACTTTGAAAATATATTTATAAAAGTTTTTCTTCAATGTTATATAGAAAAATTATATTTTAAAGAAAAATAATTACATTAACTTCAAAAAATTTTTTTTATTTTTTTGGTTTACTAAAAGCATCAAACGAAATTATTTATATTTTTTAATAAATTTTGATTTAAAAGTGTTTTAAAAGTAAAGAAATGTATTCATAAATTTTACTTGTATTTCATATAGTATGTATATTATGTTGTTTTCTACGCTTGACTTCATTTACGTTTATGCGAGTAATAATTCTTTAAAATGTGTTTTTGACTTAGATTTACACAGTCTAAATATTCTTTGCTCTTTATACATCGTAACATTTACATTAAACCATGTTTTCACACTCATTTTCTGTAAATAAACACCTCTTAAATCTATTTTTGCATTAAGTCAAGTCAAATATTAAAAAAAAATAACAATAAAAAAAAAAAAAAAAAAAAAAGGAATTTCAACGTGAATAATTTATACTATATTTCATCGTTTTGAAAATTAGTTTCTAAAAACTTTAAATATTTGTAATCTTCCATACTTTTATTATACCATTTCTATTTCTACCAATAATAACGTAAAATAAGTTACATAAAAAAAAAGTACATCTCTAATATAAATATATATTTTTCTTATATTATTTAATGCAATATAAAAAGAGGCGTAAATGCAGCCTGTACATTAAAAGATATTAATATTTTGAAAAAAAAAAATATTCTGACATATATTTTAACTTTTAACAATACTAATTTATGCACTTATAACATGCGTGTAAATTTTGTGACGTTTTGACGTTATATGAGGTGGATATTAATATATAAAATATAAGGCAATGGTATGGTTATTTATAACAATAGTAGAGGCATGGCATGCTATAATTGTTTAAGTCGTACACGTGGGGGTCTTGTGTATTGTTGTAATAGGGCAGTTTAAGCTTTGGGTCATTGTTGAATTGAAAAAAAAAAAAAAAAAAAAAAACACTCTCCCTCTCGCTCTTTGCATGCTTTTATTATTTTTCTTTACATATTACACAGAAGCTTTTATTATATGTATTCTTATTGCAGCTGTCTATATTATATATGTTTAATAATATGACGTCACCAGATATAGAAATCTCTCGTTTTCTATATATAATAAAAATCTTATTCTGTTAAACATTGACATTATTTGTCGCATTAATATACTTTATTTACATATAAGGCTGACAAATTTATTATATTTCATATTATGTTAAGAATATTAAAAATTTTATTGTATTTTTTTTTTTTAATTTTATGTGTGTATCTTCATGTGGTCTTTTTTTTTGTCATTGGAGAGAGAGAGAGAGAGAGAGAGAGAGATTTCAAAATTATTCCTTCATAAGAAATGATGACCGGAAAGTAATAATAATAATTCAGTTTTTAAACAACAAAATAATAAAAAATAAATACGCTTTCTGGAATCTGAATATTAGATGAAACATGCATTTAAAAAGTACTAATACAATACAATAGTGGAATTACGTCTAAATATATATAAAAAAAATCTATTAGTAAATTAAAATTTCAAATCCCATTTTAATATTGATTGTAATTACACATAAATTCATTGAACAATTTTTTTTATACAATCAAAGCGTTATATATAGAGAGAGAGAAAGAGAAAGGACTGAATTTTTATTAGCTTTCAAATCTCCTTTGTCACATAAAAGGATTTGATGAAGTAATTTAATTACTATGCGTCTGTTGCGTAGATAATAGGATAATGTTTAAAATCCGCAAATTTGTATCACTTTATATAACATTATTATTATATATGAAAATTATTAATATCTGTATATATACCGAGAGATATTCATCATGATAATAATAATAAAAAAAAAAAAGTCATGTTTAATATTTTGGCACATAAAAAAAAATGTTTACACGCTTATATATCCTGTCCAATTAAAATTATTATTTATGATATTTTTTACACATCGATGAAAATTACTTTTTAGAGATTTTGCCAATTTTTTAAAATAAAGTTTTAAAACATATTCTTTTTGAAATATAAGATTTATAATATATATATATACCATAACATTATTCTAATTTTGTTGTTCTGATTAATCTAATTTATTATACAAATCAGGTTTATATCTTTAAAATGATTGATTTTTATGGTTAACAAGTTTCTAGTTATTTCATTAATGAACTGGATATTTTATTTTGCAAAACTATTCATTCAAAAATACTACTTTTAATATCATGGTATTTTAAACATTTAGAAAAGTTGTCAATTTTTATTATTATGTAACATTTATAAGATAAGTTTTTTTTTTTTATTATTATTATATTTTTCGTTATTCTATAAATGAAGTAATAAATATTTTATATATTATGTACATTGGTTAAGATTTATTTTTATTGGTACCTTAAGTTTTTATACTTGTAAATTTGAAGGATAAAATTACATATTCTACTGTCTACCGGGTTACAAATACAGGTTTAAGAAATATATATATATATATAGGTGAGATATATTTATGATAATTGGAAGATTACTATTTTGTACTCCACACGTATACGCTAAGACTAGACAAGAAAAAAAATATGTGGTATTTTTTTTCTTGATGGCGGTATTTCTTTCAACATAAAATAGAATGAATTATGTACTAATGTTCCATACAAATTGCTCTCTGTACCAAATATTTAGGTGTATAAGAAATTGTGTTCCAAAAAATATTGAAACATTTTATACTATGGGTAATTTTCTCACTTCCTTTATTATTCTAAGAATCTATACCAATCAAAATATAAGAATCAGTTGATATATCAATTTTGGATACATTATATATATATAAATTTATATACACCCAGTATACTTGTGTATTATGTGGGTATATAGAAATTGTCTATGAGAATACGATTCTAAGATAAAATACTAAAATGTATAGTATACTCTGTTAGAAATTACTGGTGATGTTAAAATAATTGAGAATGATGATATCAATTTCTTTTATTTGACATTGGTGGTATGGTGTATTGATAATAATTTTTTAGCAAGCTATATATATATAATAGAGACACAGAGCAGGTTACATCATATGTATATATACCGTGAGAACTTTGACAGTGAAGAAACTAGATCTTGTCAAGAACGTCACTTTCTAGAGAACTGAAGGGGAATCTTTCGTATAGCTTATGGCGTCTTGTATTGAATTTACTCCATTTACTTTATGCTCTCGTTGCATCGTAAATTTCAAACAAAACTAGCTTATAATTTTTATGGTATATTTTTTTCATTGATATATGTTTACCATTTAATGCAGCTCTCTCTCTCTCTCTCGTTCTCAATACATCGTAAGGTTCACATTATTTTTGTCAGCTTTGAAAGTCATATTTTTGACAAAAGTCTCAACAAGAAGCAAACAATTTAATTAAGTGAAACAATTTCAAATTTGGAAAACCTAAATTTTTAGATTTACATTTCATCATTGATTGATAGTTAAAACACTATATTTGTGGGAAGGAGGGAATGCTAAATATGAGTAAAATTAAAAATATTCATATATACAGAATAATTTAATTATAAAAATGGCAACCGTATATATAGTTATTAATAAACTAGTTTAACTTAATGAAATTAATATGGTAATAAAAAAAGACAGGACATTCATTTCAACAAAATAATAAAACAACGTCCTAAATCAATAAATTAATTACTCGTATGAGTATGAAATTTGATTAAGATCTAACAAAAATTAAGATACGAATATTTCGATGACACATCATAAAAAAATTAATTTATGTAAAAAAACAAAATGCTATTCAAAGTCAAGTTTTTTTAGTATACTCATACCAGCTGCTCTACTCTTACATAGTGTACCAGTTTTTTTTTTCTTGAAAAGAATAAACAAAACACAAAGAGAGAGAGAGAGAAATAAAAAGGGCTTACATTTTAAAGTCTCTTTACGAAAAAAAAAAAAAAAAAAAAAAAAAAGTAAACCAGTCTGATTATGTCATGTATATTATTATTTATATTTTAAGTATATATGTGCATTTAGCGTGAAAACGCATAAAATTTACATAATTTAAATCAAATAATAATTCGTAGAAATTTGTAATATTTTCAGCTGTACATGAAGTATAATTAAATGAAATATGAATTTATTATTATATTTAGCATTTATATCTCCTCTTTATCAGTAGTTACATTATGTGTAAACATATTTAAATTTAAATATTTTAAAAGATCTTGTGATAAGATAAGAATATTTTTATATAAATAATTTTTTACAATGCTTGTTTTTATTTTATATATTATATAAGATTTGTATCATATATTTTTATATTTAAAAAATCCTCCTCTTTTTTTTTTTTTTTTTTTTTTTTTTTTTGATGACTTATATCACATTTCTCGAACTTCATATGGTAACACTTAAGTACTACTTATGTACTAATAAAATGTTATAAAAAATAGTTGTATATCTAAAATTTACATACGTTTCCCTTTTCTTAATTTATTAGCTTGTCCATTTTTCTGCAAAAGAAAACTAATGTTTATAAAAAATATTTCACTAATAAATTCTGTCATATTTTGTGAACCATCCTGTCATAACTTTAAAATTATATGTAATATTATTTTTGATATTTTATAGCTTCCTTTGAATTATTTTGACAAGAAAATACTATTAAAAAAATTTTATAATATGAAATTTTTAAAAAAATATTTTATATAATATATTAATTATTAATAAAAAATTTTGCAAAAAATAATAATGTAACGAATTTATTATTTGAAAATTGAAATTTAACTTAAAATAAAAATAAATTAGATGTTATCTTGTTGTAAAATATAATAAAGAAAAGATTATGGATAAAAATAAAAACTGATACGAGGAAAAAATTTATTTTGTTATATATTATATAAAATATATATAAAAGAAATTTAATTTCCCTAATATTTGTGTATATAGAACGCGGACAGGTAATGGCATAAAACAGATAAAAATGGTATTTTAATAATAAAAAGAGATATGGAAAAATAGCGTTGTCTGAGAGAGAGAGAGAGAGAGAGAGAGAGAGAGAGAGAGAGAGAGAGAGAGAGAGAGAGAGAGAGAGAGAGAGAGAGAGACCTAAAAATAACTTGGAAAGTTCAGAATCAATACAAAAAGCCGGTATAGTTATGTATATATGTTCAGGTATATATATATATATATATATATGAAAAAAAAAATAAATGATATCACATCCAATTTAAATTAATTCAACTTTTTTTTTATCATAATATACCTAAGCTATATAATGGTAGTTTCTGTCAATGCGTTTTAATATAATAAAATTGATTAGAGAGCCATACCAGACTAAATATGAAAAATGTAATTTGATAATAAAAGATATATGCGTTAAATATATATAGGTCATGCAATGTTATTTTATTCAATTTTGATATTAAGCTCTCTCTCTCTTTTAGAAAAATAAAAAATAATTACAAACATGTATCGCAAATAATGTACGCAGTATGTAATAATAACAGATTTTCTTTTGTATATTTTATTATTAATTTTGTTATCAGTATCCAATGAATAATAGACTTACTTTTACATTCAATCAGTGACAGATTCGGTTCATGACATGTATATTTATAGGCACCTTCTAATGTATGGGTAATGGGGTAATTTCATAGACATAATGGTTTAGGTCTGTACATATACATATTAAAAAAAAAAAAAAAAGTTGTATGCATATATTTTTTATTCTATTGCACCTTTCTAGGTAAATTAATTATTCAACCGTATATTATAAGCTTATTGTGCATAAGCTTAAAGAGTCATATGTTTTTTGAATAAAAAAAAAAGGAAGAGTATTTAGCTGGGCTATACAAAGCTCATATATATAGGAGATAGTGAGGGATATTTTAGGAGCAAACTTTTCATACAGTCAGATGCATGCATTATACATCACATTATAATACCCCAGTTTTGAAAAGCCAAAAGAGAGAGAGAGAGAGAGAGAGAGATGAGTCTTAATCCCTTACCTAGTAGCACCTAAATCTCTACCCCCCCCCCCTCCCTAATGCCCTATATATTGCAGGTAGATATTTAATACTCGTAAGTATAAGGGGTTGAAAATTTTGGCGAACCTTTTTACTTCACTCACGCGTTAATAATTCTGTTTATGATTTCAAAGATTTATATATAAAATATACTTTCAAATGTGAAAAGTAAATTTGAAAATATATATTTATTTTCTTTCTCTTTGTATATATATAAAGGTTTTCTAGGTGGATGAATTTATAAATATGATTTAAATGAGTAAATATGTTTTTACGTATCTTCTTTCATATTTTTTTAATACCATAAAATGACCGCTTCAATGAAACAACAGAAGAAAAGGGATTTACCTCTTAATTTTATTAAATTTCAATAATCTTATTTAGTTATATGATATTTTTTTTAACCTTTTTTTTCCCGTCTGTGTTTTTCTTTTTATGTCTCTGATCCTTTGAATAAATCATCTTTTCACTTGGCTGCATTTTACAAAAAAAGACTATCAAAAGAGAGAGAACGAAGTTTACAGTATTATACTTGCAGTTTATATGCATATATGACGTTTTTCCGTAGTGCAGCTTTATACACTTTATAGTCGTCGTCGTCTCTCTTTTTTTTTTTTTTAATATTATTTGTTGTTTTGCCCTTTTTCTATTTTATTTATATATATCTCTCTCTCTCTCCTTCTCATCTTCTTGACTTTTGGTACAACGACTTTGAATATTTCCTATATTTGAAGTTCTTTTGAAGCTCTCTCTCTCTCTCTCTCTCTCTCTTTCTCTCACTAATATAAACATGTCTCTGTGATTGCTTGTCTACCGGACAAGAGCCACTGACATTCGGACCGTCTTCTCTCACGGGAGAAAGAAAGTTTCTGACCCTACAACAACCCTCACATATACGATCCTTTATTGGCTCTCATTTTTTTTTCTTTTTTCTTCTCTCTCTCTATAACCCAAAGATGAGATAAAAAAAGTCTATATATTCAAAAAGATTTCAAGATTTTTTTATATCAAGATATTTACAAAATATATAAAAAGGTAGATATTTATTTAAAAAATAAAAACATGAAATGTAAATAAAAAAAAAAGTAATATTAAAAATTTAATTAAAAAAGCTTGTATACATAGAAAAAAGTTTATTTCAATAGAATTTTTTGTTATTTATTTAAAAATTCCATAAACAGAGTCATACGTATATATAGATCGTCTTTTATTTTTTTCTTCTTCTTGTTTTGCTTGTTTATTAATCAAAATATTTATTTACATTTAAATATTATTTATTTATAAATTCATGCACATAAAAAAATCTACTCTTTTTTAATGCTTATTTTATCCTATTCAGGTTCTATAAATACAAGAATGAGTTGATTAGAAGTGAGAGAGAGAGAGAGAGAGAGAGAGAGAGAGAGAGAGAGAGAGAGAGAGAGAGAGAGAGAGAGAGAGAGAGAGAGAGAGAGAAAAGAGTTATGGTTTTCTAAAAGTAGCCTCTCTATGCTTGAAAAATCATGTATATCTTAAGCTTATACTGGGTCCATAGTATAAATGGAAGCTGATCTTATATATATTCTGTACTGAATCAATTCTAAACAGTTACCCACATAAATACATTAAAGATAAATAAAGATACCTGTCAAATATATCACTTCAACATTAGACCGCATGAACTTTTCTTTCTTACACTGAAAGACAAGTTATACAACTTTACTTATATATTATATTTACTTTCTGACTTGGCTATGCTTTAATATGAATAAATATCAAATTCAAACTTAATTTAGACGTTTTTGCTTTGAAATTGATGTTGCCTTTTATTATCACAGTTATTTTTTTCTTTTTATGCTTTTTGTTATGAAAGAAAACGAATTTATTCATGAATTTTGCAACATAGAAAAATCTTCTTTAATGCAAAATCATCATTGCTTTTTACCGGTGGGTGATGTACTGATGTAACCAATTAGTTGTACAAAGGAAAACAGCAAAGAACCCTTATTTTTCTATGTCATTTTATGGGACTTTTAAACGATTTTTCAGAAAACTACTATATATAGTATAAAGAACAATATATTTATTAATATTGCCTAATTGCTTATTGTCACACACTATAAAAAAATATAAAACATGCTTTTATAACTTACCTTTATAATGTAAAATTTAACCGCGGTATTTTCAACGCAAAATAATCATTAACTTAAAATCAACATATATTTTGTTTTGTTTTAATTCATTCGCCTATATATAAAATTGCATTGCAAACCAAATATAATTTAAATGATAATCTTTATAAATAAATACAAGTACATAAATTAAATCTTAAATAAAACTATATATAAAAAGTATGTTTTATAAAGTTATAATTTTTATATAACCAGCAACCCAATGTAAATTTTATTAACTGAAAATCTATACTATTTATAATGTCAAGTTCTTACATATTTTTGATGTATATATATATATATAAAGTGTATATTATTTTTTGTTTTCTGTTGTCACCCCATAATATGCGCAGCTCCCCATTTTATGTAAATGTTAAAAAAATGTCACAATATATAACATAATAAAAAATCATAAATATCAATAAAAATATCATTCTTGTTTTCTGTTCAAAAATTCATATTATATATGAAAAGTTGTAGTGAAAATGACTTTTTATATTATACTGTATTTTATACTGCATATAGCTATAGTCCAAGTTTTTTTCGTTGACATTTTTCGTATGTTTTAGAATATATAAGAGAGCGCAACTTAAGAAAGAGAGATTCTTCCATAAACAAAGTGTCATAGGGTTGAATTCGCAAAGCAGTTTAGCAAAAATGATGGACAGTTATAAGCATTGAAGTCCATACAAGAAAACAGTTCTGTTTTGTATACTTGGCATTGAGCCAAAAAAAAAAAAAAAAAAAAAAAAAAAAGAGGACTTCCATACACAAGACGTGTTGCACAAAATATCGTATACATCACTTCATATACAAAATTTCAATTTTTTTTGTTTCAAATTTTTTTTATTTTACTTTTTTTTTTCTCCCTCTCTTACTTCTTCTATAGAGGAGCATGAAGTGTGGATGTTGTTATATTATCTTTACTTTTTGTATATGAACAAAAAATATACATCACTGACTTTTAAAATAACAACATTTTTTTATTTCAAACTTCCACTTTAGATTTATTTGCATATCAATATAATGTACAACGTGTTCTTGGTTTATTTATATATAAGAAGTCTGCTTAAACGTGACGTCTTTTTGCAAGTACAATCAAAGAAAAATATAAAAGCATTATATATTATATTTTCTAATTGGGAACCATAATAAAAGCAGCTCAATTTAAAATGAATTCATATTATAGTTTAAATTTAAATCAGCGCTAAAACTGTCACCAAATAGTAAGATTAAAAATAAAAATCCTTTATCATCTTTGTTAAAGTTATGTATCGTAATTTTACTTCAATTTAAGAGAGACAATTATTTCATTTTGAATTGATTATTTTTTCTCTCCCACATTTACAATAGTTTTATCTCAACTCTTTACATACAATTTATAATTGCTTTTTCTTCAAAATTAAGTGTTCAAAGATTTTAATTACTTTATTTAAAAACTGATTAAAAATAAAGATTAGAGACATCTAATTTTTACTTCATATATATAATTCCTAATGCAATGTGAGATCTTTTTATATTATGTATATATATATACAAGAAGACTATATACAGAGAGAAAAGTAGGGCAAGATTTTCATCTCCAACTCATTATTAGAAGTAAAAAAAAGACAATATAAGAATTTTGTAGACAATAGAATAAGCTTGAGTATAATCTATAGTTTTTTAATTCCATATTATTTGAATAATAAAACTCCAGAAAATCGTTTTTTTTTTTTTTTTTTTTTAATATTAAATTCTACTGTTATGTCTGTGATAATAGCTGCAGTCTGCAGTGTAATAAAAAATAAGAACAATGTAAACATTTTTTTGTTGATGATATTTACAAAACCATAGTTTATAGCAATGTTTATCTATATAATATATATATATAAGACAATAAAAAAAATGTGTATCATATATGCCATATGGTATATACACTGGAAAAATATAAGTCTAACTTGTAAGTAAAGTTTTATTACATTTTTAAATATTCATATAATAAAATCATGTGTCAGTAAAAAGATATAATGTGATATAGATTTGCAGTTACATAATCTTGCAATATAATATAGAAATGATGATCAGACATTGCTAATTCTATCATCACTTTTTCTATTCGACAAATATAGTTTAAAAATTACTACCAAACAAGAATAACAAAGATAAAAAAACAGTATAAACTATAAACAGTTGTTATAGAATAAACAGTAATTCATTTACAGTGTTAACTTGTTTAAACAATCATACCATTTAATTTAGAGTATTACTCTAAATTAAATGGTAATATACCATATATAGATTTTAAATAATTTATTATATAATTAGTAAAATATCATGCAATAGCCGTAAACAAAATCTCATAATGAACATCTTTCAACCACTCGCACTTTTTTTTTTCAGTGCAATAAAATACATCGTACTATATAACAATGTTATGATGTAAGTCAGAGGGTAAAAATTGTAAAATGAAGTTGTTAAAAGAAAGAAAAAAAAAAAAAAAAAAAAAAAAAAAAACGCTTGAAGCAAAAATTTTGATGAACCTACAAGAGTTTAGGTTGTAAAAAAAAGCATAACAGACGTTTTTGTGTATATATGTATTTATAAATAATTTTTGTACTCTGATGCATATATATACATATGGGTTTTTGTAAGTGTGGACTTCCTTTACACAAAAAGCTACAGAGAGAGAGAGAGAGAGAAAGACCACTCACTCTCTATACAAAATTCTCTTTCTCTCACGTTTTCAAATCCATTAGCTAAGAAGTGAAAAAAAAAAAAAAAAAAAAAAAAAAAACTCTTTGAAATCTCAGAAGTTATAATACAGTATGTATCGTAATTGTAAAGCTTTTAAAAATACATTTTATCTTTTATTTAAAGAAAATTTTTTTTTATATATACATACAAATTTTAGGTCCATTAATAAGAAAGTTATATCTACTTTTTCTTTAATTTCTTTCTCAAGAAGAAAAAAAAAACGTTTGTATTGCATAAGAAGTGGTTTAAAAATATAATGCTATTAAAATTTTATCAAATATCTATATTTTTTTGTCTAATGTTAAAAATGAATTATTTTCACTGATTAATTCTACTTTTGTATAGTTCTAATATTAAATAAAATTTTGACAGGCAATATAAATTAAATAAAGTATAAAGATTATTTAGTTCACTTTTTTTTATCTTGTATGTTATATAGAATTAAGTTGATTTCTTGTGTTAGTATGATGTAAAATAATAACCTCATTTTACTTAAGTGACTATTTTAAGCTTTACATATTTCAGTTTTTAGAATGCTCGTTTTTAAATAAAAAAATAAAAATATTTTTAGATTTCTCATTCCATTTTTGTGTAATATATGATAAAAAGAACTTCAAATCATAAATTGTAGCTGGGAAAAATATTTATATATATGAACTGAAGTTTAACACTTTAGAGAGAGAGAGAGAGAGAGAGAGAGAGAGAGAGAAATATTATAGTAATAATACTTGAAAAAAATAATGATAATAATAAAACTTTTTATATATAATTTTTTTCCCTTTATCCAGCTGTGTTCTACAGTAATTATTTATGATTGTTCATTTTAAAATACAAAATAACTTTAGCTTGCTTCATTTTTATATTGGCCTCCAACATAGCATAGCGAAACAATAAGAAATGTCCTTATAACTGTAAAAAAAAAAAAATAATAAAAAAAAAATAATAAAAAAAAAAAATAATAATAATAAAAAAAAATGAAAACGACATTTTTTTCTTGAACAACTCAATAATACGGAAAAAGAAAGGAAGTTACTTTGTCATAAAATGTACTTATTTTTTCCAAACTTCTGGGCATCACATGTTAATTTAGTTACGCTTTTTTCTTTATTTTTTCTTCTTCCTCTTTATATACATAACAATGTAAAAGACCCTTGAGACTGGTTTTTGAAAAGAAGAAATATATTTTCTATGGGTCACTCACTGATTTATGACCCTGGGAAGAAATTTATGTATAAAAAGGCGCCTCTTTCCCTCTCCGTTACTGCCACTTGTTTATAAGAACTTTTTTCTTCTTCTTCTTCTTCAAGAAAACTAAGTGACGACAGTGACTAAGTATAGATTGTGTTTCTGATTATTTTCAACTTATGACTCTTTTCTACCTACCTGACTTTATTTATATTTATATTAAAAAAATACATATAAAATAATAAAAAAAAAAAAAAAAAATCTTTTTAATGCATAACCCCGACATGTTATCTTTTTCAAGAATAATTAGAACTACTTTTAATTATTTATATACAAAATAATCTGATTTCTCATTTACAAACTGTTTTTTAAACGTTTTATCCAATTAAAATTTTTAATTTTTTTCTTTCTTTTTTTCAAATGTTGGAAAAAAAAAGAAGTCTAATTTGAACATTATTTTTATTTTCTTTAGATAAAAATCTTATATTATCACTTTTCCTTTTCATATTTATTATTATTTTATTTTATTTTCATTTCATTTCAATCTCTCTCTCTCTCTCTCTCTCTCTCTCTCTCTCTCTCTCTCTCTCTCTCTCTCTCTCTCTCTCTCTCTCTCTCTATCCCTCCCTCAGCTTCTCCTTCATATTTAACATTATAAATTATTTATAAAAAAAAATGAAAGAAAGAAAAAAATTGTTGAAAGCCAATATAAAAAGATGTATTACTAAAAGATTAAAGATCTAATATGATAACAATCAATTTTGAACTTAAGTTAACCAATTAAAAAAAGGTTCTTTTCATTTTAAAAATTATTTGACACATTTAGTTTTCTTTATAAAAAAGTATGGATATTTCCCTTGCCTTATATTATTGTTGTTGCTGATTAAAAAGACCGCATCACCTGAAGTGAAGAATTGCTTTGCTGTATTCTCTCTCTTTGCACCCCTGTTGTGTGAAAAACTAAAAATCACGTAGTTTATCATTCTTTCACGAGGAAGCGTCAGAAAATGAGAGAGAGAGAGAGAGAAAAAAAATAAGAGAGAGAGAGAACACATCGAAAATTCCATTACTGGCTCAGAGTTAGGGAAAGAGGTGTCTATTTTTTTTTGTACACTGTTAAATAAAACTTCTAAGGGCTGGTTTGGATTGTAAGCTAGGGTAGATTAAGGGTTGCAAGGAGATACAAAAAGAAGTATAGGGATGGGGATATCATCTGGGTACTTATAAAACTAAAAGTGAATGACCATAATAAACATAAGCTAAAAATAATGTGCATTTGACCCATTGGAAAAAGGGTCACTTTATTCTTTCAGTGCATCAAAGGAGGAGGTAGGGAAATATAAAAATGAAGAGGGTTGAGGAATAATATAAAATTTTCACAACTAATAAGCGTGATGACGTCACACACTCTAAGCATATTTTGATGAATGGTTTTTACTTTCAGCCCTATATTATTATTATTTTCAATTTATAAAACAGGGTGAACTGGTTCAGGTATATATAAAAATATTTTATTATTTTGAATAATATATAGAAAGAGTAACATTTTATTTTTCCTTTCGGCTATTTCTTATAAATAAACAAATAAGCTATATTCAACTCAAAAAACCTCAGTCGATTTAAATCGGGCATGCTTAAAGTATCGCCCATTATCACATTTGAGGAGAAGGGGGGCGGCTGGGCGATACCGTAAAAGGTCGAACGGCACGTGACTCAGATTTTTTGAGTTGAATATAGTATATACATAAGCAGACATGGCCAGCGCTCTTTTAAAATGAGCTCGCTCGCGCTCTGCGCTCGCGATCACGATTATGAGCGGGCTCGCGCTTCGCGCTCGCAAATTTGCTTATGAGCGTGCTCACGCTCTCGATCTTGCAAAATAGGAGCGGGCTCTTCTTTCGCTCCGTATATATATAGCCTATATATATATATATATAAAAGAATAGATATATTTTATAGAAAATTTTATACGTACATACTCATCCCAGCTGTTGCCTTTAATGCGATGCTGCCCGATTAAATATACTTTCATACACCTTTTTTTAAACCTCTTGCTATATAAGCACAGATTACTAAATACCGGATCGTCTTGTGCTTCAATTTTCACAAAATCAACAACACTTATTAATAGAAATATCCCATAAAGTTAATTTGGAAAGCAAATTAAAATGAAGGCACTTTAATATTACATAAAATATCGAACGTGATATACTAAAATTTGCAATGCAACATAATAAAATGTTTTGAACTGATCACTAGGACACTTCACCTTTGACTGAAGTGGTGCTGTTTGCAAAGAAGAAGGTAAAAAAAAAAATATAATAATAAAATAACTAACCACCCCCTTTTCCCTCTTTTTTTTTTTTTTTTTTTTTTTACATTTTATTTAAATATTGAGACGAGATAAAATTCAGGTGATATTTTTAACCCTTCTGTTCCCTTTTAAAATTCTTTAAAAGTTGAAATTGAAAAGCTATTCAATGCGAAGTCCGAGGTTGCAGGTAAAACGCTTAATTGCAACACCTGCAACATTCGCATCTCTACGCGGCGCCAACGGCATCAATTGATGTATTGAAATTTTTTGTACAGAGAGGGAAAGAATGCTTCCTGTCTGCTTTCTGCCAAAAATATTCCTAATCCTTTTCAGTCTGAGGTTTAATCTTTCGTATGGTTTTCCAAGAATACACAAATTTTAAAAAAGAAGGATATATACTGTATATAAAAAAAATGCAGTTACTTGTCTTGTCTTGTCTTTTTTTTTTTTTTTTTATATATATATATAAAGAGCAACTTTCGTCTTTAAAAGCTGTAAAAAAAAGTAGATAAATATTGAGCTATGATCGAGTCGCTCTGCTCACAATATTTTGATCGCACTCACGATCACGCTCGCGACTTTATTAATTGATTGACGCTCCCGCTCCGCTCACAATTTTTGAGCGCACTCAAGTGAGCGTCGCTCAAACAAGACGCTCATGCCCATGTCTGTACATAAGATTGAAGCATAAAAAAGTAGCCTCTTTAGAATTGAATACCGAACTGCAGCTCTTTTCTTCAAAACTTGTATTGAATACAAAAATCTAAATAATAAAACATATTAGGTATCTTATTTTGAACATGAAGAAAAGGGGGATATTTTTAATAATTTATACAAAAAAAAAAAAAAAAAAAAAAAAAATGAAAAGAAGAAGTATTCATGATTTTTTTTTTATATAAATACATTCGAAAGAGATGTATTTTTAAATTTGTTGGCAAAGATTTGTATTCATAAAATTTTTGTATGTATATTTTGCTTTGAAATTATGTTAAAAGCTACGTAAATCATGGTATTAAATGTGCACTGAAAAAAAATTCACTTACATTAATTTTTAATCCAAAACAAAAATTACAGGACTACATCAAATTTTGATGCATTCTGTTTTTGTTTATATTCTTCAAATATAGTGCAAATTTAAACAATATCTTACGTATTAATTTTTTAATTATAATAATAATATGTAGGTTGACTTTTTTTTACCAGTGTAATGTTTTTAAGAGTAATGTCGTTAGTGTTTTTAATTATCATAACTTAGGTTTTTTTGGTCACGTTTGTTTTAAATATTTTCATTTTTACACGATGTTTTAATTCCATTTTATGATTAAATCTAAAGTTTTTATTACTCTTACTATGCTATGCTGCCTCATGGTGTTATAATAAGATTTTTGCTTGCTATTTTTTTTATATACATACAGTAGGCAATTACAGAAGTGTTTATTATTATTTTGCTTTTTTTTATGTAAAGCAAAATTCTTTTTGGGCGAGATTCCAGTATAACTTTCTTTTCTCTCTCTCTCTCTCTCTCTCTCTCTCTCTCTCTCTCTCTCTCTCTCTCTCTCTTCTCTCTCTTCTCTCTCTCATCTCTTGCCCTAAAGCATACACTTCACAAATCCAAATCTTATATAAATAAGAAGGGAGGTGTAAACAACGTCGTTTCGTGCTCGCGGTTTTTGTTGTCTCGCAAAAGTAGGCGTGGTACAATAAGAGATTAGATTGCTTTTACTTTTCGCACCCCCTATATATATGTTTTCTCTATATATAACATGGTTCTTGTATATAACACTGCATTGTAGCAGCATCAAGCATGGTAATACATGTTACACCCACCCTGTCTTATATTGTGATTACATGAATACGTAAAATCTCCCCTTCTCATATCATTATGATGCTATTATTACATGTAAAAAAACGCATCAAAATTTAACTTATATAATACATAAAAACACATTCACAAAAATCTATATAATAAAGCATTATATACCTTAATTATCATTAAAATACACAAAATTAAATTTATATTTTTTAATTAAATATTTTAATTAAAATCCTACATATTTTTCTAAGCCATTTAATTGACTCTAATTTTGTAGAAAAGAGAGAGGGAACATTAAAAAGCACAAGAATATTCATTACACCACACGTAATGTTTAATGTGTTACATTTACTCTTGTATGGTTTATATACATATAGTACGCTGATTCTGTACACAAAAATGTGCTCAAGCTTTTAAATTGTTCTTGCTATATTGTATGTAATTATACAGACAAATTACAAAATTGTAGGAATTTTAAAATTCTTTTGTTTAAATAAAAGAAATTTGATTTTAGTATACACATAATACACTTTAATGAATGAAATATAAAAGGGCAGATACTTGTGTGCTATACAGATTTTTTTTTTTATCCCGATTGAAATTTTTAACGATGACACAATTAAGAAATAAGAATGACAAATAAATACGACAGAAAGATGAAATATCGATAAAACGTGTCCCATTTCATTGATATTTTATGGGTAGCCCCATTTTATTTAAATGAAGTTAAAAAATAGAAATAAATATTTTAACTTTTATATATTTATAACAACATAAAGTGAATGAGTTTAAATGCAATAGATTTTTTATTTATTCTATAAATTTATGGGTAAAAAAAATAAGGAGATAAAAGATATAGTTTTATTATTATTTTTATTTTTTTATTTTTTTTTACTGAACCTGAAGACGTATACTCAATTGATTTGTCCGTTAATGCAATTTCAGCCAGTATTTTGAAAGATATAAACCCCAAGTGGGGCACAAGACCGAGACAACGTCGATATATTGTCTGGTCATCACGTCTATCACATGCACTTGAAGCAAGCGGCAGGTGCGCGTGACGTGAAGTTGTTATATCCACGCCGCACGGTGAATCATCTCAAATATGGAAGTTACCTTTTTTGTTTTCCTGCAGCTTCATATCGATCTATATACTCGCGGATATGAGACATTAACCCAATATTCACTTTTATAAAACATGTTTGGAAGAAAAAAAAAACTAATATTTTTGTCATATCTGAGGATTTATAACTCTAACCAATTTGGACCATGTTTTTTTTTTTTTTTTTTTTTTTTTTGTAACCTGACATGTAATGAATCAACGTCAGTGCGAGCTACAAAAAAAATGTGATCGATTTGTTAATTAAATCTAAATTACTATCTCTGCAAAGTGAGTGAAAGTATGTTTTTTTTTTATATAATTTGATAAAAGAAAAGTGGGTTGCCTACTATTTAGGATACATACATAATCTTTTATTATTATATATATTTTTTTACAAAAATATAGAAATTCCATACATGCATAATGTTCTGAAAGTTGATATTAAATGTATATACCTTAGATATAGTAATTAAGCTGTAAATCCAATTTAAAAAGTCCTTTTTATACTAAAATAATAATAACTACGCATAGTAGACAATTTTAATTAATTGTATAAGTGTTTTATATTCATATACAAAGTATATAATAATAAAACCTATATAATAAGGATTTTTAAACTCGTAAAAAAAAAAAAAAAAAAAAAAAAAAGCTTTTGGTAAAAAGCCTAAATACTAATTACTTTATCAGATATTGTCATCAAACATATTCTATACTTTCATATCTGTATAGATATAATAATTAGTTTTTTTTAAGCACATACATATATATACAACATATTAACAATGTTATTTTCTTTTAGTATTAATTAATAACCTATAGCAATATTATATAATATACTGTATACATGTAATACTAACATGAAGTATTATAGTAGCTTTGTATAATATTATAAAGTTTTTAATAACATCGTCATATAGCTCATAGCACATATTATCGTATTAATGATTTTACTTTTGTTTTTAAACTGTATACCTACATTGACTCATATATAAGAACTTTTTAAATGTCAGAAGTCAAACTATTTACAAACAAAACTCTTAACCAATATCATGTTGTTTTTATTTAAATTTCTGCGCATTGAATCAGAATTAAATTTTTGAGTCAAATCCAAAAAAAAAAAAAAAAAAAAAAAAAGTTTTGAACCGTAAGGTAAAATATTATTCTATTGACTGATAAAGGAACAACTGTTTTGAAGCCGACTATAAGCAATTTCGCTCATATCCGCTTCCGTTTTGTCTTACTGCGCATGCGTAGTAGGAGAAACGGAAGCGGATGTGATCAAAATCGCTTATAGTCGGCCTCAAAACCGTTGTTCCTTTACTAGTCAATAATATTATATGGTATCCATAAGAAAACAGTATTATATAGCATCATTTATATACATATAAACAATAATGCAAGTAATTATGAAATTAAAAAATAAAACATATTTTATGACTATAATACTGAATATTTAAAAACTACCCCCCCCCCATATTTTTATGAAGACCACTTTATAGTAATAAAAAAGGGTTAGTCTCTTTTTTTTCCGTATTATAAAATACATTAGTTAATTAAGCGACGTTTCATTGAAGGGTTTTTGAGTGTCGCTCATGCATGTTCGGGTTTTGGGAAAGAGAGAGAGAGAGAGAGAGAAAGAGAGAGGGTTATGTCTATACTACTGACTGACCAAACACTCAAAATCCTTCTCTCGGAAACTCACCGACAATTCAAGAGGTTTTTAACATCAAAATTATAGTTAAAAAACCATGAAAATAAACTTATTTTATTTTTAAGCACAAATTTTATATAATGTCAAAGGATTATAATTATTCAGTGGTTGAGTTTATTTTTGTTTAATGACATTTGAAATTGGTGCTGTATTATATATGTTTTTAACGTATAAAAGATCGCGAAGGAAAAAATCATTTCAAACCTATAAAAAAATATAATAATTATATATATATATAACGTTTATTTATAAAATCTCAGAATTGATTTTATTTAAGTATAGTGTTGTATATTTCACAATTACTAAACGGCTATAGTAAATATAGGAACTTTGAGAATAATTATACTTTTGCATAAAAAAAATATTGAAAAATTTGTAAATGCTGTTCTTTATTCCTCTATAATGCATTCGCTTTTATGTTTTTTTTTTTTTTTTTTTTTTTTTTTTTTTCCCTCATAGAGTTTGCACTATTCTTCATAACTCATATAACACACTTCTTTCATGAAATGATAAGCTATTTGAATCAAACTTTTGCATTTAAAAGGTATAAAATCTCTAAATTATTTAACACTAAATAACAATAAAATAAAAATAAAAGATTTAAAAATAGCATCTTTTTTATGATTTAAATTTACGATTATACGATTTCTCTGCAGATGATTTCACAATAATTCATTCAAATAAATATTTTTTTTTCGTCATAATAAAATGAAAAGAAAATATACATGAGCAGATAAAATCTTAATTACTTAATAATAAAACCAAAAGCTGTTATTAATGATTAAGTTTTATCTAATCACGGAGAATTAATTGCCAATTAAAGTATTATATACCATACAAAATCAAATTTTATACAGATAACAATTTTATTTAATACTCACACACATAAAGAAATGTGAGAAAGAAAGTGTGGAAAAAATTACTTGCATAATTCCATTTGATTGATCACGATTTAGATAATTTCAACAGTTAGACTTTACTATTATCTTTTTATTCACTGCAATAGAGCTATATATGTTAAATTTATTTTTCAATTTTGGAAATTGGTACAGAATTTAATTTCAAGATTGGTGCTCCCATTTTTGCTCTATTACATGCACATGCAAACCTAGCATAACTTATGCAACTATGTTAATATACTGTATAGCATAAATATAATGTTGTTGTATAGCGTAATTATAAATGTTGTTCTTTAATTCAACAATATTTATGCTACACGACATTACAGCATATAATTTACACAATTTCTTCTTTCCATTGTGCATATTCCAAATTTAGCTATTCCTATAAAAAGCCTATAATGAAGCCTCAAGCTTCCATAAATAATACAGTTATATATGCATAAAAACTTACTGCAAGCTGCATAATAATACTAAGCACCAGATCTCAAGGAAATGACATCATTGTATACCTAGACTTAGTTAGATGCACCACCCCACCACCCACTACTATGTTGTATTTTTACAGTATTACATCATTGTTATTATTATTTATTTTAAAAACAACATTGCTAACTTCCTCTCACCCTAAAAAAAAAACATTAATAATATACTTTGTAAAAATAATATTAATTTTTACAATAACTTTTATATTGTATACTTTTTATATATAATTATTTATTACTTAAAAAAAAATACCAGCAGTTTATATAACATGTTTATGTCATTTACATTAAAACCGCACAGTACATCAAGCACTCTCACTCTCGTTTTCAAACAGCAGTCAGTCAGTTATTTTATATACAGTATACTGTACAGTATATGTACATATTACCTTGTCAGAGCTAGAGGGGGTGAGTTAATTTCACATTTGCATATGACGGCCAAAGTGGAATTGTTATTATTATTTTCAAGTACAACAGAACGACCACCCGCTATTCTTCACGTCACAAACATATATAGCACCGATGTCAAATTGTTATTAATATCAATAGATTTTCTGTTATGTGAAATTGTAGCTTATTTTAAACTTTTCATCCCCCCTTCTTTTAATTATTTTATTTAATTATACGTTTTATATAATGCAAGGGTATTATGAGAATGTGGGAAATTGAATTCTTTTTTTTTTTTTTAAAAACAGCTGTAAAATTAAATAACAACTGGTTGGTAAAATATCGTTTATGTTTTTATAATTTAGAGGTAATATAAAATTACTTTTGTCAATGCGCTTAAAAATATAGAAGCATTATCACCGGTTATATTATTTTTAACACAAATTATATTTGTCTCTCATTAAATGGCATTGTTTTAGATCTATAAATAATCATTATTTTATAGTAGCTTATTTATACATGGACAAAAATAAATACGTATATATAGCTCCATTTTATATAGAACATTTATTTATTCATATAATAACTATAACTATATATATTATATAGTACTTGATTATGTAGTAGTGCTCATTATAGCATAACAATTATTTTTGCACAGCATAATTTTAATTCCAATCTATAGCATATGGCATGATATGTGTTTAATGCAGCATTAATTATGTTTCTGTTTTTTTTTTGTTTTTTTTGTCTACTTTATTTTTTATTTATAGTTCTATACTTTATATTCATTAAATTTTTTTAAAGCATTTGCTGTTATAGGGTTGTATTGAACGAGAAAAAGCACACCATCACAATTATCATTCAACATTATTCATATTACATTATTCAAAAAATTATATACTTTTATGATGAATGTTATATTTACATGCCATAAAATAATATATTTTTGTATTTGGAAAAAAAAAAAAATAATAATGATATATATATTTTATGATATTGTAAATTAATGTATTCAAATTACGTGATGGAAGTGAGTGTTGCTTTTTTTGATGGGTAATTTTCGCACGTGAAATGTGTATATAGAGTGGAGTAGTGCCAAAATAAAATGTTGCTCATCACTCACTCGTCTGCAATTGGCGTCAAACTTCATACTATTAACACCTCGTGCATGTAACTTAAATTTGCGCCTATATACCATTTTTTTTATATATATATCTCTTTGGAATGTGTAACTAAACAAAATAACTTATAACTTCCGGTGTTTAAATAATGAACGTAAATTTAATTTTAATATATTTTCTTTCAAGACTTCTAAACAGGAATTCTAATTAAAATGTTTTCTTTTTTTTTTCATTCATTCATTTTATTTAGAGTAAATTTAGATTTTAGTGATTTATTTATTATAGTTCATGAAACATTCATGTATTAATTAGTGTAGTACGATGTACAATATAAGAATAAATAATATATAATATATTATTTATATATATATATATATATATTATATATACACACACATACATTACACATAATATTACGAAGCTATTCGTAAACGTACTGCGAAAATCCATCGCTGACACATTTTATTTTAAAAAAGTTCCTATATAATATAAAAGTGACAGTGACACTTCTTTTAAATGAATTAGATGAAAGCTTTATCCAGTCAGCAATATCAAATTTTATATATACCAATACTTATAGAGCTAGACAACAACTGTATATGTATACCGGTATAAAAAAAGTGACATTGATTTTTTTCTTCTTCTTACTTTTCTTATATATATATATATTAATTTACATGTCAAATACTTTATACTTTTGAAAAGTATAATATGATGGTAATCAATATGATATACTACTGTACAGTATTATAATATATAGGTAGGTGACGTGTATATACTATGGCATTATACATATAGCGTGTATGGCGCCTTCATGTATTTCTGGCGCCACTCGCAAAGACGTCTAATGCGGTAGGCTTCACACAATTGACCACTATACACATTTAGAGTAAAGTACCGGCATTAGATAGAAACAAACCCCTACATTCTCTGGCATACATACTGCAAAGGCAAAGTGCACCACTCTCTCTCTCACTCTCTCTCTCTGCTTGATGATTCCACACCCCCTAACTACCATCATATCACTGCAGTATCATGAGAGAGAGAGAGAGAGAAAGAGAGAGAGAGAGAGAGAGAGAGAGAGAGAGAGAGAGAGAGAGAGAGAGAGAGAGAGAGAGAGAGAGAGAGAGAGAGAGAGAGAGAGAGAGAGAGAGAGAGAGAGAGAGAGAGAGAGAAACAGTGCTGTACAAAATTTTATGCAACATTGCGTACAACAAAGACAATATATTTTGAAACAAAAACACATTTTGCAAAAATAAATCTGTCTTCGTACATTAATTTTATTACTTTAATGACTTAGAAATAAAAATTACTTTGCACTTTTATCGTTTGTGAAAATTTAGAGACAATTATAATAGAGAATGATACTAAAAATAAAAAGTATATAATAAAATGTACAATTTTTATATAATACAATGAATGCAAATTTTAATTTAAAATATTTTTATTTATTCTTTTTAATATATTTAAAAATTACTTTGATATGCGTTATACGATATATAAAAGTAATAATTTAATTTATTATTAATACGAATGAGCTATATTCAATCGCATTTTTTTTATACAGTAAAATAAATATTTAATTTGCATGTTGAATTTTTTTTTTAAATTTTTTTTATCCATACAAAAATTTGCTATAATGATACAAAGTGTTATTATAATTACAAAGATATATATAATAATATTATCGTAACGTCTGGTTCATTGATTAATGATACAAAGCTTTATAATATGAAATGACAGCTAGCTATATAGCGGTATATACATGCATGCTTTGTTTGCAAAAAAAAAAAAAAAATAATAATAATAATAATAATAACATCAATTTTATACAAACCAAATGATACATGTTTATTTTTTTCCCGTATAATAATTAACACGATGTATATTTTTGTTTTGTTCTGTAAAAAGTTATTGACATAGACGTTAAATGATCAATGTATTGATTTTTACATTACTGTCTACAAACATTATTTATATAATAATATAAATATGTATGTGCTTTTCTTTTTTTCATAAATAATGAGGCATTATATAAATAAAAATAATGTTTATTGTATTTGTGTAAAGAGGGGTGCCTTTTTTAAATTTTATTTTAATTTTTTTGCTATTGTTACTTTTTTTTCTTGTACATGTACAACTTGAATTTACAATATAATAAAAGATCTTTATTTAATAAGCAGCATAAAGTGCTTTTCCAACCCTGTTATACATGAACCTTGGGTAAAACATGCCAAATATAATTATACATAAAATCATCATTTGACATACAAAACAACATAACAATTATCAACTTTTAGGTAGGCTCTGGATCATATACTGATGACACTTAAACTAGCTTGATATTTATAATATCATTTGCAATTATTATTTAATTAAATATTTTGGAAAATTATAAAATACGTACTTTTTCATAATGAAAGTAAAACTAAAATTTACGGTAATGGAAATGGACAATGCATGGAAAAAAAAGAAGTTAGTAAAACCATAGTATAAATATATATATTTATACTATGGTAAAACGAATAAAAATGAAAACTAAAAATTGAACTTGTAATAGGATCTTGTTCAAATAAGCCGAAAATGAAGTAAATTTCTTTAACTATACTAGTATTAATATTTTTCCCAATCAACATAATTAATAATTTTTAACTGAACGTAATATACATTCATAAATGCAGCTGGATTTTACATATATGGATTTAATGACTGAAAGGCTTACCCATATTCAATTATTATAACATGACAAAGGTATATTATAAACAACCTAAATATTAACAAATAATAATAATAAAGCTGACACATCAACATATATGAAAACAATGTAATATTAAATACAATAATAATAACTTAAGAAAAATAGGTATATATATATACCGTATCTTTTTCATCAATCAAACTCTATTGATTAAATTGACCATATTTTTTAATCAATCAATTACATTGTATTTAATAATGACCTTTTCTAAAATACATTATTAAAAAATTAACTTTAATACGGCACACCCAAAATAATAATATAACTTTTTTTTTTGTTATTAATTAAGAAATTGTTTAAATGATAAAAAAAAATTAAAAAAAAAAAACTTGCTAAAAATTTTTATATAAAACTTTCTAAAAAGACTTCTCGCGCTCTTTATCAAATTATTTAATCTTTTTATTTTAAAATTTATTATAAAAGAAATTAATGACATATTGAATTAAGCAATGATTATTGACCTTATTTTCCTATATACACTGAGAAATAGTATAACCTGTATGATCCTCTATAAACAATGGTATTAATTATTGTCTTTTGTTTTTGTTATAGGTGAGTGTATATCTCCAAATCTTCCCAAAACAAAAATACTGATCTCGCGGATTAACTCTTCTGGTGGTAAGTGAATCACGATTCTCGTCAATAAAAAAACATAAATATAAATATTATTTTCGTCCCTTAGAAATATTTTTATATTTATGAAATCATGACTATATATTGTAAAAAAAAATAATAATAAGAAATGAAAAAAAACAGCAATGGCAACTAGCAACTCCAAATAAGTATTAAAATATATGAGTTAGCAGCATACAAAATTTTAAATTATTGAATTATACGAATTTTAATGATTCTTGTTCTCCCTTTTCTCTGACAGTTAAGGGCCCTTAAAAGTTCCTCATAGGTATATTTCGAAGATCGAATATAACTTTAAAAAGGCAGGGGGTTAAATTTTAGATTCATAAGGCTTCTATATAAAACCCTTAAGCAATAGCCAAAGCAATTATAAGAAAATGCATCAGTAAAATAATTTGTATATATTTTGTATATCATCATATAGAGGAACGCAGTTTAATATAAAAGCTTAAAGGTGATCTTCTTTCTTCACGTTTTTCAGTGTATACTGTAAAATTGATCATTTAGCTACGCTGTATATGTTTTTTTTTTGTTTCTTTCTTATAAACAATATAATAATAAAAGGGTTTGTTTTGAAATGCCTTAGGCTTAGGTGGAGTTTAAAAGATTAAAAAAAACATTCTATAATACGATATTCTCTATGATCCCCCATTGTAAAAATGCACTCATCAAATTGAAATTCTATTTACGATGATGACTAACACATATGATAATAAATTGCTTTTTATTCTAAAGCTTTAATATTATCAAGAATTATGATAATGTATATAGAAAAGAAAAAAAAATCTAATTATTTGATAATTTCTGATATAAAATGTTTTGCTTTTATAATAATTTGATTATATTATTTAAAAGAATATATACATACTATATATGGTATGAAAATAATGATTTTAAATATTGATTATTACCTTTTAGTATTATGTATATAAAATAATAGCTTTAAACCTTGATCTATATCACACCCAATAAAATTATACAGTCTGTTTAAAATAAAAGTGATGATAGCTGATTCTTTTTTAAATATTAATATTGATTTATAAACAATAATAATATAGTGTGTGTTAAAAAATGGTAATATAAAATCACACGTTTAAATTTTTAAATTAAAAAAGTAAATATTTGATTAAGTTTTATGTAAAGAAAGGTGTTTGCTAATTTGCATATTTTTTATGAATAATTACTTTTTTTTGAGAGAGAAAAAATAATAAAGGATAAAGAAATGTTTTTTATTTAGTTATAAAACGCAAATAAATTTTTAAATTTTTTGTTTAAAATTTCAATTTAAAATTGATATTTTTCCCTCTCTTTGCTTTTTTTTTTTTTTTTTTTACGAGTAAAAATAAAGGGAGAGAAAAAAAATTGAGAAAGAAATTATTGAAATTCAGGCAGCGTTTCAAATTTGCTGAGTTACTTGTGTTATATGTTCCTTTTTTTTTTCATTCTTTTCTTTATGTTTTCATCTACATAGTATTGATTTGAATACCATCACCAGTATGTTCTGTTGTTTTCGGGGATGGGGGCTGAATTGTAATCTATCAAACGGGTGGAAATAGATAGACACATGTATAGTAGCAGAGAGAGAGAGAGAGAGAGAGAGAGAGAGAGAGAGAGAGAGAGAGAGAACGTATCAATCGCATGACTAACATATATTCACGTTCACAAACCAATTTCTATGCACGTGTTCTGTATTTAAATTTTATATAACATTAAAAACACCTTAAATGGAATTAAAAAAAAATAGTAACAATTAAATTGGTAATTACAGAGTGAATAAAAAGTAATTAAAGGGTGTAGCTTTTAGAAACAATGTCATTGTTTTTAATAAGGATATAGAAATAAAAGGTTAAAATATATATAAGATTATATTATATATAGAGGTTTACAGTGTAACAGTTATATGTTTCATTTCTATGTAGTTTTTTTATATCTAAAACTTATTTTTATTATTAACAAGAGTATCGTTTATACTCTCTCTCTCTCTCTCTCTCTCTCTCTCTCTCTCTCTCTCTCTCTCTATGTTACTTTAGAGTTATGATCATATATATAAAAAAAAGTAATATTTGAAGTTTGAGGTTTATTACTAAAGCAAAAAATTGCGGTATATAAAAAAAAAGAAAAAAAAAAAAAGGCAAAAATTCTAGTATTTTATAATATATATAAAAAAGTTCATTAAATTTTTATAACCTAAATTCCACGAGATTAATATCACATATAGAATAATTGAACTTTTATTAAAATTGCGTAATGAGTGAATAACGAGAATTTAATCGTCGTAACTTTTTCAAAAATGACTTGATATACGTAATAGGTATATACAATGTTGCATACTATTTATTTATTTATTTATTATAATATAGATACTGCACTTAAAGACTATACCAAATGTTTGCAATGTGAATGAGATCCAATGTTTAATAAACTTTTGCTACATAGATATATAAACACTGATGAGAATAATCATGTTCTTTTATAAACTTTTTTTTTTTTGTTTCTCGTTATAAATGATAATGATACATCAATCTATAAGTTAGCGTGATCCGTTTAAACACATTTCTTTGTATGCTTGTCTAGAAAGAAAAAAAAACATGCAAGCAAAACTGTTTACTTGATTGATGATAACAACTCACTATTTCTGGATGATGAGTAAAACTAAATTATACAAGGAAAACTTTTTAACGAAATAATAAGTGGAGAGAAAAAAAAATCATATAATATATAATATCTAGCACTATAAAGGAAGTTGCTAATTATTTTTTTGTATGATATATAAAACTTTAAATTGATTGTATTCCAAAATAGGAGATTTTGTTCATTTATTTGTTCATTGGAAAATCAACGATTTCTGCTTATACACATTTTGATTTTGCTGTCTCACATCCTTGTTATATAAAATTATTAGTGTGTGTGTGTGTGTGTTTTTTTTTTGCATCGATCAGGAAGAGATTTGGCTATAAGTTCATTGAATGGACTTTTGACGTCATTAAATCTCATGTAAACAGGAGATTAACTTGTTATACAAGATGAAGATTTTATGTGCTTTAATGACACCTCTCCAATGTTCACTTGTTGTCTTGTAATCTCTTTGTAATCAGGGGCGGACATGTAATTTTTTTTTTTTCAAACTTAATCAGTCAAAAGAAAACAACTTTATTTTTATAGTTTTATTAAATACAATTTAGAATGGTAAAAGTTACGAATGTGATGAACGAAGGTTATCACTAATTAGTATATATGATGAAAAATTATTATAACTTAATATACACGTAGAGTAGAAGTGTGTCCATTTTATCTCTCATTTAAATATTTCTGCGGCCTCGGTATATAAAGTAATTCTCTCTCTCTCTCTCTCTCGCTCTCTCTCTCGCTCTCTCTCTCGCTCTCTCTCTCGCTCTCTCTCTCTCTAAAAAAAAAGAATTAAAAAAAAAAAAGGAAAAATCACTCAAATCATACAGCAAGGCTATAAGTTTAGAAAATTGACCCTTGAAACTAATCCCGCGCATCGATACCATTGAAACTGCAGAAACTTTAACTGATATCTCAAAATTAATACCAATCATTATTTTCAAATCATGTTTTTCCGTTATATTCGTTATATAGGAAATCTTTGAGCGAATAATTTTTTTTAATCCGAATCGCAAATCGTGGATAGACTGACTCTTCAACTACGCATAGATATGCACTCTTGTGAACTACATGATGTATATAATATAACAATAATACATTTTGATTGATAAGTAGATTTTACAATATATATACAACAGCAAGTACACCCGCTGTGGTTTGTTGTATACCAGCATGATTGAATCAAAGAAATCTTTCTCTCGCTCGCTATACATGTACTGGACTACACCCAAATATATATACAATCAGATTTATATATTCATGTACTATATGGGTTATTTTTATTTATATCACACACACACACACACAAAAAAAAAACAGATTGTGTACTAATCGTATCAATGTACCACACACGATGAAATCTCTTTTGTTATTCTCTCTCTCTCTCTCTCTCTTTCTTTAATCCGCCATATCGGGAACAGACATAAAATTATATAACAACAATTTATTATTTTTTTCAAATTTACTACCGTTCTCACCCCGAATTTATATAAGAAATAAAGAAAAAAGTGTCAGAATTCCGTTTTAATTTTGTGTAATCATTTATAAGTCTTTTTTGTATTATAGTTTGTTTTTTTCCTATTATTTATTATTTTTTTCTTATTATTGCAAAAGATTTTTGTGATTTTTCACAGATATCGCATTTTTGCAATAAAAGTAACAATTTATTAAAAATATCAATAATAATAATAATATAATAATAATTGATTTTTATTAAGAGACCAAAAAAGGCACTTACATGGTCCTCTGACTATTTTTTAACAATAATTATATAAAACTTTTAATGAATGGTAACAAGAAGAGCAATACAATTTATAGAGAACCAATTTGTTTTATAACAATTAATATGTATATATATAAAAAGTTGCTGTAACATCTTTGTCAATTAAATCATTATTAAATAGAATATGTACCATTAATTAGTAATTAATATGCTTGAATTGAGACAACATATTGAAAATCTTTTGACAAGACATATATATAATATAATTTGGTGAAGAAGCAAGTAGCAAAAGTATATCTTTTGTCAAATTACATGCGCAGCAAGAGAGAACACATTATCAAGTTTACTCAAGTGTTGTCGCTTAATATCAAAGTAAAGGGTTGGGTGGGTTGGTGGGTGGGTGTATGCTATATACATTATGATGTTCTCTCTCTCTCTCTCTCTCTCTCTCTCTCTCTAACACTTAGCAACAGCCTTAATTAGTATTCTTTTCTTACATAACAAATACTTCGCAAAACAAAATTAAAATTCTCTTCTCATTTTAATGATTTATAAAAAAATATATATATTATTATATATACAATATCGTGTATCGATATAATGATGTAAAAAATATACATTTATATTTTCTTATATAAATAATTGAGATAATAATTATTAATGATATATTATTAATATTTTATATTAAATTGTTATGTATATAATATATATATAATAATGTTGAAAGATCACAGGGCGTTAATGAGTGTTGTTCTTTGAAGCGTGAATAATATTAAACATGTCGTACATATATATACTGTGAACTTTCGTCGACAAAGTTCAGACACTCTAATGTAACAATCGACTATCAAAAAGCTTTTGTTACATAAAAAACTTTTCTCTCATTGTTGCGCATTCTTTTTGTTTTTTTGATTTTTCACTCTGTCATTTTTTTTTCTTTTACTTTTGTATTCTATCTAAAAATTTAATATAAAAGAAAAATATATACGAGTATATATGCACGTATATGTAAATAAATTAATAAAATGATAAATAAATCAATTATTTAAACTAATGCTCTTATATAAAATATGTCAAAATTTTATGCAGGTTATTTATTTTGATTTTACAGATTTTTTGACAGACAAACAAGAAAAAAATATATGACTCGCAGATAAAAGTTAGCCAATCCAATATATATATAAAATGTATTTTGAAAACCCCTTTACATGATTTATTATTTATTTTTGAACAAAAATAACACTATTTCCTTTATACATTCGAATATATTGACTCCATCAAAAATATTTCCTGTAAAAGTCTGCGCTAGAGTTATGATTGTTTTTATCAATATATATGAGGCAAAAATAGATCAATAAAGTATTAAAATATACCACACTAAATCATATTATTGCTTTTTTTTTCCACTGTCACACAAGTTATATAAAAAGTATAATACAGAAGGAAAAAAAAGTGAATTTGATTTTTTTTTCTCTCTCTCTTCTTCCTGTCGTACTTTTTTTCATTTCATATATTTTTAACACGTCAATTTCGATTCTCTTTTTTTACGTGAAATGATGCGTGTTTTCATTGCAGTGAAATCGATATTAATATTGAATGACATTCAATATACCGGTATCTAATAATTTTGTCACCCCCTAGTGTTGAAATTTTTATTATCAAAAAATATGATATATATTTAATACTAAGACATCCATCACCTGGTTTTCAATATAATATTTTTGTATGAAAAGTAAAAGTGTTCGGGGGGAGGGGGTGTGACGATATGATGTTTCGGACATTGCTAAGATTGCATTTTATATTGAGAAAGAGAGAGAGAGAGAGAGAGAGAGAGAGAGAGAGAGAGAGAGAGAGAGAGAGAGAGAGAGAGAGAGCCAAAAGAGGGAGACTGACATTAAATATCATATTTCGTGTCATGTCCCGGTAAAAATGAACAGGGGAAATAGTTTTGATATGTGATGATAATAAAAATATAGAGTAAATATTGTACTACGATCCAAATCTATATGCAATAAGCATTTGAGTTATTCATTAAATTTATTTTCTGTTATACTAATAAATAAGTCTCTTTTGTTTAAGACGAGAAATCAGGTACTGCAGCGGGATTTAACTAAAAAATTTATAAAGAGAGAGAAAAAAAAGGTGAAATTTCGCAGGGATACATTAGGATGAGGTATCTTAACAATTTTTAAAAATTTGGGGGTTAACAATGTTAGTTTTTAAATTGTAATTTTTTTGAAGTTTTAGTCCATAAGAGCCCATGTTAATTTCAATAATTATTTTCTCTCTTATCTGATGGTCACGAGATCTATCTGAATATTTTATCATATTATGTATAGCTGTTACTATTTATACTTTCAAATGGCATCATATAGTTTAGGAGTTTCCTATTTGGATTTTGAGACACAAGCCATATAATATATAACACATAAGGTAACATTTCACATTTAATTAAGATGAAAAACCATGCGCAGAAGTATTATCTAAAAATCCAAATACAAGGCCATTAATCAAGATAAAAAAAAACATAACAAATAATTTAGAAGTTAATTCATGAATATATATATATAGAAATGTATATTATGATCTGTTTATTAAAGTATAAAGAGTTTAAAAGATAACATTAGATATATTCAAATTAAAAATTATACATTTAATTTTGCACCATAGTGAGATAAAAACCTTCTCTCTCTCTTCTCTTAAATTTATTTTAAGTACACTTCTCTATGCTTATGCTATCTTTTAAATTAACAAGTTCTTTTTTTTATGTATATTATTATTAGTATATATATTCATGTATCTAATTTGAGTTTGACTAGTCTTTATTATTATAACTACGTGACGTAATAAAACTTGAAGCTTATTATATTATTAAAGCAATAAAGCAATTCACGATTTTAATGTCTGCAAAATGTCGTCATCTTCTTCTTTTTTTTTTTTTTGCTAAACTTTTATACTGTAACTTCAACACTTAGTAACTTATAAAAGTAATATTTAAACAAAGAAAATAGAATTTTATTTTAAAATACAACTTCTTATCTAAAAAAGTGTTAAGTATAATGATATTTTAACACTCCAACATTATATTATAAAAATATAAAAAATAAAAATGTGTTAAATTCAAATATGAAATAGTATAAGAAATAAAAATAGATTTTAATATAAATTTTTCTTATGAAATTTGAGTCCTTTTTTTTTTCCATTTTAAATATAACGGTAGTGTACGTAATTTTAATATCCTACACTGTCAAAATTTATTTCCTTTTTCATTGAAATTGAATTCTCATTGTATAACAAAATGAATTTGATATCTTTTTAAAATGATAATATAATTGAGTCATATCAAATGCAGCCAACCGCACCTATTATATATATTTTTTTAACAATAAATATAATAATATATGGTTGGATTTTACATTCGATTAATCGATATTATTAGACACGTATTAAAAATATAGTAAAATCGATATATTTTATAATAAAACTACTATAGGAATGAAAGATGATATTGCATTCAAAATTTTCATATTAAAAGGGGAGAAATATTGAATGCACCCGCGACAGAACTTTTTTTTGGGGGGAAAGGGGGGGGGGGGGGAGAATATTCTGAGATGCCGCAAAAGGCAGAGGCGGGTTTTAATAGAGTAGCACACAAAAAATTGGTCTATTGACAAAGAGTATAGAAGAAGAAAAAAAAGTAGACTTTTATCCACAATCATTAAAGAGCATTGTTCGTTTATACAATATAACAGAGTGTAAGGGTATGGAATGGAACAAAAAAATATTGTGGCGTGATGAAAAAATATAAGAGAACGCGCGTGAGATTGAATGAAAGAAATTACTTGATACACGAACTTTTTTAAGTGAGAGAAAGGAAAAGGAAAAAAAAAAAAAAAAAAAAAAAAAAAGTGTTCTTATTATAGTGTAGCACTCTTTTGATGAATTAGAAAGAGCTCTTATTATTTTATTATATTTTTTTTATATCTAACTTTTTCTTTTCTTACACTACAATGTTCTTTCTTTAAGAGACTAATAATAAACACATATAGGCGCCACCTTATCTTATTATATACCAAAAGTACAAAAATAACATATGTCATACATGTCTTCTTCTTTTTTTTTTTGTATTGTCTTTTTCATGAAATTTAATTGGAATGAAATAAGTGTTATTTTTTTATGTAATTTGACAGTATTAAGTATTATTTTTTATTGCTCCTTTCTTTTTATATAAAATAAATAAATATTATTAAAATAAATACTACTGTATATGCGCTGAACATCTGTTGTTAATTTTTTATGCTAAGAAATAAGGTTTTTGTTTGGAAAAAAAAAGAAGAGGTAAATATATGAAATTTATATACGGAAGTAAAAAAAATATTGAGAAATGACAGTGCAGGATTGTATTATATACAATTTTTGGAAGAAAGGTTATTAAAATAATACGGTGCTTAAAATGTCTTTGAAACTTTTTTTTTTTTTTTTTTTTTTTTAATAATAATTAAGTTTTATTAAATCTTCTCATACATTGCACGTGCACGCATTATGAGTTAATACTGTATAATATTGTAAACTGGAAAAAAAAATTTATCTTGATTTTTTTAGTATAAGAAGTTTGATACCAAAATAGAATAAACACATTTTTCGTGAGTGTTTCTAATCATGAATCGAGTCTTCATTTTATTAAATTGAAAGAGTTAAGTTAAAGATGAAGAAGTCCCAATAATATCTTCAGTTTTTAATCGCGTCTATTGCCATTAAATTTGCGGTTTGAAAGCTTAAAGGCGTAGAACACCTTGAACAAAAAACTTGCCTAATATCCTAAAATACCCAAATATCAACATTATTTTGGCGGGAGTCATTGATTTCTAATTTATTTTCCATTTACAAAATGTCAGGTGCGGGTTTACTACGTCACAGCTCGCCTGGTCCACGCGCGCGGAAACAGGCGAGCTGTGACGTAGTAAACCCGCAACTGACATTTTGTAAATGGAAAATAAATTAGAAATCAATGACTCCGGCCAAAATAATGTTGATATTTGGGTATTTTAGGATATTAGGCAAGTTTTTTGTTCAAGGTGTTCTACGTCTTTAACGTATAATGTATCAGATTTCTTTGATAAACAGTACAGGATAGGTTACCCAATTATAAGGTCAAAAAAGTAAGTTAATTAGTAACTTTTGTTGGACCTATAAATTTTAAAAAACCAAATCGAAATTCAAAATTTTGGATATCGACATCGCTAAATTTTTCTTAAATATGGGCTTCACTTAATCCATGCAAAGTCTCTATATATAAGAACATTTTTAGTTAAAGATTACATTTTTAATCACTGAGTTCGATATTATTGAAACCTCCCATTAATGGGCCATCAGAGATAACAAAATATGTACAATTATAAGATTATGCATTTAAAATAATTGAGACAATTCTATTTATTTTTCTCAATGTTGATATATGTGTGACATCATAATACTTTATATCAATTGTTATAAAGACTTTATTGAATAATAGCATTGTTGTGTTGTATTGTAGTAGATCATTGAGAAAGAGTTGCTTGTTTGACATCAAAACCTTCCCTTCCCTTCCCTCCTCTTATTTTATCTTCATCATCTCTCTATATTATAAATATATATATAAATATATGATGTCTCAATAACCTCGATATTTATGATGCATTAACGTTCAACCTTCTTCCTCTTGCATTTAAACGCACCTATCATAAATTGTCTCTTTCTTTAGTCACCAATAAAACACACCCACTTTTTTATATTTTTCAATTATATATTTTTGATTTCAATAAAAATATTTTTAATTTATTACTACCTTATTGAGAGTTCTATTAATTTCACGTGTCATTGTGTTCATAGAAAAAGTGACGATAAAATTTGTTTCATACACACAATCATGATGTATAAGGTGTACTGTATAAAAAACAATTGTATATACAATTAAATTGTCGATGACAGAGTAATTGTTTAGAATTTTATAAAATACGTTTAAAAATTTTCACTTGCATGCACAAAAAAGAATCAGTAAAATAAACACTATCATTTTTTTTTTTGTAATAGAACGTGAAGGGAATTAAATTTTTGATCTAAAATGACAACAATTTATTCAACAATATAAAAATAAATTAATATGAATGGAAGTTTATTATTAGTTATCCTTCTTTTTGTATAATGTTATAAGCCTTATCTTTATCTTATTCGCGTATTTCTCGTATAAGTTCCAAGCTGCGTATAATGTATTACATTCAGTAGTTTTCTTTAAGTCGTAACTTAGCTTGATCCCATACATATAAGAAGAAGTGGCTCCAAAAGCTCAATAACTTAGATGACTTGCAAGTTTATATGAAGAGAGATAAAAACCAACGATTCAATTAATCGAAATCTATCAATATTCTTTACTTGATCTTTTTTCTTCCACCGCTCTGAACATAAAAGGAAAAAAAAAAACATTCTTTATATAAGTGTCGTTTCTTATATGCATTATATGAACTGCCCCACAATATTTTTTTTTCTGACTATATTATGCACTAAAGAAAATATTTTTTCTCTCATTGCATTATGTTTACGTTTTTTTATATATAAAAAATTTAATATATTATATAAAGAAATAGACATGAATTGCTTTCAATTTGTTAAAAAGCTTCTTAAATAAAATCAATGATACTATTTTCTTGGATATTTTCCCATTTCCACGAACTTTATAAGCTACTTTGCTGATAGATTGGCTAATATTTATACTTTATATAGCAAACTATAATATAGCAAGCCAAAAGAAATAATTGGGTCGTCATTTTGGTGAATTCTTTGGCTGTTAAATATATAATACTTTTACATAACAACACACAAAAAAAAAAAAAAAAAAAAATGAATAAAGTGACCTCTATACAGATTGTTATATACCACTTTTTCTGTTCAGCCATTGCTGAATTAATTTTTGTATAGGTTTTTCTATTTATTATTATTATTTGCCAACATCATATTCAATATGAAGCTTAAAAAATTCGCACTGATGCGTATAGTTTTTTTTTTTTTTTTTTTTTTTTTTTTTTTTTTTTTTTTAAGTATACACCCAACAGCAACAATTAGGGAATTCCCCCTACGCAAATCTATTTTGAATCACTTATATAGAGCTGACAAATTATAGAATTAATCAATTTACAAATCAAAATGAAAGACCATTAAATATTATTAATATAAAATACATTAAAAATACTCTTATGCTTTTGTTATACACTAATTTCTGTCTAGATAGCAAAGAATTCAGAAGTTATATTTCTTTTACTGTGACCTTTTAACCTTGAAACTCACACTCACCTGACCCTTCATTAGGTTTTTATATGAACCTAATCATCCATTTGAATTCTCACATATAATTCTTTTTAACTTTATTCAATCGAAACTAAACATATTATTTCTTTACTTCGTATATGCAAAAACCATTACTTTTTAAACTCAAAAAAGAAACCTACGCCCTTCTTATATATTCTTTTTTTTTCTTTAGTATATTCGTGGCACAGATGTTAATAATGAAACCTTTTTTTTTTAAACAGATATGACGTTTTAAATTATTATACTTGATATTATTTTAAATATATATTTAAAAACTTTTGTAATAATAATATTCATTATGATATAATGGTTTTATAACTAAATTAATCAATCAAAATTAATGAACATATAATTTCATAAATGTTACTTAAATTAATTTATTAAGGAGTGGTTACTTAACATGTAATGTATAATAAGATTTTTATTTCATAAAATGCATTAATAATTGCATATTGAAATATTTAGTACATCAATCAAAAAAAAAAAAAAAGGTTTTAATTTAAAAAGGACATTGCTCATTCTTATGTGATTCGTCTATTGTATTTAAAAAAAAAAACGCAATTGATGATAATGTTTTAAATGGTTTTTTCCATGAGCCAAATAATATATTGTCTCAATAAGCAATGTTTTTTTACTGCGGGGGAAAAAAATAAAGATTTTTAATTGCCTACGTTATTTGTGTGAACTAATTAATCTTGAAGTTAGTTGTATATAAGAAAAATTCTGCAACTTGTGTACATAGCAATTCTTATGAATGAATTTAAATATTAACAAATATATAAAAATATTAAAAAAAAAAGTGTAGAAGAAAAAAAAATATCATTCATCATCTTTATTTGTTTTAGTCTATTCAAATATTTAACATTTTTCTCTTGTTTTTGTTTTTAGGACGTTGTGGAGAACCAAAAAAACGACTTAGCAAGTTCAAAAGGTAAGGATTATTTAAATATTTGGTGACACGATCCCTCTTTTACACTCCCTCTTCCTCCTCATCTCTCCCTCTACTCTCTATATAAAAAGTAATGTGAATGAACATATGGTTATAAAAAGTATCATCGCTTGATAATAAATGGTTACCGTACTTAGATTATAGTTGTGTCGGGAGCGTTTTATCACAGCTGTTAGATATTTGCTTAAAGTATTTTAAATATAATAAGTGAAAAAAAAATTTTGACGTCACATTTAATAATTATAATATACGTATATTTATTTTGTAACAGACGGTATTTTTTATTATTATTATTGTAATTATTATTTTTTGTTACAAAACAAGCTATTTTTCTATCGAATGACACAGAAAAAAAAACTGCGTTTTTATTTTCTTCTTCTATCATTATAATGAGAGCAATTTAATATCATGAAAATAATTTAAAAATAATTTTATCTCTATTATTCCTTTTCTGGTATAAGATGAAGTAAACTTAAAAATACTTTTACTTTTCACATATTATAATACAATACAATAGACAACAACTAAATTCAAAACCAAGCCTTTAAATTTTTAAAAAAACAATCACTTTTTTTTTCGAAACATGAAAAAATAAATAAATAAAAATAAAAAAAAAGCTCCATCAATCAATATATTTTTATAAATGTTCTTGAAGGAAAAAACAGACGTTTTTACACAATTTCTGTTACTGTCACTCATTATTTTTTCACACATTTTGATTTGACAGTCGAATCAGGTGTTTCATGTTTAAAAATTAAGGCGTGTATCTATTTTCTCTCTCTCTCTCTCTCTCTCTCTCTCACACACTCTCCGGCACAAGAAATTGTGTTCTTGTTTTCTTTAAGATGGCGTATAACGTTCTTTAAAGTTCCATACTGCAAGTTTCCTACACATAAGACAATTTAACATTAAGGATCGACACTTTTATAAAGGTCGGTACTAAAGGTTAGAACAGCTTTAACAAACTTTGACAGCCTACAGGGGTTCCAATATTATATATTTTTTTTTGTAACTTTAAAAACATACTGTACATGTAACAACTTTCAAGAAAAAGTATAGCAAAAAAAAAAGTTTCCTATTTTTTTTTTTTTTTTTTTTTTAATGTTAAAAATACCCAATAATATTTTGCTAATATGATTGAATGAATCGGTAAAATTTTGTATTCATAAAAATAATCAAACTTGTTTCAATAATAATAATAATATTGTTAACTGAATGAATATGCAAAAAAAATATTTTGACATTAAAAAAAAAAAAAAAAAAGTTTTGAATCCTGGTGTTATAATGTTGTAACATACATGATTTTTATTTTCTTTGCGGTAAAGATATTAATTTTTTTATTACATAATTGCTTACTCAGGTGTGTTAGATTAAGTTGTATTTTTTTTGTATGTTTTATACAAGAAAATCCATTACTTACACATTTTTATTTGATTATACTCATATATAATTATAACTTACGTTATTTATTTTGTATTTTTTTTTTCTTTGTTTAAATCCCAGAAGAAGAAAAAAATGGTTTTAATCTCACTATAAAATGAAAGGGATTTAGAAATATAATGTTATTTTTGTTTTAGGTGAAAGGTAGTTTTTTTTATAAGTTTTTCTATAAGTTTCGTAAAAATGACAACTAAAACAACTCTATATAGTGCCATATTGGTGCTATTTTTTGTGTATTTATATAATACCCCATTACATGCATACAATTTTGTTTACAAGGCATGTAATTGTGAACAGTTGTGAACAGCAAAAAAATATAAGAGCTCTGTGTAATCATATAATTACAATATTATACAAATGTGGCAACAAAAGACAATGACATTTTCTGTTTATAAGTAAAATCCTCTATATGATAATATGAAATAGGAATACCTTTATTATTATTATTTTTTATAAGAGGAAGAACACATCTGGTGGTTTTAACATTTAATAACTTATTCTCTCTTAACTTCAGTGCGTATATATAAATACATTTTATGTTATGTAGATTGTGTATACGATGATGAATTATCATTTGGTGGTCGCTGGACATTAAGCTCTTCTCTCCCTTTTTCTGTATATCTCTGGACCATCTGTACAATACCAGAGTATTATAGGGGTGTGTCACCCCTTCAGGAAAATACAAGTAAAAGGATTTAATTATACGTCACGGCTCTATATCTCCTTTATACAATGCATATAAAGAAAAAGACAGAAAAATACTTTAGGCTCTCTCTCTCTGTAGAACATTATAATCTACTCGTCAGATTTAATATCAAACAAAATTTTGTTCCTTTTATTCAAATTTGGATGTCTATTTTTTTTTTTTTTTTTTTTTTTTTTTTTTGTGTGTGGCATACTGCCAGAATTAAATTAAATTAAATTTTTGTTGTTAAAAGAACAAAAATATATAACTGAAGGCGTGAATAACAAGCTATATATTTTTTTGTAACTGCAGTTGGTATAAATATCTCCCTACTTGTTATAATACTGTATATAGAGAGAAAACATGTAGTGAATGTTTATTGAATAAATTTATTATTATATGTTATTCGATTGGGAATTGAGAATTGACCAAAATGTTGACCCCTTGTTATTTTGCGATCGTTATATTATTGTATATTATATAGTTTTGTTTTGCTACCTCGTTTACTTAGGCTTGTTATACACACTTTATATTATGTGCATAGGTCATTTTCAATATTATCAATTTTACTAATAAACTCTCCAAAAACAATATCGATTAATCGATATAAATTATAAATTATTATACGAGTCATTCCTATATATTAAATAAATTAAATCATCTTTTGTAATATAAATCTATGTAGCGCAGAGTATATATAAAAGAATCTGATATATATTTTTTCCTAATTGATATTATTTGATTTATCACTTGCCATTTTTTTTTATATATATAGAAATCGATGTTCTGTAATATATCGATATTTTACTCAAGTAAATTGACATCACCTTGTGTTTTATAGTATTATGAGGTTATTCTATTTTCTCTCTCTCTCTCTCTCTCTCTCTCTCTCTCTCTCTCTCTCTCTCTCTCTCTCTCTCTCTCTCGTTATAGACACTTCTGATTTTCCTCCTATACTAACAGGACGACGTAACAATGTAACTTTCCAGCCACCCACAAGCTAACATTGCTAGTGGAGACACTCTCACTGCGTTCGCTACTATACACCTCGCATTGCTTGTTATAATGGCTATTGATCAAACTTTTCCCATGTCCCTTTATATAAATTGGACAACTTTTCCTAAAATTGTTTTTAAACAAAATAACCTTTTTTAACCTCGACATGTATAAACTTTGAATTAAAAAATATAAATTATTAATTATTTTCTAATTATAAAATATATTTTTATATATATATGTATCAATTTAATAAAAAATATCAATTAGGGTACCATATGTACATTTTTCAATCAAAGTTTATATGTAAATAAAAACATAATTATATTGATTAAAAAAAAAAGTGGTACATATTTGATTGAAATTGACATTAAGGGTTAGTGTATTTTTAAATTGAATTAATTTTATTATAATTAAATTTATTAACGTTTTAGTATAGAATTTAATTTAATATTTTTTATTAACATAAATATATTTTATTATTTGTTTTTGATTTGTTTAATTTTATTATTAATATCAATATTTTATAAATATTTTTTATTATTTTGAAATGACATGAAATTTTCATTAAATGGTTATCTTTATATACCAAAATAACGTGATTAATAGTAGATTATTAATTGTATTTTAGTTCACAACTAATTAAATAATAATTTAATGGTTGTCTTAAAAAAAATTTAAATTGATTATTCAAGCTAGAAAATAATTCATAAAAACAACCTTAGGTTAATGGTTTCATTCTTATATAAAGTAACAAAAAAATAAGAATCAATTATCATTTTCAATCATCCCTTTCCTTTTCACTTATTAATATTTAACCCTTTCAAATAAGTAATATAAAAAAAAACTAATGATTATCTGTGAAAGAAAAAAAAATAAATTTGACATAGTGGAACAGATTGGATTACCCGCAAAACCTTAATCAATCATTTTAATGTCATTACCCCTCTCCTCTTTTCACTTTTTTTTTTTATTCCATATACCTATTTTTTTCCCTATATCATATGCATCCATAAAAGCTATGACAGATTGGCCATATGGGACTCACATTTTTTTTATTATTATTATTCAATATTTTTGTATGATACAAAACCTAGCTCGTTTCTATATATCCCTTTGTACAATAAAATACAATCTTTTGAGCTGATATATCAATATTGACTTTATATCTTTTGTTTAATGTGTATAGATATATCGTTTTCTCTAATGTTGATTTAACGTTTTTTCCCTTCTTTTTTTTTTCTCTCTCTCTCTCTCTCTCAACTGCTTTTTGGATTTTAAATCTATAAATATAAATCCCTTATATAGATTTTAAAGGTTGTTTTACATAATAATATATAATGCGTACCATATAGATATACGTACAATGAAAAATATATAATTTTTAAATGGCTTTTAAACACAATTAAATTACTTTATACAAAAAATAAATAAATAAAATCTTGCTTGTAATAATTTAAACTGACTCCTACATTTCTAATGGTGACTTTGTGCTATATTTTGAAATTTTAGAGCTTTTTAAAAGTATTACCCAATTAAAGAAAATAATTAATTAATTGAAAATTTTTCATTTACATCACTCATGAAAATAAAAATATTTTATGTAAAATAAAGCTATACCATGTAAAAGTAGCTTCTATAATTTTTTTTTATATAATAAAAATTTATCTCAATTTTTTAAAGAGAGATGAAACTATAACTCTATTTTCTCATCTTTCTTCTTATTGAAGGGTGACGAAGTATAAAGTTAGATAGAGAAGAGAGATATTTAATATATGCAAATCTAGAGTATTTGAAGCTACGCACCCGCAACACTATATACTTCATTTATATTCCGATGTTATATTACCTGGGCGCTACACTGTATAAGCCTTTCCATTAATTACCAAGAAAGAAGAAGAAGGAAAAAAAAATCTTTTAACTTTTTTTTTTTTTACATTATATATAATACAGTATAACAGAATTAAAAGGATCTTATAAAATGCATGATAGACAGTAATTTTTCAACCCTTTTCATTTCAACAAGCTATATACTCTAAAATTATGGTGATGCAACATAAAATTATACCACATGTTAATGAAAAAAATAAAAGAATGAAATTTTCGTGTGAAATTGATGAAAATGGTATCTTATTAAATTCTTTTTTTATATATATATAATAGGGTGTAATTTAATTATAGGTTGTTAGTTACAATTTTTAATAAGGAAATTTAACACACGTCTCCCTCATTTCATCAACTTACAAGATTTTTTTTTTTTTTTTAAGATTGAATTTATAATTTTATAGGCTTATTAGATGGGTTGAAAAATTGTATTTTTATTTTAATTATGTGAAAGGGATATAGGGTGCTGTAATAAATCTGAGGTGTCTTTGAAATTCGATATGCATTTTTGTAATGATGAAATATTATATTATTATTAATTTCAATGATATTATATTTTTGAAATGATAAGAAAAACCTCATGCTGGACAAAGACGCAGAATCATAAAAAATAATATATCTTGAAATGCGTTGCAAAATTGGAATTTATTTTTAAATATATTGATAGCATGCAAAAGGTTATAAATAAAAAGCACCCAAAAAAAGAAAAATCAACGAATGAGTAAAAAAAAAAAAAAAAAAAAAAAAAAAAAAAAAAAAAAAAAAAAAAAAAAAAGTCAGTATGTATGTAGTAGTACAAAGAGAAAGGATATAGCGTTTTGATATTCATTAATTAAAAAAGCCTCCAAAAAATATATATATATTAAAGTGTAAACACAATAATATTTTATTTACATAAACGTTTTTTGCTTTGTTACTGGGTAAAGTTATTAACAAAATAAAAATTATAACACAGATAAAAAAAGGGGGAGGGAAAGTAAAAAAATAATATATCATAGTAACTTTTTTAATAATAAAACGTTATATTATATAAAAAAAAAGAACGTTTTTTATTTTTGTGTTGATGTTTTTTTTTTTTTTTTTTTTTTCTTTTTTTTTTTCTTGTATAATAAGTTGGTCTGTGTTTAAGAGTTGCACGAGGGTTGGTTCGCGTGCTTTAGCGGCTTGCTCTTGCGCGAGTCGTCATCTTGAAAACTAATTAATCTTCAGAGATGGAAGAAAAAAAAAAAAAAAAAAAAAGGAAGCTGAATTTAATTAACTTTCAGAAAGAGAGAACAAACTTTTTTTTTTTTAAGTGAGTTTTGATTTTCATATATAATGTAAAAATTATTCATTTGACCATATCACAAGTAGTTTTCTTCTCATTTTTGCACAAAGAGGGAAAAAGCTTTCAGTCTTTTGTTTTTCAATATCTTGATGATATTCAATTGTTATTCGAAACGCGTAGCCTTATCATCTTATTCTCTTTTCTCTGTGTAAGTTTCCGGTAAAAACAGTATAGAGAGAGAGAGAAATGCGCCGCGCACCACGACTACAAGCAAAGATCCACCCTACTCTTGAGATGGAATATTATTCCTTTTCATTGCCTTCAAGGTATATTTTATATAAGAAAGGAAACTGAAGCTATATAGCGTCATCTTCAGACCCGCATATCTCACAAAAGCAAGATGTATTTTTTTTTTTCTTTTTTCTTCTTTTGAAATGTACCGCCTTCCCTTATAGCCTCTTCACTTTTCTATATCTCTAGGTTCTCTAGGCAAATATATACAAACAATGGCATCATAGTTCAAGAATAAATAATGTGATTTGTCTCTATTCAGTTTCCGGTACAATGATTATATATAGATGATATATATTTCTTGTATTTCAATCAGATATTATAGTTATTGTATTTGCAAGAGAAAACTCTTTGAATTGTGTATTAAATAAGAATGGTTTAGATATAAGGGTTGTAGACATAGTATTCAACATTTTATTAGAAGAAAGAAATATAATAATGAAATAATTATGTCAATACTTACTGCAATTAGCACTATAGTTATATATAATTATATGTACAAAAGTATACTAGTCCAGCTCATTTGCGTGTATGTTTAATGATTCATATTATGGAAAAATGATTCATCAATCGTGGATAACTAGGTTATGTTATAAGTGTAATGCAAGCAAGAAACATTTTGAAGTATATGTATGTTATATACTAAAAAGAAGAAGTTTGCTTACGTGAATAGCATATTTTTTGAAGCAAAAATATCGCGTAAAACATATTTAAATTTCAATATTGAATACCGGATATTACAGAGACTATCTGAATATTTATATTGACATGAATTTAATTTTTTTTTTTTTTTTGAAACGTTTTTGTTTGTTAAATAACCAAAGCTTTAAATATTGAGTAGAGAGAAGCAGCGACTGTTAGAGAAAGAGAGAGAGAGAGAGAGAGAGACGGAAAAGAGCTTTTCAATATGCACATATAGGTGCTCGTTTAAAAAAAATGTAATCGTAAAAACGAACGAGTGGGAAGTTTACTTAAAACCGAGAGACTGGAAAAAAAAAAGTGTATGAGGGGTGGATAAAAGATCGAGTACTACGTAATATTGAATTGACCATATTTCATTTTTTTCAACCCCCCACCCCCCACCTCTCTCTTTCACCATATATGTTCGTCGTCAAGTAGGAAAAGGGAAACCCCTTTCAATGAAAACTCCATATTATTATTACTTTTTTTTCCACATTGTGAATTGGGAATATTGCCAAACATGATCGCTTAACGTATCAAAATACTATATGACTTTTTTATATATATATAAAAAAATCACTGTAAAAATATTGTTACAGTGTGCATCATTACCTTCCTTCATTATTTTTACTGTCAAGATTGCATAAATATTGTAATTAATGATTTAAATTATTAAGGTCAAATGTTATTTTTTATTATTTTTATATAGAAAATTCAGCTCGTTAGCGATCTCTCTCTCTCTCTCTCTCTCTCTCTCTCTCTCTCTCTCTCTCTCTCTCTCTCTCTCTCTCTCTCTCTCCCTTTCTCAACATTAATTCACGTCAAGAAAAATTAGATATTGAAATACCTCATAATACACAAAATGGAATTTTAAATACATGTATTTTTATTCAAAAGAAAATAATAATAATTTGTATATAGTTTCTATATAATAACATGACAGAATAAAAATAAAAAGAAGATATATTCGTTGTAATAATTTTAGTAAGTGGCGTTTCAATTTACAAATTAGCAAAAATGAGTTGAGAGGTTATATTGTAAAAAAAGGAAAGAAAGAAAAGAAAAACATTATTTATGTTTTATTATCTTTTACTTAAAATCAGTTTAAAAATCTTGTTTTGCAATATATTTTATGTACTTGCCTTTTACACGCAAAAAAAAATAATAATAAAAATAAAAAAAAAGTTGTTTGGAATGTTTTTATTTTTTTTACTATATATTATTATTTATTACCACGCCTTATAATAAGTAAAAGTATAAATGTAAGAAATCAAGCAAGTCCAGTTAAATCTATAATTTGTGATTTGAATTTGATTTCTATTTGACCTGTTCTAGTCTCCGCGTAGTATTTTAAATCCAATATGTATACAAAATGTCATAAAGTTATATCAAGAAATTATAATATTGGAAGTAACTTTGCGTAGTGATGAAGCAGTAATTTTTCATTTATATATATGAAAGTGTCAAGATTCGAAGTAAGAACTCGTGCCTGATAGTTTTTAGTATTATTATTTATATATATATATATATCTTGACGGGGGCGTTCATGAATCAAACATTTTAACGTGTACATGTTGAATTGAGGCGCGAGATTGTACGTGCCTCATGGCTGCATTGAAGAGGGTGGGAGCAAAAGATAATTGGGGCCGACTGCCGTCCAGAACCCACGCTTGAATATATAACTCCCACTCTTGTATATAGCTGGAAGCCTGGTCAAACCATCGGACAATTGCTTCAAATTTTAGGCACACAAACCCTAAAGCACTCACAGAAATAAAATATATTTATAAAAAAATACAAGAAAAATTCTTTCCTTATTCGTTGTCTCTATTTCTATATAACAGACATTTTAACCTACAGGAGACAGTTAACAACATTATTTTATTTTTCACGCTTTTATATTAAATTCTCTCTTTTCTCCTGTAGGCTTCTATTTTTTATATACAAATTTCAATAAGAATTGTCCAAAGGCGATAAAATATACTTTAAAAAAATCTGAATATATTATAATAATAATTTTTCTGCTATATACATATAAACATTATTTTAATATTATTCAATACTATAAGTTAATATAAATTTAACAGTATAATATATATATCATTTAATTAATATATTAATCTTTTTAATTAATCTAAAAATATATACATAAAAGCTTTCAATTATTAAATAACAGCATAAAAAAAATCTTTGAATTTTATTTCATACTTGTTGATTATTTTTTGCTTTTTAAACTTTTTTTTTTTTTTTTTTTTTTTTTTACGTAACAAAAATAATTTTGAGCTGGATTTTGGTTTTTATGGAAAATTTCATTTCTCATACAGCAGTTGTAAAAAGTAAAAGAGTATAACATGAATATTTTTTACATCTAATTCTCGCACCATATAGCAAGTAGAATAATATTCCTTTCTTCGCTATTCTTGCTTGAAAATGGTTACAACATTTCTGCACTCTACACACACTTTTTTTTGTTGCTATCTTTCTAAAATAAAGCTATAGGGAAAGAAAACGAAATATATAAAGGGGTTGTGATATGATGTTATGCTCTTTAGATATTATTATATAACTTTTCTTGAAAAACTCAACGCTTTCTCTCTCTCGTACTGAAATTGTATAATAATATAAACTTGTTGTATATTTGAGAGAGACAGAGAGGTTTTAGTTTCTCGTATTATTTTTTATACTTCTTTATATAGAAGTGCTAAGAGCAAATACTCATGTATAATAGATGTGTGAATTTTACTTGTTTTTTTGTTTTATATTTATATAAATATCTTTTGCTCTGTGTGTTTAAATAAGCATGAAAATGAGATTCTGTTTTTATAAATAGTGTGTTAATATAAATAGTTTACATTGTTGATGCGTGATAAAAATTATCTTTATGAGCGTGTTTAATTATTACTATATATATTTATATTGATATTTTGAAGGTTAGGTGCGTATATCTATATACGTATAACGCAATTCTGTACATAAAAATAACTTACAGCAATATTTATAAGGTTTTAGAAAAAATTATAACTTTTCCATTAACAATCAGCTATTGCAATATAGCAAGCAAGCTAGCAAAAAAAAAAAAAAAAAAAAAAATCACACTTATATTGAAAAGGAATAGACTATTTTTAAATAAAAATCTTACTTTAAATTTATGCAATTTTATGCAATATAAAAATATACATTCACGTTTAAAACATTCAACAGGCACAATATAAACATGCTGTTCGATTGGATATTTAAACTTCACCATATGTTACAAAAAAAAAAGTATAAACGTATAATGAGATATTTTATAACACTTGTCAATTGAATTTACAATAATTCTACCTTGTTAGTGTAATAAAAGTCAATATAAACATGTCTACAAAATTTCATGTTCGTGCCAAGTTTGTGATTTTAATGGCGTCCGCGCCTGCACTTTGACAGGTTTATGCAACCGGCTAAACACTCGTGTATAGTGCAATGTTGAAGGACGAGAGTGAGGAAGTTGGAATATATTATGTAACGTGAGTAGGCGTCGTTAAAATATCATAATTTATATTTTATACGTCTGTAATCTAAAAATATAATTTTTTGCTTGCATAAGAATTGTAAAGAGAATAATATGTACAGTATATACATAATTGTATTTTTACTGTGCATGAAGTAATTACTAATAATGTACAGGAAGTCTGAAATTATTTGTAATTAAATTATAAGTTAAAATATTTTTAATATATCCATACATTTAAAAGTTTTGATTATTATTATTATTATTGAGAAACTTTATTTAAAAATATCACTTTATACATAAAAGAATTTTAGTTTGAAAATTTAATTAATTTTATCAAAATACTTCATCTCATATAAAATTGTTTTCAAGTATTACTTTCAGTAAAGAAACTCTATTGTTACCCCCCTCATCTTTGTAAAATACTATAAAATCAAGAGTTTCTATTGAAAACTATATTATTGATTTTTCTATATGTATACAAAAGTGAAACTTCCCTTATGTTTTTTTTTTTTTTTTTTTTTTTTTTTTTTGGCAAAACTTTGAAAATGTCAATTTTTCACACAATCAATTTTATCATCATCATTTATTTCATAATGTTCTTTTTCTTTTCTGTATAAATAGCTTCTTCATAGTTTTCTGATATTGGGTCTCATAATATAATATAATAAAGTAAGCTATTTTGGAAAAAAAAAAAAAAAAAAAAAAAAAAACTTTGAAGTGTGTGACATAAGGAGAAAAAAGATTTTTTTTTTTTGGCTCTTTCTTTCTATCCTTATATTATAACAGTTAAGGTCATATATATAAAACAGCAAGCAAAAGGAGAGAGTATAAAGACTACACCCCATTAACCGCGCCCTTATATTTATAAGTATACCCACCGACCCAATATTACAAGAGTATAATACGTACTGCTAAATTTGGCCTCGTGATGAGTTTATATATACCTAACTTTATCTTTTATATATATAGAAATCTATTTTATTACTTAATAAATAAGTCTTTATTTTAATAGTTTGTAAGCAATTATTATTATACATTTATCAATTATATATATCGTTTTATTGACTATATTTATTTTTTAAACATGAGTAATAATGATAAAACTATAAAAATCAAAAGTGTGTATGAGAGAGAGAAGGGGAAATTTTTTGGCAATGATTTCATATGCTAAATTTAAAGACAAATGTGTCTGAATAGTTAATGTTATAATGATACTCGTTTTGTGGTTATTATATATTATATAAGCTCTCTCAAATTTGGTTGCATGTTTTTGTGGTTATAAGAAACAAAAATCTTACAAGATTATCAGTTGTTTTGTCAGATTCAAAAGGAAAAAGTATTTTCAATAATTTAGAATAGCATAAAAATACTTTAAAACTTCATTTATGTTATTAAATTAAATATTATGTTTTTCATATACGTTATAATATGGTGATGTTCTGTAAAATTCTTTACTATGATACTATATACAATTTAATTTAATAAATTTTACATAATTTTACATATGGAATAAGAAACAAAATTAACACTTTACCTACAAAGTTAAAGTTGATTGAATATAATTCTATTACACATCACCTTTTATTTATACATATTAACATATATGAGTTTGCATTACATATATATGATAGGCGTATACCTGTATATATTAGCATATTTTTCAATTTTAAATCGTGATTTCTTAATTCTTTTTAGACTATATATGAAAATAATAATAAATCGCTGTTACGAGTTACTTTTTTCAATTATTCTTTATTTTATGTATTAAATAGCTGTAAAAAACTCGAAATATTTTTAGCCCGGGCTGAAAATTTTTAGCCCGGTTTGGCTTGAAACCCGGGTTTAGCTTGAAATCGAGCTTAAACTCGAAAAACGAGCCAAAGCTCGGAAAGCTCGACATTTGAGCCCAAGTTTAAAAACGAGCCTTCGAGCCTATGAAGAAAAAAGCTCGATTTTTATTATGAAAAAATTGTTTTTAAAGGATAAAAGTCATAAATAAAATAAAATAATTTTTAAAAATATTTTAAACAGCTTATTTTGAATGATAGAATTTTAAAAATGCCATTTTAAACAAAAATTACAAACATTTTTTTCTTTGCTTTCTTCAAAAATTGTATTTTAGCTCGATTTATTTTCAAAAGCTCGTTTTTTTCACGAGTCATTTACGAGCTGAACTCGAAAAAGCTCGTTTTCGAGCTAAAAGCTCGAAACCCGGGTTTACCATTTTCAAAAAAACGAGCACCCGAAGATTTTGGCCCGGGCGGGTGCTCGAACCGGTTTAAATTTACAGCTCTAGTATTAATGTAACTGGGAGGAAAAAAATTGTGTTTTTCTATTTTTGGCAACATATTTTCAACATGTTTATAAATTGGCTTTTTGTTCATGAGTGTGGAAATCCTTTTTGATTTTCAATCTGAAAACTAAAACTAGAGAAAGAAAAAAAAAGTCAGAAAATAAAAAATGTATATAGTGTGAGACAAGTGTTATATACGATTGAAAGAGTGATGTATTGGTTCCAAAAGCTTTGCCTCTCAATATAGGAGAGCTATTGATCTAGGGATTTTTAGTTGATCGAACAAACCAAAATGTTGTTCGCCAAACTTAACAGACAATCGGAATAAAACGATTTAGTATATTATATGGTATTTGGTGATAGATATCTTGAAGATAATGAATATATATAGTTTGAGATTTTATCCCTTTTCTATACGAGGAAATGATTGAGGGGAAACAAACCAAATAATTGTGAGTATTTTAACTCATGTTGCTATTTATTATCACCATCATCTTTTCTACAATATTTTTTTTTATCTGAAGTTGCGTATAAATAAATATTTCATTATTGCTTTTTACCCATATCACCAAAAAGATTTTATATGTATATACATTTTATCAGACAACACTTTTTTTTACATTTATTATAGTAATATGATACAATGAAATCAGTTGTTATTTTGATTCAAAAATTCACCAATATAAAAAGTGTAATTTGATATTTCTGTCGTATATAGTTTAAAAACCATAGAGATGACAAACAATGATATCATAACGAGTATTGAAGTACCCTATATTACTCTATATATATATATATATAAAACGTTAAGCAATTATTATATATAGGTGATTGAAAAACGACTGCACTTAACAATCTTGACAGTATTATATTGTGTCCACCTTTTTTTTTTTTTTTAAATTACAATATGATTATGCCAAGAGTGTATGTAATATAAAATATATAATATATAAGTAGGCGTCATAAAAAAACCGCACCTTTATTAATATTCCTTATATCATTTTGATATTAATGCAAACATATATAGTATTGATTTAGTTTTTATTTAAAAAGGTGGAGCAATTAAGATCATAAATATTTTAATGTTTTATTATTGATTTTTAAAGGTGATAAATTCAATAATAATAAAAAAAAAGACATTATTTTCATCCGCCCATTATTATTATTTGCTATATTTTAAATTGTAATAATTATGATTTAAATTGTATATTAATATACAATGTTTTTAAAACTTGATTTTAATATTGTAATACTAAATTAATAGTTCTGTTATTGCTATATGAATTAAGTTTTGTTTTGTTTCGTTATTGTACTTAATTCATATAATTTAAATATAATAAAAAATATATGAATGTTGCTGATTTTTCAATGCTTTTGTATAAGTATATTACGTCATTTTTTTAGAATAAAAGCAAAAAGGGCGTATTTAAGAAAACACAAAAGATGAGATAATTTGAATTTTATAGGTTACATGAATGAAAGTTTAAAGTTCTTTTATTATTTATATATATAAAAAGAAAAAGAAAGAAAAGAAGTATAACAGTATACAATAAATATATAGTTTAACTTTTACTCTATTGAATCGAAAAGAGTAAAATATGTTTCTCTATGGATTTGAAAAACTTCGACGTATATATAAAACTGTACTTTATCATCAAAAATTGGTCTGAGATGCAAAAATGCATTGTAATAATATAGAAGAAAAAAATATATATTGAAAAGGGAGAAAATAAAGTCAATATTTTTAGACCCTTGTCATTGTTTTTTTTATATATTATATAAAATTTTCTATCAATATTCACCCTCTGTCCAGTACTATATATATAAAAAAAATTGATTTTCCTATAGGTTGTAATTCAACGTTAAACCAATCTATATAAATATAGTTTGAAAGCTTTTCTCTTATATTGGCATAAGAAAAGTAGCCGGTATACATAAAGATGAATGAGTATAGACGTCAACTACTCTCTGTTTGCGGAAAAAACAACACGACGACGACACTATACGACTTTAGGGCAAAAATATATATATATATATAAGGGATGTTGTTCCTAAAAACAGTTTTTACTATCTTTATATAAACTGAGTTATCGCATATCCTGCATCCATGTCCGCACCCCTTTACGATGAAAGCATGCATGAGAAGAGGAATAAAAAAGAGAACAAAAAAATATTTGGAGAAAGATTGAAGATACGGCGGTCAAACGGAAAGACTAAGAGATGAATGATCAGAATGACAAAATGAAGAATTACGTTGTGATTTCTATGTCTTTTATGGAGCAAATTGTTATCGATATATAAAGACAAAAGAAACTGGTTCACTATAAATGAAACAAATAAGAAAATCTATAGAGCTTATAATAGATAATTGAAAATTGTTTCACGATAAAAAAGAGCTTTGTTTGGGTGGTTTGTAATAGAAAAGAAAACAAGACTTAGGGGATCATAGAAAATAGATGAATTTCAACAAACTTTTTTTTATATATAATATATTTTTGCTTTAGTTAATACAGATTTTAAGAACAAAAATGTCACATATTCTCTCTCTCTCTCTCTCTCTCTCTCTCTCTCTCTCTCTCTCTCTCTCTCTCTCTCTCTCTCTCTCTCTCTCTCTCTCAATATTTTTAATGCATTTATTTATAAAACATACAATTTCACGTGTACGCGTACAGTACAAAATATACACACTAAAATCATAAAACAAGGATATAGTAAAGCAAAAGCTAATATTAAATTCTATAACAATTCACAATAAATATATACATAGTGTTATATATATATAATATATAATTAGATTTCCTATGCTAATTTACACATTCATTATTATCTCTCTATGGTGTCTATATTTATTTTAATATATTATAATATTATTATATAACTTTATGGATATATTATGATGTGATGGTTGTGATGTACTTACATATACGTATACGTATATATATACGTTATATTTATAAATAATATGATGAAGTGTACACTTTAGGCTCACCAAATGGACCCAAGTGTACATAGTATGCTAATTAGCTTTACTCTCTCTATTCTCGAATGCTTCCTTATACCATTTGGTTTTATACTGTATATAACTCGGTGGTTTTATTCTCTCTCTCTCTCTCTCTCTCTCTCTCTCTCTCTCTCTCTCTCTCTCTCTCTCTCTCTCTCTCTCTCTCTCTCTCTCTCTCTCTCTCTCTCTCTCTCTCTCGGGTGGGTCTATGTCTCTTATTCTCTCGCCAAACCTAGAGAGATACGCTAGAATAAGATTTTATACTCTGTATGGCTCACAGACTAGAATTATATATATCTACGTAACGTATACAGTAAGGTTTTGCCCAAAGGGTTTTTAGTGGGTGCTGATGTGTTCCAATGAAATCCCAAGGAAAATACGTAATAACGGTAATACGAATGTCTTAAAATTTAAATTTGTTTCTTTTCCAGCATACGTACAGAGGAAAAATAAATAGACATCGCATTTAATGTAGAAATTATCAAAAAATTAGCATTCTATTGCAATTTTAGGTAATAGGTATTGCAATATGTTTTTGATATAAACAAAGAACAACGACTGCACTTGAGAAAGAAAACAATTTTGTTATTCTTTTCAAAATTTTCATTTTCATTTTTTTTTTTTTTTTTTTTTTTTTGTTGATTTGCTATTTTTAAAACACATAATTTTTTTTTCGTGGTGGTTACAGATTTTATAACATTGTCATCGTTTGTATATTTTTTTTCACATACGCATATCCTATTAAATTTTGGAGTATTTACTCAATTATTTTATGCTTCAAAGTATTTCACAGATGTTTTTTAATTAATAAAACAAACCCTGATAAAATTTTGATTGTTTTTAAACACAACATTTCATATAGGCACAATATACAAAAGAGTATCGTATTTATTGATCTAAACTAAATATATTTACATTGAAAATAACACGAGCGTATTATCAAGACTTGATGAGATATCAAAAGGATTAATTGAGTGTTAAATTAGCTATCATGTCAATGTGTTTCTGATTGATGTGTTATTTTTAATGTTTTTTTTTTTTTTTTTTTTATCCACCCTTTCCTTTTTTTTAGTATACAAATTGGAAAACTCGTTCATTATCAAAGTAAATAAAAATATATATGATATTGATCTTTTTTTTTATTATTATTATTATTTTTTTTTTTTTGGAAGATTGAATTATAATTTCAATTGAAAATAAATTAGTCTCCATTATTTATTTACGAAATTGTAATTCTCTCTTTCTGCTTATAATTTAACGATGTTATTTATATAATCGAGCAACATTTTCATATATATAACATTGTATAAATGAGCTACATTCTATAGAATAATATATTCTATCCTCTCTCTCTCTCTCTCTCTCTCTCTCTCTCTCTCTCTACATTTAAAAATAGTATTTTGACTTCTGACTTTGCGTGCGAATTCGTATAAGGCTCATGAATTACATTTTGTGTGCAACGTTATAGCTGAAGCACGGGCGTATAATCGCATCTCTCGCTACAATTGTTGCGTAAATCCTTTTGTAGTCAAGTTTGTTCTCTATATAGTTCTATATAGCAAGAAGATAAACCATTTTGCCATTCGTACAATAAAGAGAATGAAAAAGTTTTCAATGTTATTGTTGAAATTATATATATATAGTATAAAGGAATTTTACTATATATAAATTTTTCCTATGTTTATGTTTATTTTAGTTGTATAATTCTATTAAAATATTTGAAATTTCTTTCAATTGCTATATATCCTTTTCAATTTTATGATTGAACTTAAAAAATAACTTCTAATCAATTAATTTTCCTTATAGCAATCATTGTGTATATAATATCTTGAGGTATAATATTTCTTTAAATAAATCAAAACAAAAACGTTTGTAAAAAAGTTCTCATATGATTAAGTTTTATGGTCAAATGTTTCACACTATAAATTGGACTATTTTCACGTCAAAATATTTTTACCTTTAAATTTGGATCATGCGGCGTCGGTACAGTTGATTATTAAAGAGTACTAATAAGCACCTGTCTCAGGTATATTTTCACTCTTATATATACTCCCCTTGTGCAATATATATATATATATATATATATATATATATATATATATATATATATATTATTATTATTATTATTATATACACACAAACATATACACAATGATGTGATGAGTACATGACATAAGTAAAGGAAACTGCACTGTATAGTACTGCACATTGTGTGTAATCATAACAATAGCTTTTCTCTTATATATAGCAAAAGCATAGAGGGGGTTTTGTTCTCTTTTCTCTTCCAACTAAAATTCGCCTGTGTTCTTCTGTAAACACATAAATTGTATCTCTCTCTCTCGCTCTCTTTCTCTCGCTCTTACTCTCACTGTGAAAAACGTATAAAGTGTGTACAGTAAGGGTGTATAGAGCAAGTGGGAAGAAAGTCATGAGAGAGAGAGAGAGAGAGAGAGAGAGAGAGAGAGAGAGAGAGAGAGAGAGAGAGAGAGAGAGAGAGAGAGAGAGAGAGAGAGAGAGAGAGAGAGAGAAGAGCATAAACTAACATTTTAGATATATTACGTTTTTCACTTACACCTATATATACGTACGTAAATATATAAAAGGCTTCTCTCCTCTTATTACCTTTTTTTATACACACACACACATCCCAGACTAAAATATACGAGTAAAATAGAAAACTATAACACTGAAAAGATCATAAAATTCAGCCCAGCAGCAGCAGTATCAGAGTTTACTCTCTTTTGTCATTATATTATGTTTAGAAAATAATATAACGTACAAATTACGCATTTTATTATGTATAAACTTTTCACTTTTCAGATACATATATATATATATATATATATATATATATATATATATATATATATATATATATATATATATATATATATATATATATATATTATATATGTTTATACAATAGGTAAACTATAGGTCGTTAATTTTGATAATAACAAAGTTGTTTTGATATACTGTATAACGTACAATATTATAAAATTAGAAAAGTATACAGTGAGAACTTTTGATGACATTATAGAGCACCTAAAATTATGTACGCATATAAGGGAAATAAAAGTCATTTATAAAAATATAAAAAAGAGGGCAAATAGACTGTTAAATCTTATTTTTTATCTGCTTTCTTTTTTAATTAAAATGCTTTTATTTCACTCTTTTTTTTACCTTTAATTATGCTGTAAAATTGTTTTAGTTATAAATTTGATTTAACTACTTTTCTATTATATAGTTGACAATTTTATATAGACGTTTCAATTATTTATTGATAAATTATTGATCATTTATTGATAATCGATACGTCATTTAAGATGTCAATATTTTTTGTAATGCTTGTCAGTTATATCGAATATTCAACGCTTCTTATATATAAAAGGATTATTATTATGTCAAGGTAAAAAAATACTACTTTTTTTTTTCTTATACAAAACATTTTAATTTTTTAAAAGATGTCTCGTCTCTCTCTATAATTTGTAGATGTCTTTCATTACATTATTATTAGTTTCAACACGCGACAATAAGACAGCATTCTAAGAATTTGACCTAAAATGACCTTTATATATAAATGACATCATAATTAAATACACAATTCTGATGGGACGTTGCAAAATTCTTAGAAATCTGCAAACTATACTCTATTACTATGAAAAATAAAAGTAATATTTTCATAAGGAAAAAAACAAATCTATTTAATGAAAGTATTTTTTCTTTCTTTTTTTCTTTTTTTTTTAGCTAAATTGAATGAAAAAGAATGTTTCTTTTTCTGCTTTGTCTAGCAAATGAAATTTTTACACTTTTTTTTTTATACATAATAATAATAGTAATAAAGCCATATAAAATGAAAAACATTATTTTCTTTCATGAATAGAACAGTTAGTGGAAAATAAAAGGTAGAATTTTGTGACGTCAGTGAGTCATATTATGAGGTTTTCTCTACATAATATATAGAGCACATATATGTGTACATATATACAAAACCTTCATATATATACTTTTATATATTTTATACATATGCAAGCTTAAATTTATATTACAACAATAGGGGGTGTGCAGTATATACATGCGTGTATATATAATAAACAAAAAAAACGCGGCACAAGTAAAGCATTATTATTATATATAATCTAAAATGCTATACAACTTGTTTCTTCCGCTTTTTAGTCTAAAATGTAAACAATAGGAAAGAAATTTTAATTATTTTATATATATATATAAAGTAACTTTTCATTTAAGGTTTTTGTATAGTCTAAATAAGAGAATTAATTATATTTTATTGTGTATATATCACTTTTTTACTTCATTGACCTTAGAGAATGAGGGTATGTCTCAAAGAAAAGTGGTCAGAATATTTTGATTACGTCATGGGCACCAATCAGCAAAAATAAAAATATATTAAAAAGAAAAATGCATTGCCCCCAAAAAAATATAAACTCTAGTTTTTTTTGTTAAATTTATTTTTTCTTGAACTGTATCAATAAAAGATAATTTAATTTAAGGTATATATATATATATATATATATATATATATATATATATATATATATATATATATATATATATATATATATATATAATATATAAATGAAGAAGTGTTTTCTTAGTAAATTGGTTACTGTTCGTATTTCTCTCTTTATTTCTATAATTTTTTTCTCTCTTTCTCTCTCCTATATATATAAACAGTGTTGAAAATTAAGTTATCTTATTTCGTCTGGACTTTTGTGAAGTGAGATCAAGTGAATAAGGGAGAGTATATAAGACTTTAATTTAATACTATCAAACTAACACAAACCCTTGTAAGTTTTTTTTTTCTTCTTAAATATATTCCCTGACACTGCGTTTTATATACTTATTCCAAAAACTAAAGTAAACTTATTTATATATATAATCTAATTTGCGCAATACAAAACTTACTGGACTCTTTATTTAAATTGGATTTCCATTCTCACCCTCTGTGTTATTTTTTCTTATTAGTTCATATGTTTTGTTTTCATTTATAAAACATTTTATATTTGTTATATAAGAGTTAAGGGAGGGGGTGGGGGAGAGAGAGGTATGACACATAGGTTAAGTGCAATATGTACAGAAGAGCAGTAATACATATTATAGTTCTCAGGTTATAAAATGTATATATATATATATATATATATAAAAAGGGTTAATGCATTTTTCATGTTATTTCCTGTTATTAAATATCATAAAAATCATTTTTTTAAAAAGTCAATCATAACACAAATTTATTTAAAAGGTATTATTTTTAATCAAGAACAGTTGTTGCAAAAAAAAAAAAAAAAAAATGTTATTCATGTTTTTTTGCAACGGCTAGCTTTTGTTTTTTTACTGCTGTCGTTATCAAATCTATACGTTATAAAGATAAAGTTTTATTAATTTTGGATTTTTATTACACATTTTTTTTTGTCATAAAAACGTTATACCAGTTTGAAAATTAACAGCGTTACTTTTTTGATATTTAAAACATGTGGTGACTCAAAAAAAATTAAATAATAATAATACAAAATAATAATTGTTTTGACTACATTTAGACACACGGAAAGAAAAACAATCTCGTATAGTCAACCTGTTCCAAAGTCAAACTCTAACCCTTTTTAGTCACTAATTTAGTATGTATAAATTGTTTGCTTTCGAATTAACTCTTAATTATAAGTATATGTTTTCTCAGTGTTTTAAAAGGCATCAAGGGTTGAAGATGCTTAGAGAAAAAAAAATTAAAGTTGTTTGGTTTCTATTTAAATAGAGGGTGGGTTTTAAAAAAATATTGGGGTGAGTGGGTTAGACAGTGAAAATGAAGAAAGATGAGTCTCGGCGCTACACATGGCTGGTGACAGATTATCTAACCTTTCTTACTCTTTCATTTATTTCTTATGATGTGTTGGGAGGAGCTTTAAATAATAATAATAATATAAAAAAAAGAAAGAAATCATATACACACACCCTTTAACCGTTTGTTTGTAACCTATTTCCGGTTATGTGTATCCAATTACATTGATGAAAGTAAATCATAAATATTAAATTATAATACGCTTGTCTAGCTTTTTTTTTTTTTTTTTTGTATCAATGCCAAAACTGTCTATTTAAATGAAAGACTAGTAGTTATGATCAAAAAGATGACTGCTGTATATTTATTTATTTTTTTGCAAAAGTATTATACTAATACTACTTAAGTTTGTTATTCAAAAGATAGAAATGAAATAATAAGTTACTATATTTAAAATTGCTTCTGATGGACTATAGGAAAAAGAGAACGAAAAAAAATAATGTTATAAATATAAATGTTTCAAAGTTTTTGATGATGAGTAAGGCATATCGAGAGAGAGAGAGAGAGACAGGAAATGAGTTTTGCGCTTGAAGATGAGAGAGAGTGAGAGAGAGAGAGAGAGAAGTTTGATTTCTTCCCCTCCTCCCTCAATCTTCGGTAATCAAGACTTGGGGTATAATTACTTCGATCCTCGCATCGCATTGCAATACCAGAGTTTCCGCTTAGCTCTGCAGATATTTCTCTTCTCTTCTCTCTCTCTCTCTCTCTCTCTCTCTCTCTCTCTCTCTCTCTCTCTCTCTCTCTTCTTACTCAATACTACAGGGTGCTCTATATGTCATTTTCGTTTAAATTTTGTTATATATAGTAAAATATTATATAATATAGGGTTTATTTTATATAGAAATTTTTAGTTGAGAAAATTAAAGCGATGTATTCTACTATATGCAGTGGTGTAAATACTAAATTATTTCAAAATACAAGCTAAATATCTGCGCACATAAGACATAAATCAATAAAAATCATCAAAATTCAAGAACACTAACAGGAAATAAGTATAGCACCTTGTTTTATACGTGTGTTCGGCAAATTAAATTTTTGATTTAACCCAAAAAACTATAACATATGGACAACATGGTTTTCTTGCACGTCTTCAAGGACAGAAGTCTAATTTTTTTCACGCATCTAATGCTATAAGCAAAAATAGAATTCCAGTAGTATGTATATTAAATTAATATTAATTTTACAGAAGTTCATTGATTAACTAAACATCCTGTATGTTTATATATAAAAGATAATTACATCTACAAGTAAAACACGAATCATTACTTATTATAAATGACTTTGGCAAACTTTACCATAAGATACCACACATAAAGTAATTTTTTTTATTATATACACGAGAACTACTTAAGTCTAATTTTTTATTTGCAAATTAACTTAAAATTAAAATAAACATCACCCTAGAGAATTTATTTTCTTATATTAATCTGATATTTTTTTTTAATCTTGATAAAATTAATCACTTTTTTTCCCTTTAATTATTAAAAAATTATTCATTCATAAGGGACTTTTTTTTGGTTTAACTTTATATTTATAGGATTGTAGTGCATTAATTGAGAATATATATAATTCTTTTAGACTATTATACTGTATGGAGTTTTAAAATATTTTAACTTTGAAACAAATAAAAGTGATTCTAATATCAATAAATAAAGTCCCAAACGTATACATCTGCAATTTAAATTACTTTACAATTTATGACTTTCAAAATGATTTATATGAAATTAAAAATTTTATTTATATATATTTTATTATTGTAGTTCGTATATATTTATAAAAAAAAATCCAATATGAAAATAATAAATTTCAGTAGCCAAGTATAAAAAAAAAGAGGTGTATTGTTATATTGAAAAATAATAAATTATTATTAAACAAGTTTCAATTTTAATAAATGTCTTTTAAACTATTTGAACATGTCAAAAACATTAACAATTTTACATATATTGATGTGCGTATATATACTTTAATGAGATTAGCCTTACACCATGGCTTGCCAATTTAGGTAGCCCTCATGCTGAGAGAAAAATATTCTAACAAAAATGTATTCTTGTTTTGTTTTTTTATATGTATATGTTTGTTGGCTACCGGAGGCGTATTTAGAGATGCAACGCTTGGTAGCTTCTGATTGATTATGCATCGTTATGATCACAACGTTCGACAGCTCGTTATCTCTATGTTTTATATATTTTTTTCCCCTTCTTATAAATTGTACAGACCTACGCACCGTGAAATAGATCATCTTAATAGTAAATTTATGAGAACTTGCAGTTACTTTTGTTGTGTTCTTTTAATGAGAAACAACAATATTTTTAATTGAGTGTATATAGATTTTTATCAACATTAAAGGTTGGGGGGGGGGTACAGTTTAGATTATGCGGTAAAGAGAAATATATTGATTTTAAGACTGGTTTTTTAAAGAATTTTAAGAGAAGACAAGAAAGAACAAAAATTATATAATTAAAGAAGGGAGCGTGGGTTTGTTTTATAATATTGCGTGCATCGATGCGGGTTAAAATAAAAAGTCAACATAATAGAAAATTATGTGTGTTGATTCCGCGCACTATATTCAGAATATACAATATTACTTGCCGCATAAAGTGGTATATATGAATTTTTTAATAATTTCCAGTTCAGAGTATGTATAATACAAAATGCATGCACTATAACTAAATATGAAACAATGTTATTGCATGCAAAGGTAAACTTGGCTAATTTCCAGGTATGTAAAACTAAATTTTGACCCAGACTATATTATTATATACATAAAAGGGAGGTACAGTACATGAGACTTTTTCTCCCCCCTTATTTCAATTAAATTACTGCAAAAAGCGGGGTTGATAAAAGTTGCATGCATGCATGCTATATGTACTGGTGTGGTGGTGGTGGGCTGAATGTGTATAGGGGTAGCAATAAAAGAGATAAAGTTAAATAATTAGGTTATGTAAAAATTCTAATTTAAAGATAAAAAAAAACTCAAAACTCACACAGTAACAAAAAATATTTAATTCTCTCTCTCTCTCTCTCTCTCTCTCGCTCTTCTCTCTATACTCTGTACTTATTGCCTCTCGTTCTCTTTTGCAAAGTATTTACTGCACACAAAAACTTTTTCATATATGTAAATGAGCTTTAATATTATACATAATTAAAACAAATCATTCTTTTACTTGGCATTGAAACAGAAATTATAATATTTAATTTAAAGTATACAAATATAATAAATAAAAAACTATGTTGATAATTAATAGAAATATATAATATAGCTATAAATTGGATTAGCACGATTTAATAACTGTTTATAAATTGAATATAAGTGTGCATTATAATTGCATAGGTAAATGAGTTAATATATCAATTACATGGTATTGTAATGCGATTGTAATTGTTTCGCCTGTGGCGTCACATATACGTACGTAATATGTAAAGCTTTGCTATAGGCAGGCAGGTGTTGCACTAATTAATTGATATACCTCACCGCAAAGTTACAATGCCAAACTTGATTATACTAATTTCAAACCCTGTATCAGCCTTTTAGCACTATTATGCTTCTATAATATACAACTTCTATATATAATAAGTATTTCTATTTAAATATTATATAGTCCTAATTTTTATATAGAAATGTTATTATTTTATTAATTTTGTGGTATATGATAATAATGATATTGATTTCATATCGTGTTTTTTATTATCTGGTGTTCAATTAAATTCCATGTATTTTTTTATATAGTTTTATTGTATGTTTTTTTTCTCATATTTAGATTAGTCACATTTTATATGTGTTTGGTGTGTATACGCTATATTATGTACTGTTCTTCCATCAATCTATTTATAAATTATATATGTGTCTTAAGAGTGTAAAAATAAAATATTCTTTTATATGAATTATGACATCATATTATAAATTAATACAATTTTTATAATCGATATTATAAAGCAACTTATTTCTTATACTGCATACAAAAATAGGACAAAACTGTATATTATAGTCAATAAAATTATTTTATATTTTTTTTATATATTATACAATTTCTAAATTACTACTCTGTACTCGACATGTAATGACTATAAAAGTAAGAAAAAGCATGCAACTGCAATAACAACATTAATTGCGATCCTTGGGTCTGATATACTTATACATATAAGTACCCTTATACTGCAGAACTATTATGGTATGTGTGGGTGTATATGTAAGAGGTTTGTTTATGTAATGTACACGATATAATGTGAAGATTTTAGTTAAAGATATTGATGTCTGAGAGCAAAAACTTTCATTAGATTCACGGTAAGGAGCGAGCTATAGATTGTCTTCTTTTTTATTGCACTTATCTATTGCAGACGGATGTATATAATAAGGATTTTAAATTTTACACTCATGAAATATAAATAAGCATAAAAGTATTTGTGGTATACTTTAATGGGGATGCAATAATCGTGTAAAACAATTACGTTAAATGAATTGAAAAATAAAAGTGTGAAACAGATGAGTCTGTTATTGGTATATATATGGAAGTGAATTTTTTGATATTTTAAAATTATTTGCATGCAAGTATTATTGAGAGTATATTGAAGAGAGAAAGAGAGAGAGAGAGAGAGAGAGAGAGAGAGAGAGAGAGAGAAGAGTAACCATCAACAATATATACCCATGTAAAACACCTGTGCCATGCCCATAATATTACAAAATTTAGAACAATATAATTTTTTTTTCATTTAACTTCATAAAATTAGGAACATAATAGTCCACAACAAGAATAAAAAAGTTTTCTTTACAGAAAAAAAACTTTAAGAATAACTTGCATAGCATAATACTATAAGAGCAATGTTAAAGAAAGAGAATAATAAAATTTAGCATACAGAAAAGTTTGAGGGACAAAATAGAAAGATAGAAAAGTATATATAAGCTTATATAATATAAAAGGCGAGTTTTATATTATATATATACGTATAGTAGAGTACAATTGTAGTATGTATATAATATAAAGCAAAGCAAAGTAAAGCAGATGGTTTCTATAAGAAAGAAAGTAAGGCATTATCTTTGATTGTTCTATATTGCAGGCAATTTTATATATAAACTTTTCTCCATATACGATATAGGCAGGCAGGCGAATATATTAAAAGATAGGGGAAAAAAGATATGCAATTTAAACTGATGTTTTACAATGACGTTGGTTTCTAGCTGATTTGGGGAAAGTTTTTATACGAATAGATTTAAAACGTACGATAATTTCAATTGTATTGATTAAAAAGTAGATTTTAGTTCATTTCATCGACTATTTTAAATGAAAATATATATATATACTATCTGTGAAAAATAAAAACAGTATAGGTGTACAGTACAAAAGAAATATAAAGTTTAAAATTTTCTTTCTTTCTTCTTTTTTTCATAAATTGTTATAATAAATCAAGTTCTATTTTACTTGTATGCGGAAAAAATTTATTGTTAAAGTTTTTAAGTCTTTTAAGTTCTTTTTTTCGTATATAAATAGATATAAAATGGTAACTTTATATGATCATTAAATATATAAAGAGAGGGTATTTAAAAGATGAGATCAAAGATTGATGTTTTGTATACATTTAATGAGTGTGGGTGGCAAGCTTGTGTATCTAATATATTTTAGTTGGTATGCTTGCTTTCTGGCGCCTTAACTTACTGTTATCTTTCTATCATCAAGACAGTCGTAGATAAAAAGAAATGAGATGAAGGTATAATATATATAAACATTTTTTTTTTCGAGTCATCTGTGTATGCAACAGAATTATTCTTAGAAAATAACATTTAAATAGCTCTCAAAATTTTTGATGTTTTTAAAATGATAACTTTAACTTTTAAGTATTTTAAATCATTCAAAGAGGGGTGAATTAAGGAAAAATTATGAGTTGGGTATTTATTTTTAACTTTTGTTCACGTTCTCCAAAAAAAAAGTTGGTAAAAACGATACAGATTGGAACAGAGTATAGATGGTTTCCAATTTACCATAATAGAGAAGAAAATAATAAAAAATTCAAAGTAATCAAAAATAGGATATTTAAAAACCAAATAAATTTGAAAATAAAGCGTATTTGCGGTAATTGGAACACAAATTTTTGAACTTCGGGGTTTTTATTTGATCAGCGAGAAATATTAACGATTATGGTACGTATAAAATTACATAAAAGTTTTTTGTTATTAATGATATGTGTAAAATATAATGTATATGAGAGAGAGAGAGAGAGAGAGAGAGAGAGAGAGAGAGAGAGGCACGCGAACATATGTTAAATAGACAGACGTGACGTTTGCGTGTGGCAATGCGTAAAGACCCAGAGGTAAAAAAAAAAAAAAAAAAAAAAAAAAAAACTTGCGTTTGAGTCGTCTCCAGCACACCGCACTCTTGATAAATATTTATCCTTTTTTAAAAGCAAGCTAAAGAGAACCACAAAGTATATAAAAAAAAAACAGCAACCTCAAAACACACCTTCAACTTCAAAAGTGGTCTCTATATACTATGTATAGCTCTTAAAATATCTATATACTCAAAACATATATAAGTAATAATTAGAACGTGTCATTTATATACATTTCAAGTTTCAAAACTATAATTGAAATTATTATTTGACAACATATAATTATAATAACAGAGTGTAAAATTTATATTTATTTGTTACTCAAAGACATACTATATTATTATATATATATTTTTAGATATAAGAATTTTTTTATGTTATTTATTTTAAACTTTGTAACGATTAACACTTTTGACATTTTAAAATGTGTGAATAGTCTTTTGTAAAAAAATATATATTTTTTTGTTTTGTTTTAGATGTCGTTTGAAATCATTGTGTTTGTAATTATTCAATCCTTACAACTGAAGTTGTATAATTTTTTCTTATGTATACTATTTACGTTATTTTTTAGTATATTGTCTAGTGACTTTGTGTGCCAAAAATTCCGTACACTTGTCAAGTGTTGATTGCGGCAAAACCTCACACGAAGTTTTGATGATGTGTACAACGTTTTGTTAATATGTAAGCTTGTAAAGCTTATCATGTCGCTTGTTTAATGGACTAATAAACATTAACGCTACATTTAAAAATGAATCAATATTTTGACTTTTTATATCGCTTTTTTTTTTTTTTTTTAAGAGCCAGATTGACCATAAGGCCATTTAAAATCGTCAAAAATAACTGTATGAATGCTTCAGATTTGCGAGCTTATTTTGTCTTAAACTTACGTTCTTTTAGAATTATATGGAGAGAATGGGCAGCAGTTATAGATTGATACATAAATAGAAACAATTAAGATAATGTCTGACATATGGGGCCATATTGTATCAATCCGGCCCTCGTAATGAACTAATGTATTAAACTTAATACTGTATATATACGCAGGACCTTTATTTAAAGAATATATGAATCAAACTGCAAATGAACATGTTTTTTTTTTCTGTTATATATTATGGCTTCATGTATATGTTTTTCAAAAGATATTTATTTTGTCCTGAAAATGTTTGTCTTATCGCAACAAGCCATACTTTTTTCTATGTTTTTTTTTTTATAAATATATATAGAAAAAAAAAGTTTTTCCATGTTTTCTTGTACCCTTCACCACCCTCTTTTAAAAAAGGATTGAGAATGAAACTTTTTTTTTTCTATAACAAAACTTTTTCCTATTCTTCTTGATATCACATATTTTTCTGTTTATTTTTGTTATTTTCTATAAAATGCGAAAAAGATAGCAAAAACATAATATATATTTTCTGTTTATACAAAAAAAAAAAAAAAAAAAAAAAAAAAAAAAAAAAAACTAATACATTATTTGATAAGAAAAGAAGAAAAAAAGTTATATTTATTTCGCTATTCAAGATAACTCTAATGGAAAAACACTTTTAAAAATACTAATGATTTCTAAGTTCTTCACATTTTTATATATATATATATATAATATATGAAAAAAAAATCCAATAATTTAATTTTGTTATTCATATTCACATGGTAAACATTTGTTACACAGATTTTCAAATATGATAGTGAAATTTAATACAGTCTCGCTTTGCAACATTGTTACAAGAGAAGGGGTTTCCGTATAATAATGATGATGATACCTTACGTTAAAAAAAAAGTAAAGAAAAAAAATGTGTGAAATATTATGCATACAATATGTGTGTTCATTTACTTGTAATTTAAATAACATGTGTTAGTCTTAATTTGAGGTTGGAGTATAATATAAGAATGGTAAATAAAAAATTAACCAGACCACCTACAGTTCAAAGTTGTTGTTTTTTTAATGTCGTTGTACTTAAATTTTATAAAAGTGAATGTTATTTTATTACTGTAAAAAATATAAAATTTTATTTTATAGAACATGCTCATTTACTGACCAAAAAAAAAAAAAAAAAAAAAAAAAAAAATCGTTATTAATCAAAAAGTATAATAATAATATTATAAATATGGCTGCATTATTCCCTTTAAAAAAAAAATCTAAATTCTTCATTAAGAGAAACCTATTAACAGAAATTTAAACATTTGTTTTTATTTTTTAATAAAGCTATACCATAAAAAAAAACTTTGTTGTTATACATAATATTCAGACGCCATACGCGCTCAAATTCATTTATAAAATTTTGACGTTTTACTTGAGCACACAAATTGTAAATTACTTTATTAGTACCAAACAAGCATCTGTAAATGATTTCCATGTAATTTAAAAGTCATATCTCTCCCTCCTCCACCTATTTCTATACATTTAACGTATAATAATTGACGTGACCCACTTAGTGGGCGTGGCATGTGTCACGTGACATATGTTTAAGACAAGTTATATAATACCTCAGTTCTATAACAAAGTCAAAATTGTCAACAACATTCAATGAAAATAAAATAAAGTTTGGCGGCCCAAAGTAATTATGTTTTATTCATGTCTAACTTATATTCAATCAAAATTTTATTAAATATATATTTGATCATAAAATTGAAATTTACTGCTTTCAATTTTCATTTTAAAATAATTATAATTGAAAAAAAAAAATTAAAAAGTTTTATTTAAAAAAAAATCTTTTTAACATACTTTATTTTTATGTTCTTTGATTTTTTTTTTTTTTTTTAAATGGTTGTTAAAAGCATTTTTTTTCTCTTCTTTTTCTTCTGAAAAGAACTTTTCTTTTTAAAGTATAATTTAACGCGCATAAAAAAGATTATGAATTATGATTGCAAAAAGAAGAAAAAAAAAAAAAAAAGATTGAAAAATCTCGATCAAAAAAAATCCTTTAAAATTCTTTTTCTCAGCATTTTAAAAAGTTTTTACTGCATTTCAAACAGTTTTTAGAACTTTTAATAAATTTTTGCTATATAGTCACCGCATTTGATTTTAAAATTTCATTGAAATTAAACCACACGCTCTTTTTGTATTTTCTTTACTTTTTTTATAGTTGACCGAAGAAATAAAAAAAGTAATTAAAAATTACCAACGAAAGGCATTAAATATTTTATTACTCCACCCCTCCCCATCCTCTCCTTATTTATCTATTAAGAATATTGTACATTAAATTATATAATTTATATATTATGCTATGTAATAAAAGTTATGAATAATTATCATAATATTGTATTATAATTAATATTCTCTCACTCGCTCGTTATACATAATAGTATATATTATAATAGACCATATAATATGAAGTATTGATTATAGGGTTTACCAATGAAACCATATATAATAATAAACCACTGTATACACTATATTAACATTGAATTTATAAAGTTTTTTTCTTCTTCTTCATAACTATTCATTCTAGAGTTTTGAATCAATAATTAAGTCTGGGTGAATAGGTATATTATTTAAGTAGAAAAGGGGGGACTCTTTCTCAATGTTATATTATAGCAAAGAAAACGTATATAATGCATATGTATAATAATATAGAAGGTCTCTAACTTAAAACCGCATAATTTCTATATAGTCTAAGACTCCCTTTCATTTTCACGAAACTTGGTGAATAACTATATAAACCCCTTTTATTGTGTTATAGTATTCAAATATAGACATCATGCAAAGATTTTGATATAAAATAAAATATGCGTAGTCATTGTATTTTATATATATATGAGAAAGTCTTGGACAAGTTTTAGTGAAAATGAAATATCTGCATATGGAAATCTTTAGTTATTTTTTTAACATTTGTTTCCAATTTTGTGGATTTTGGAATTTTTCGCAGATTTTATACAATTTGTGTTAAATTTGAAACACAGCCTTACATAAAACTAAGCAAAACAGAATTTACTATGTAAATAAATTTTTCAAAGAATAAAATTTCGATTTTTATATAAATTTTTTACATCCAAATTCTGCATTGTTTGGAGAGAGAGAGAGAGAGAGAGAGAGAGAGAGAGAGAGAGAGAGAGAGAGAGAGAGAGAGAGAGAGAGAGAGAGAGAGAGAGAGAGAGAGAGAGAGAGAGAGAGAGAGAGAGAGAGAGAGAGAGAGAAAAGTCACTGCAAAATAACGCATAAAAAAGTATAATATAAGTAAGGCTTATATTATGTTATTGATTTTGTTTGTGATGTGTAAGGAATTACATTGTTACTATATACCAACAATAATATACACGAGACATGTGGTATTGTTATCCAACATAGCGTGTATATACACTTGGGAAATCTAACATGGTATTATATGGTTTAGAGTTAGAAAAAAAAAAGCAGCTTTTTGGATATTGTTTAGGACACATGGGGACCTATATATGTGGCAGACCAAAACTAACATAAAACCTAAGGTGGATATAATACTATACTTTAAGTTTGTATATTTTTCAGGGGTTGTTTTGTAAAAAAAAACAAAAAAAAAAAACTTAAACTCTTAGACTCTTAGCTATAGGTATCTATATTATGTGCAGGAAAAAAAAAGAGAGTAAAGGATATAAAATAAGGTGTGGTATTTGTGGGGTACCAAAATCCTTTTACATCATGTCAGAATAAGCTCTTCTACTTTTTTAACTTCTTTACACTGGGAAAACAATAAAGTTGTGAGATTTGTAAAAAGAACAAATATATATATTATATATAAGTTTTTTCGTGTCCGTATACAATTTAAATGAAAATGGTTCATTCCAAATGAAAATGATATAGAACTCACTGATTCTTACTGCAGTTTTCAAAAAGTTGTAAAACTAAGTAATATACTTTTGGTCTGTTATACACTACTTGTATACAAGATAATGTACAGAATTTTTTTTCACCAATTAAAAATGATTTATAGCTTCCAATAAAGCATTTTTATCTCTATTGGGAACCGTACCAAATAACAAAAAAAAAAAAAGAAGTTTTTTTGGAAAAAAAATTGGACATTAAAAGGAAAAAAAAAGTATATGAACAGTAAAATTGATGTGGTTATCACAAAAACTTTCCAATTAATAAGATTAAATACTCCTATATGTTATTGATTTAAGTAAATAATAAATTAATATTAATTGATTTATACGTATAAGTAAAATGAAAAATATTTTTTTTTCTCTACATAATAATAATATATTTTTGCAGTTATATAGCAAAAAATTTTCATGCTGTGATAATATTAGTTAAAGAATGAGAAGGGAGGAAAAAATATCAAGCTTGTTAGAATTCTATAATGATCATTAATCAAAAAATTTTGCAAGCTTCACAAAAATAATATTGTATATATATATATATATATATAGAAGAACCCTTTTTCATGGTTTAGTTTGGTTTTATTAATTGATGCTTTTTATTCCCAGGTGGTAATGACACGAACATAAGGATTTTGTATGTTCGTATTTGATGGTGGTCTTTTTAAATATCCCTTTCTATCTCAAAATACTACATGTAAAACCTTTTTTGATAATCTCTCTCACATTCTATTTCTCTCCTTCTCTCTCTCTCTCTCTCTCTCTCTCTCTCTCTCTCTCTCTCTCTCTCTCTCTCTCTCTCTCTCTCTCTCTCTCTCTCTCTCTCTCTCTCTCTCTCTCTCTCTCTCTCTCTCTTCCTGTCCAAAAAGTCGTCCTTATACATTCATGTCTCATTTAACTTATTTAATTGTCTCGCAACACTTACCTAAATAATAACACTTTTAGGTCACAAATATAGTTTCATATTATAATGATCATTATTATTAGGTCATATGTTTTTAATTATTTTTTAACACTTTTAAAGGTGTTTTTAAAAATATCTATACTTAAATTGACATTGACAAGTTATATATAAAGCTGCATGTTTAGGCGTGAAATTAGAGATCATGGGTGTGTCAAGAAAAAAAAAATGACACGTTAGGGAGAGAAAAATGCTCATTATCCTTCTATATAGGATTTGCAAGTTTAAATTTAGAATTCTAAAGGATGAAATATCCAGATTATTGGTAACTTTATATTAGGGTAATAATAAGTCAGCGTATAATAATGATTATTTAGAACTGTCACTATGTATTAGAGAACAAATTAAGTCAATGTGGAATTTATATTGACAGATTTCAAACTTTTTTTTTTCAATTAAAATTCACATGCACCTGAAGTACATTGATATTAAAATTTTAATTTCAATTCACGTTTCAAATTACGACAGTTATTATAAGATTACTTTAGTATAAGTTCAATATTTCTTCAGCCTAAAAGATCGTAATTATTAAAATTGATATTTGGTAATATTAAAAAATATAATAAAACATCACAAGTTTTTTTTATTACAAATGAGAGAGCAAAAAAATGATAAAGATAAATCTCTTGGTTGTGTATAGAAGATTTTTGCCGACAAAAGTTTGAGCGGTAGCAATAAAACTGGTTATTGGTAATGAGCAGCAGCAACCACTAAAAGCAGTAGAGAAATTTATCATCTCACGGGGGGGATAAAAAAAAATAGTGTTAAGGAAGAAAAAGAGAAATATGAGCTTCATAAGGTACGACAGTGGAAAATAAATTGAGACAAATAGTCTAGAGAAACTGAGCTTATAAGATAATAGAAAACTTTACTTTGCCTGTGTTTTTGTTATATAGGTGCAAAAAAAAAAAAAAAAAAAAAAAAAAAAAAAAAAAAATGTAAAAGATATATATACATAAAAAAATTACAGTGCGTGTAACAGAGAGTGATGAGTAAATTATTTAAATAAGAAAGTTAATGAAATTTGAAACTACATGAAATATATTTTTTATTATTATGCTCTAAAACATTAATTTTAATCAATTTTTCTTTTATGTACACTACACTGAAAAATTAATTTTTGTATAAACCAGTTAAAAGATTTTTTTTTCTTTGAGTTTTAAATAATAATAAATACTGTAATTAAGAATCGAATGATACTACGTTGCTTTGGAAGTGCCGTGGTTAAAATTATGGACCAGAAATTTATTTTGTATATACATTGATATTTAATTTCAAAGAGAGCGACATAAATTGAAAGTTATTTTATTTGTGGAAGGTATGATTTGCTATATAGAAAGGTATAATTAAAACTATAGAGTTTTTTTCTCAGTATACATAATTCTATAGTGTTTTTGAAATAATTCCTGATTTACTGTACTTTTTTTTTTCAGTGTATTTTTACTTGCCAGATGTAATTTGAATCAAAATTATTTTTTAACTAAATTTTTATGAAGCATTTTAAGCTTTGAAGATATACTACATAACATGTTCACAAAATAATAAACTATACTTTTAAATATGTCACTTCAATTTCAAAGACATTCAACTATTTCTCTCTCTCTCTCTCTCTCTCTCTCTCTCTCTCTCTCTCTCTCTCTCTCTCTCTCTCTCTCTCTCTCTCTCTCTCTCTCTCTCTCTCTCTCTCTCTCTCTCTCTCTCTCAAAAGTAATTTTATCTTTATTTATTTTTTATTTATTTATTTAAATGTACTTGAAACTAGTCAGTAAATTTAAAAAGTTAATTAAATAATTATTTATACGTTTTAATAAAAAAAAAATATAAATATTTTTGCTATATATATATATTTATTTTTATATATTAATAAATAAAAATTAATTAAACATCAAGATAAATAAAAAAGTGAATTAATTTTTACTGTGTTCTTTAGATAATTTTTTTAATCGCAATTTAAAATAAAGATGAAACGAAGCCGCATATTATACTCATTGCCTTGTTTCTGTATATATATGTTGAAAGCTTCCGTATAAACTTACGGAGAGAGACGACAAGAGCAGACGTAAAAAAAAAAAGATGCGACATTCAGATAAAATTTCCTTCTTTTGAACTATATGGTTTACAAGGAATTATTTATATTATTATAAAAAGAATATTTTAATAGGTAAAAAAAAAAGAAGTTATATCTATTGAGATCGAAGCTTAAATGTTGCATATCTCTTTTTTTGTTAGCTATTAGCATAAGGAAAAAAAAAAAAAAAAAAAAAAAAAAGAGTGGGTGGCCTTATAGGAAAAAAAAAAAGTTTTACAAGAAAAAGATTTGAATCGGAATATGTCAGCGCCACTCTAAAAAAACGACAAAACGCCGCTACCATAAGATTTTTTTTTTCGTGTGTGTGCATTTGGCATTTTATCTGATAGTAACACACATGTTAGAATGAGCTCATACGAAAGATTTTTCCATTTGATATGCATACACTTGTCGAGAGTATAGAGAGAAAGGGTTCTAGAATTATAAAAAAAAAGGTATTATATATATTTTTTTAAGTTTATAAATACTTCTTAAATTTAAACTAATTTTGATGATGATATCTGATAAATATATACTCTTAATTTTTTTTCTTTTAACTTTTTAAAAGAAGAACCATTTATAGACCTTCAATCCTTGATTGCTATGATTCAGACTTAATTATAGATTAAATTTCAAAAGGTTATAAAATTTTTCTATGGTCCTTGAGTTGTATAGAAAAAGAGATTTAATAATTAGCTTGCGTTAAAATATAAATTAATGATGGGCTTCTATACACTGTCAAAAATAGACACCGTTCTTTTAAGGTTTTGTAAAGAAACTATTTTTGCTTACTGACATTAGCTTTCCCGACGTGTTTCGGAATTATTCCGAAACCCGGGTCTAAAGATCCCGCCGCGCGCCGGGAAACTTCTCGCCTGGCATGAAATATCTTTTCATGCTCGACCCTAATAATTCCGCACTCGCACCAAATTATTAATGAAAATACGGAATTTTATTTTAGGTTTTATTTTTTAATGATGAGGCCTATTTATTGTATTTTACTTTATAGTTTACAATTTTCTTTGTAATGACAATTATAATTATGCAACTTATTTATTTTTATTATTTTTAACACTTTGTTAAATAAAGAAGAAAAACTTTTTTTTATATATAACTTGGTTACAAATTGCGTAATTATAAAATGTACATCACACAAAAATTGTAAAAAATAAAATAAAATACTTACTTTAGAGCATCCTGCAGTCATATAATTCTATACATAATATATATTTTTCAGGGGACGTGAAAGGGTATTGAAATATATTTTATTTGTTCATTTTTTTTTTCTTGTGGATTGTTTTATAGTAGCATCAGGCATTTTTCATCATTTATCTATAAACAGAAGAAAAAAATAATTAATATAATGTTTTAAAACAACTGCACATGCTTATAATTTTATTAAAATAAATAAAACAATCACATAACAACGGTTGAACCATACTTACATTAAAATATATGCAGAGAATAGGCGCGGGACTTGTGCTCACTGCAGCTCTCAGCCAACTTCTCTACTCATTATGAAGCAAAGATGGCTAAGATTCTCAAATATTTTCTGTTATTTGGGAAGAAATCAAGGGGAAAAAGAAAAAATGTCTGTTTTCCCCTCAAAACTACCCCCATATCCCTCCTGCAGACCTCCACTTCCTGCCGCATCCTTACCGCCAACCCCCTCCCCCACTTTTTTACAAAAATTAGGCGAGAAAATTCGTGTTCTGCACCACCTTCAGTCTTTTCAGGACGAGATGCAAAATAAAAAGAAATCTCGAAGCTAGGCGAGTTTTTTGATGATTCGAGAAAGAAAAATCTCCGGATTTTTAAGGTTTTTTTGACAGTGTATGTAATATGTGAAAGTAAAATATAGAACGTACAAATGTTATATATTTATGAAAAATATTTGTGTTATTGACTTATTGCATTAGAAATTTGTTCAATATTACAAAACGATTGATCAAATTCAATTTGGCATCATGAGGAAAACATTGAGCTAATAAACTGGTTACTAAAAAGTTTGCAATTCACTTTTTTTTTCTTTTTTTTTTTTCTGTAATGACATCAAAGTTTTAAATAGTGTTTTCCACGCATAAACGAACACCTTAGAATGTAATTTTTATAATGAATCCCATATTAATTTAATACCATCCTTTAAATATCTCAATGAACACCAATATAACAATAATATCTCATCAACATTTTCACAGTGTGCTCATTGATTACGCTCATCCCATTTAAAGGCATAGAAAACTTGAAACAACATGTCCTTTAACACAAAATGGGATCTACGAAACTGATGATAATTTTTACCAGAATGTAAACGTGGCCCCACAAGAGAGCGTAAAAAAACTGTAAAGTATGCAATTTGCGTGAATATTTCTGTTTCTGACGTCAGAAACAGGCAAAAACTAGTATAAAAATGTTGTGCGGGTTGCATAAATCAAAATTTTCTGATTACTGCTACGGCGCTACTATACAGTTGGGTTTTGAGACCAATTAATGTTTTTATGTAAGTCCCAGCAAATGTTTTGTGATATAAATGCTTATATTTTCATGTTGTCTATGCGTTTAAATAAATTACACATATACAGTACTATACCATTAAAAAATAAAGTTTCATAATTTTTATATAGAATAAAAGGTATACTTTAATATAGCTCATTTCAAACAATACACCGATCTTTTATACTATATACGATATAATAAAATTTCCACGCTGTCATTTTCTCTGACATTAGGTTACTGAAATAATATAATAATATTATCTCTCTATTATTATTCTCACATTATAATGTCAATCATGATTGGATCGTCAATGCTCTATATTATTATTATTAACATTTTGTATTATATTAATATAACATCCATCAGTCTGAATTAAGGTTTTGTATATATGAATGAAGTATATTATTCTATTCATGATGTACTTGGTGGTGCTCTATGGTTTAAGTGCCAATTATTTGACAGCTTACAATAGATATAAAAAAAAATGAGAGTGAATATCACCCAGTCTATATGTTCAATTAAATTAAATAATCATCTCTATTAAAAATAATGCATATTTTCTTGAAATGGCCCGACATTGTCTAATCCAAATAAATGTACGTTATTTTTTCATTTGCGTATCTATCCTCCCCTGATAAAATATATAAAGACAAAAAATGGAACTGCAACATTTTCAGATATTAACTGTTGCATGGTGTTTGAAAGACAGAATGAATTAAGTAAATTTAAGTGCTATAGGGAAATAATTATGGCTAAAATTTTAAATAAGAACCATGTATGCGGTTTAAATTTAGAAGATGCACTGTTACTGGTTATTTGACCATATATTTTGGTGGTGCTCTACGGTGGTGGAAACGATGCTTTGCATCCTGGCGTGAGATGACAGACGTATCCTCTCTCCTATTCCACTCCCTCTAATCAAATATTCGATTTGCAGACACAATATTACATGGTAATAAAAGAATCAAAAATATTTTGGGTATGTCAGGCCATACAAGGCGATATATATTTCCGATTAAATTTACAATCATGCAATGTATGTATTGTAATTCATGATCAGTATAATCTTTTATGGTGAACGGTTATTTTGAGAGTTCATTTTGCATGTATAGGAAATAAGCTATAAAAACGTTCCATTAAAATGTGCACATTGCATGTACATGCTTTGAGAATAATAAGTAACCGAGAGTAAATAAACATTTTAATATATAAATTTTAGATAACTATCTGTGACAAATAATAGTTACACAACACTATTTTGTTGTATAGTTTACACTCTAAAAAAAATAAGCGTTTCGTACACAGTTTTGCAATGTATTTGCATTTTGCAGTATTGTGGAATTAACGGTTATGACGTCACAAAATGTTGAATATCTAACGATAAAAGCGTAAATGATGTCACACGTTATAATTACAATGGAATAAACGTTAAACTTGGCCGTTGCAAATGCACATTTTTACATTCCAACGCTTAATTGTGACGTCACGAACGTTTTTATCGTTGATATTTCAACGCTTAGTGACGTCGTTAATTACACAATACTTAAAGTATTGCAAAACTGTAAGCTTTTATTCAATACTTTTGTATTATTCTTTAAGAGTGCTGTTAACCAAAAAATCATTAAATTTATTTTAACATCTCCCTTTTACAGCTAAATAACAAAAACTATTGCTTGCTTTACTCTAGCTTACACCATAAATATCTCAATCAAAAAATGCACTAATGAAGTTTACAAGAAACTGTATGACTTGATGTGTTTTATACGCAAGTTGATATATTTGGAATGCTGCAACGTAAAAAAAAAAAAAAAAAAAAAAAAAAAAAAAAAAGTTAGCATAACGAGGAGCGTGTGTGACATAATGAACGGCTTCCACCCTCTCCACCCACCCTATGTGTCACATAAGCATAGTAAAGACAACATACAACACAGGAGTCTCGAATTACACCTCTCTATATTGTGTTTCTCCCTAAAATAACGATATACCTTTATACACACATCCCTCCATTGTCAGATATCACATACAATTATAATAAAATATAACATTTCAACTGGAATGTACGTATATAAAAAAAACAACAAAAATAATGATACGTTTGTTATAAGAAAATATATTTTATTTGATATAAAATAATGAGGATGTGGTATATGCTTTATGCTGCTATTTTTTGGACTAACAAATTATATATATATATGAAAATACACTGAAATTCTTATACTTAATAAAAATTCACTGAAGTTGAAATAATTATATAAAAAAAAGAAGGAAAAAAGAATAATAATAATCAAATAATGAAGGAATTTAAAAGAGCGAGAAAGTTAGTACATTCTAGTTGCTTCAAAAAATTATATAGTTTTTTTTTTCTTCTTCTTCTTAGATATCTCAGTATAAAAAAATGCAATTTACAAATTATCATTATACAAGTACATTCGTACTGTATAATTATGCCTTCAAGCCAATCTGTTTACATGAAATAAAAAATTACAATCGAAAATAACAGTTTTCACAATCACTCAAATAAAAAACTTTTATTTTCCTTTTCTTTTTAATATAAAACTTTAACAAAAAAAATACTCCACCTTTTGGTCTTTTTTTTTTTTCCCACTAACCAAGTATAAAACAAAAGAAAATTACAGTGTTTATAATACATGTTGTTATATTCTTATTGATGTATAGTGTATAATATATAAAAAGTTGTTTGTGTGAAAACGACTATATATGACTATAATAATAATAATAATGACACCTCGTTATTGTATGTGAGAGAGGTGTTAAAATTAACCATCTGTCCTTTTTTTGTTTTCTTTACTCAAAATTTTAAATATGCAAGTATTTTAAAAACGTATAATTAACCAAAATTGTTTTATTTCCTCTGTTTCCAGCAAATGTCGTGAAGTTTCGTAACGTCATAGAAATGGTGGGCGTGTCCAGGTGGTTGCTGTTATGTTGGGGTTTAATCATTACCCCAATTGTAGCCTTTGATACATGTAAGTACCCTTATATAAATATTTATAATTATATATTATTATTATAATTGATAATTATTTCATTGAATGCACTATAGATTTAAATTGATAAATATTTTAGTCATTCAAGGTCCGTATGTCAGTTTTTCAAATAATAAATAATTTCTTATATTATATTAGTCATATAAAGCAGGTTTGTAATTTAAAGCCATAGACCCATAAAACAAAATGTGTTTTTAAATGAATAAACACGAAATGGGATCTTCAAAACTGATGACAATTTTTACCAGAATGTTAATGTAGCCCCACTAGAGAGTATGCAAATTGCGTGACTATTCATGTTTCTGACGTCAGAAACATGCAAAATTCATAAAAAATGTTGTGCGGGTTGCATAAATTGAAATTTTCTGATCACTGCTACGGAGCTATATAAAGTTGAGGGGTTGAGACAAACTAAAGCTATTTATGTAAGTCCCATCAAGTGTTTTGTGATATAAATGCTTATATTTTCTTCTGTTCTCTGTTACTTTAATAAAATAAATGGATAATTTAAAATATTTTTTGAATAATTTTGTTTTTTAAGAGGTTATAATACTATATAGACAAATAATTGTGAAAGATAAAATTCCCCTGATTTAAAACAGGAAAAAGTAATTGATTCATGATGATGTGAAAACCTCATTTTAATATAAAATTATGCTTGAATTGGCGATGTGTATATAAAAAATATTGGAAATCATTTTTATAGCCATTTCAAAAGCATTATTAAAAACATCAAATTGGAAGTTACCTATATAATAATGAATTAAAATTTATGTAAAGATTAAAATAATAAAAGTTTAAATTTTATACTATAAACTATATTCATATTATGTGCTATATAATATATATATATTTTTTTTGCAAGGACTGTACATTTTTATTATTTATAAAATACGCGTGAAGTCTAACACCTACCATTTATTTTCCAATTATGAAAACATAGTATCTAGCAAAAGCAGCTGTGTGGAGCTTGTTTTTAAATAGATAATTACCCCTTATTACTTTACCAACGGTTTTTGTCAATTTAAAAAATATATATAACTGAATGGAAGCCATCCTTTTAAATCACACGTTGTTAAAAAAAAAGTATATTAATTTTTTAATCAATAACAAGCGTTTCATTAAAATTTCTTTTTTTTTATTACCATTTTATTAAAATTATGTTTTAAATAAAAAAAAGTATGCATATATGGTATAATTAATTTATTACATTCAATATAATTTTTGCACAGTTCAGTAAGCTAAAAAATTGCTACCACGTTGTAAATAAAAAAAAGTCTATGTCTGTTATACTTGTCTATATCTCACATCAGCATGTGTTGTGGAAAGCTCTTTTCTAAATGTAATTTTTTATGACATATATACTTGATGTACACAACAGTATACATATAAGTGAATTCAGTATACAGGGTGTGCTTTTAGTAACTCACTATTTTTTTTTATATCAAGTACGTATAATTTATTTGACCTCAAACCTCTTTATATAATCATCCAATATGTAAATTTTAAAATCACAGAAACTGTTGAGTTTAACAAAATTGTAAGCCTTTTTTTAATTTTTAAATTAAAAAAAAAATGCGCTAACTGATGAAAATCAGTTATTTCCTTCGTTCTGTTTTTTCCAAGGAAAAAATAAATTACGTAATTTATGCTGCATTATGCCATATAGCATAAATGTTAATTGCTACATTGGAACAATATAAATAGTTATGCTGCAAATAACATAACATTCATCATTATTAAATGTTGCAATATTGCATAAATTATGTTCTAATAAATGTTACAAAAAAAGAAGAAAAAAAAAAGCATAAATAAATATTCTGTATGTTTATTTTTGTCAGTTTTGTAAATTACAAACAAAATTTTTCGCTTATTCTATATAAGTCCACTTTTCAAGATTTTAGAATTATAATTATGGTTCTGATGCAAAATTCAATGCTACTTCAACTTTTTCTGATCATATGACTTTTTAATTCAGCAGCTCAATTGTCAAAGCACTATGATAGTTTGTAACAACTTGTGCTTGCCGTATAATCCAAAAAATGTACTTTACAGACCTCACTTACATAATATTACGGCGAGCAATATTTGCTGTGAATAAAAATTTAAGTGAAATGAAAATCGCAATGAATCAAACTTACTGTATACAAATGTGAAGACACTTTTTATAAGCATGTGGAATTTTTCTCTATATATATTATGTTAATATGAGTAACAGAATACCCTGTATACATAAAATCGATTGTCAATAATATATTTTATGCATGTGATGCACCAGACTAGAGTATTCTGAGACACAATTTATTTTTTTATTTTTTTACTATATTATGTTGTTGTGAAGATTTCAAACAAAATATACTTTGTATAATAATATTCACTGCTTTTATGACATAAATATATATAAAAAATATTATTCAATCCTCTCACCGCAAACAAAATAAAATTCAATCATTGAAAGAAGTTTTTTTTTAATGTTGTTCTAAATTTCATCTATAAAAAAAAAATGAAAGCAAAGGAAATAAATAAACATGTAAATAAGATAAAATTGCAACAATATACGTGCAAAGATTGCGTAAGGTTCTTGCACTTAATATTTTATGTGCTTTAATTCTCTTAAAGCCATAGACCACATAAAAGAACATGTGCTTTTTAATGAATAAAAACGAAATGGGATCTTCAAAACAGATGACAATTGTTTACCAGAATGTTAATGTAGCCCCACGAGAGAGCGTGAAAATACAGTAAAGTATGCAATTTGCGTGACTATTCATGTTTCTGACGTCAGAAACATGCAAAATTCGTAAAAAAATGTTGTGCGGGTTGTATAAATCGAAATTTTCTGATCACTGCTACGGAGCTACATTTGGGTTTTGAGACAAACTTAAGTTATTTATGTAAGTCCCATCAAGTGATTTGTGATATAAATGCTTATATTTTTATCTGGTCTATTCCTTTAATGAATAACCTAAAAAATGAAAACAAGAATGTCTATATAAGTTGTATCTACATTACGTCATATTTATTGCGCTTGGAGACCATACTGGAGTTTATGAATAACATTGCTCAGCATAGGACAAACTTATTTTTAATCTATTTTCTTTGCATTTTTGTTGTTGTTATTTTTCTCGGATATACTTGAGAGATTTACTCATTTAACAGCATCAATATGCTCTCAAAAATATTGCTATATAGTATTTTTAAACTGGGAAAATGAGTCCTATGCGGTCCATATTATTGAGTGATCCAACATGACGTCGACTTTATCATGAATGCATACACCCTATAGGTAAAATTTCAAAATAAATAACAAACCTTTATTGAAACTATAAAAGTATATAGTATCCTGTATAGTAGGCACCTCGCTTAACTCATATACATAAAAACTTTGATAAAATACTCTCTCTTTATCTCTCATATAACTATACTGTTCATATAAGGTGTTAAAGTTCTCAAGTATATGTTTAGATATTGTTCATGTAATATAAAGTGTCTTGCAAATATTGCTTCAAGTTATAATCATATTTGAGATAAATATTTTATATATATTATGATCGTTTTAATGTTGATGCTAACAGCTTAAACAACAAGCTTTCAAAAATAACCCTAGGCAAACTTCAATTAACCAAGTAACCAGTTAGAGAGAGAAAAAAAAACACATACCACGTATATTTAATGGTAGCTTACGCCTAGTTATCTTTTAAGTTTATGTCTTTAAAATTTTTTTTTTGTGGTATCATACTGAAATAAAAAATATATTTAACAACATATATTTTATATAGATTTATAGCTTCTATTTCATACATTATAAACTATTAACTATATTTAGTCACAGTTGTTTTTATGTTTCGGTTTTGATATCAATTTATTTCATTTAAAAATATATAAATATAATAGAAAGGTGTATAAGGATATTTTTACAATATTATATATGAATTTTCCTGGATTCCAATTTATATAGGTGTGCCGATTTAAATTATATTTGAAGAAATAAACGTGTAGTTATTATTATATACCAACACAAGGTAATTTAAAATATTCATACAGAGTACCAATGTAAATATTTAATTTAAATCGATTTATATTATTATTATTAAAAAGCAATGAAAATGAAATTAGACACACTGATGTTTCTCTCTCTCTCTCTCTCTCTCTCTCTCTCTCTCTCTCTCTCTCTCTCTCTCTCTCTCTCTCTCTCTCTCTCTCTCTCTCTCCTCGGTAAAATGTTCGTATAACGACCATGTTAACCATGAATGAGGTGAATTTAATTGCTTTTTGGCTTGCCTTTCGCGTGTATACATGTGTGTGTGTGTGTATATACACACACACACCATATAGTCAGTTTTTATGGTTTGTAGTATAGAGCCATTTTGATCGACCCCTCCTCCTACTGAATTGAGGTGTGTACCGGTAGTAATAGCACCAGCAATTTTGTGTGTTGTATTTTTTGGTGGCTTTTTTTTTTTTTTTTTTTTTTTTTCTGGCTTAATAAAAGATGGTCTATATAACCTTTGGGGGGTTTCAATATTGCAGTTGTGTATTATTGCTTACCCTAAGGGTCTCTCTCTCTCTCTCTCTCATTCGCTTTTTTTTCTCTCATTTTATCCCCAACCCTAAAAAGTTTTGTACCATTTTGTGGTGCCAAAGTAAACATATATATAATAGAGAGAGAAAAAGAGAGAGAGAGAGAGAGAGAGAGAGAGAGAGAGAGAGAGAGAGTCAATTTGACCTGCAATATAAACACACAACTCGCGCAATTTCCAACAAATTAACAACCTAACTATACGTGCATATCATGCCCTGACTCATGTATATTATATATAAAACATATAATACTGATCAATATAAATACAGTTTGTATTTTGTTATGGTATTCCAAAAATAAAAAATAAAAACATTTATTACATTATTTTATTATTTTTGCTAATAACATATTTATGATCGGAATATTCTAAAATGGTTTAAAAGTTATGTGTTGGTATTTTTATTGATGTTTTGTAATTACAAATTTCTATTTAACAAGGTAATAATATGTATATGTACAAATTTAGTTAATGTTATATATAAAATAGCATTAAAATATATTGAAACATGCGTAACTGAACTATTTTATGTATATTATTTAGGTAGTTATTTAATACATTATAGATATATATTAAAATTTTAAATTCAAATTATTAATAGCTTTGATACCCAAAAATTTAAAATTTAAGGATTTTATTTCTTTAAAAAAAAAAAAAAAAAAAAAAAGTTACGCACACTCTATCCATTGTAATAAATTCAGTGCATGTTTAAAATTTCTGAATATTAAAAAAGAGAATTTTAAATTCTTATTATATTTGCATAATTTTTTTTTAGATATAGTCAAAAAAAAATTCTGTATATATAAAAAAAAAGGAGATGAATATAGAATTCTTTGAACTAAAAATATTTTACTCGTTGGAGTGGAATTAAAATTATCTTTTGTTCAAACTCCATTCTATTGTGAAAAATATAAAAAGAGAATATATAAAGATTTAAGTATCTGTAAGTTTTTTAGTACTTTTTTTTTGTCTTACCCTGAATAAGAAAAAAAGGAGTAAAAAAATAAAGAGTGCTGTATATTTTAATTCAAGCATCCAAGTTTAAATCAATTAATTTGTAATTTAATTGATTGGGCTGATGTATGTGTTAGGGAGTATGGTAAAATTAACATACTTTTCCATCATGCAATATTTTTGGAAGTTTACATTGAAAAAAGACATTTCATATAATCATGTTTATAGTATACTATAAGCAAGCTATTGGCTGTATAATCAGATAAGATTCATGCCATCCTAATCGAAACATCAATCTATATAAATATACAATGTAGTCCACTTTTGTGTACTAAAATACCAAGTTGTGGGACGTTTTATATATGAACTGCTAGAAAAATTTAGTGCTGAGCTTTAGTTCTTGTGTGCTAACTTTATGAACATGATTGTTATACTTTATATACGATATAAATCCAGTGCGAGAGGTAAAAGAATGTCATTTTAAATTAAGTGTCAATTTTGGAATGGTAAAATATAGTATCACAATTATGTACAATCATTGCAGTAAAAAATCAAATTGTATTGGCCTTTCAATGCAGTCAGATGGAGATTTCAGTTGACGCAAAACTCTATGTAAATACATGCTATTCCCATTTACCAATAGAATTTCATTTTTTATTGCAATGACCGTACTATGTGTACTGCAGGGTGTTTGAGCAAACTATAATTTAATTCTCCAGGCTTGTTTTAGATGCTTATGACAAATTTATTCCATCTTTTAATCGTAGAGTTCTAGATACAAAAATGATATTTTATGACCATAAACAAACTATCCTTTTAGTTGTGTAATTGTTATTCTCGTGAAATATTAAAAAATATCCAATACCAAAAGTATATCAATATTAATATACAGAGAAAATAATAAATTACGAAATTTATGTTGTAAATACAGTAAATAATTAAAACAAATAACATTATTTTCGCTTTTTTATGATTATATAAATTATTATATGCTGCGTTCACACGGACAAAAATAAATATACGTAATAATTATATTAGCTCAATTCAGCAACGTTTATGCGTGTAACATCATAATTTATGCTATACTGTATATATAGCGATTAAACCACATATAGCAAAATGTGTTCAGCATAATTACTTATGTTATTCTATAAAATATAACAACATTTTTGCACTAATAGAATAAAGCATATAACTATTCAATGCAGCTTGAATTAAGTATTGTTTTTTTCGTGCAACATGTTTGTTATATAATATGTAACATAGTTGATATTCAATATATTGCATAAATCAATGAATAGTAAATTTTGGTGGATTGAGCTTAGAGTACAATCATTAAAATTTGCGTGTGTAAGGTTTTTTGTTTTTCATCATCTAATAAAAATTTATTAAATTATTTCAATATAGAGCAACTCCTTCACAACAGACTAATATTATCAAGACTTAAAAAAATAATTATTAATTTAAAATATTCAGGGATAATTATAACGCAAATTAATACAACCAACTGTAACAGCATCATCCGCATAATATAACACTCGTTGAAAAATGAGACAAATACTTGAAAAAATATATATAATTTTATATTCATAACAATTGCATTTGGCACAAGTTAGCACATAAATAAATAAATAAAAACTCATTTTAATAAAATTTATAATTTTTTATTTCTATTGCCTAAATGAATAATTTAAAGAATGTATTATAATATGCATGTTGTATAATAAAAATAAAAATAATTAATTTATTTTTTCATTTTAAATTATTCAGTATAGCTTTTTACGCGTTGTATTATATAAAAATCAAATGATTTTCCCTTTTTTTATTATTAGTGTTATTCTCTCATTTTTTAATTTTTTTTTTATTTGGTGTCATCAATTTCAAATTAAATTATACGAGAGAGATAAAAACATACACAGTGTATTATAAATTTTTATATTTTACAATTTTTAATGATTTACATAATTTTCCTGTTTATGTAAAAAATTGGCACAGAATTTAATGTTTATTTATAATATATAGTACTATATATCGTATTTTACTTTTTTTTTTTTTTTTTTTTTTAACCGCAACTCTCTTTTTTATATGAACTAATTACGTATATATAGTATTAGCATTTTCTTTTCATTAAAAAACATACCCCTTTAGGGTGTTTTAATACATCAACTTACTCGCTTCTATCCTTTTCATTTGCTCTCTTTCTACTTATTTTTCCACTCATCTTTTTTTTTTCTTCCTCTCTTTTAATATTTACCGCATCACATGCTGTTTTTATTTTATTTTTTTCATTTTTCTTTTCCTAAATACGATGCTATGCTATATATAGGGTTTTACACTTTCAAGTATTCCCAATAGATTTATATAAGGATAGATAGCTTTTATAACAACTATAACATGCCTAGCTGCTAATGGTTTATGATATATATGTGCTGGCTGGCTGCAAAAATGTTATATCTTTACTAAAAACCACGTGGTTTGTATGTTTTTTTCTATCTCCCTTTCTCTCGTTCTTCGAAAAGTCAAATCTCCGATGGGACTTGGGCTTATTTCCGGTCAGTATTTTTGCTTTTTTTCCCTCTCTCTCTCACTTCCCTATATGTGTCGTTTCTTTGGAGAAAGAGCGAGAAAGATAGAGGGATGAGACTATTTGGGGTTTCATCTCACGACCACATATCACATACAGCATGGCAGCATGGGCACTGTGGCCAGGGTGTGTGGAGGGGACGTGTTTGGAACTTCAGCTAGAGAGAGAGAGAGAAGTGAAATGGACGTGTACTCCGTATATAGTATAGTGTACTGGAAATGAAAGAACGTGCTTTCTTTTATACAACTTTTTTTTAAAATACGTACTGACATTTTATTGCAAATTGTAAAAAGAAAAAAAAAAGTTGTGAACTTTATTATAAATAAGTTAGTGTTTGCTGTCTCAGAATGTCTAAACGAATTTAGAAACTAGGTTTATACAGTTGTATAATAAAAATCCTTTTTATATTATTTGGAGACCCTTTCTAGTCAGCTTTCATGTCACCTTTTTTTAAACTGGAAAAATGTACTTTTCTACAATTTCTCTCTCTCTCTCTCTCTCTCTCTCTCTCTCTCTCTCTCTCTCTCTCTCTCTCTCTCTCTCTCTCTCTCTCTCTCTCTCTCTCTCTCTCTCTCTCTCTCTCTCTCTCTCTCTCTTAAATCACAGTTTGTTCATATATATAATAGAAAGATTCTTATATATCCTTGAAAAGTTTTTGCTAAATTTCATCTCAAAAATTGCTTTAATTTCTCTGAATGTTTATATGGAAATTTCTATATAATTTATTCATTAACATTTAAGTCGTTAATCACAGCAGGGAGTATTTCTTAATTAATATTCAAAATCAATATTATTGTATATGCGCTACTTGAAAATAAAGTTGGTATATAAAGTCAAAGTCTATATGAAGATAAAAACTTGTGTTCATGAAAAGTTTCTAGACATGCACTGTAAGAAAAGTAAATTCAAATAAAAATTTACTTTTATTGTTATAATACTGATGGCTTGTACGTTTTTATTTTGAATGATTGTCAAAAAAAAAAAAAAAAAAATTATACATTTATGAATTTAGAAAAAAAGATTATGTAAAACGAATCGATTCAACTTTTACTCAAACTATGAAATTGACATTAATGTATGGTTATTATAACACTTTGTTTAACACAATGTGAATTACTTAATGCTACCAATAAAATTAGACATACACTTTTATATACTTATACACTTATACATATTTTATATGGACATGCAAAAAACTTGTATATTTTTTTCTATCAGTGGGTGGTGGTTTCATCGAAATAGACCACAAATTCACGAGTGAGAGAGAGAGAGAGAGAGAAATCTCAATCAACATATTTCTAAGTCCATGGTGTAAAAAAGCAAAAGGTTTACGTAATTACGAACTGGAAATTCTTTTAGAAGCATTACGTATTAATGCTTTTGTATGGTTTGCTATATACCAACGTGTATGCCAAGACATCGCAGGAAAGGGACCCCTAAACCTATAATGTCAAATCTAGCATTGCAAAACTATAATTTTAGCTTTTTTAATAGTCAAATAAATATGCAAATAAATGCATGATTATTCTTTTTCAGTGTATACGTATAGATAAAAATTTATCTCTTTATATATAAAAGTTTTGTATATAACAGAAGTTGAAACGATATATATATTTGTAGAAAATAAAGACGGTAATAAGAAAAGACAAAAATGTTCTTTAGTTTAAATAGAACAGACATCTCAAAGACACAAAACTTTGAGACAGGAAGAAGTATTTAGTATTTTTGCCAAAGTCCTTTGGGAACTTTACCTTCTAAAATAGAAAAAAAAAAATACAAAATAGTACTACTATACTTGTCACAAGGGTATACTCTAAAAAAAAAAACTTTTTGAAGTTAAAGAGAGAAAGGATATAAAAAGTCACAGTATTATATCGTATAACAAATTTATATATTTAAAATAATAAAATTTTATTTTCATTGCTGTGTTTCATGTCTACATATCATTACAGTTTATACTTTATGTGACAAGATCATTAAGTTTTTTTTTATTTTAAATGTTATATTATATATTATATTATATCATAAGATTATATATGTTTAAAAAATTGTCACGCATACATAGAGAGTAAAAGATAAAATGTTGAAAAAAATAAATGATATAAAAATTTTGATAAAGTGTTTTATATAACTTTTAAATATTAATTGATATAAAATTATAATATACCAAAATTTAGGCACGATTTTGTGTTTTTTATTTTATTTACTCTGCGTGTTAATAGTAATAGAGTTTTTGACATTTGTTTAAAGGAAAAAATAAAAACTTTGAAGAGAATATTTATTTAACAAAATTAAATGAAAGTTTCGTAAAATGTTTAAATTTTTATAAATACAAATTTTGAATTTGGGATATATTTTCTTAAATTCATAGTTCCTGCTAAACTTTACTTTGATGCTGATGCAAACATATTTTTAAGAAAGCTAAAAATATTATATTTATTAATTTACTTTTTTATTTGGTATAAGGTAATACCCGCGTGCAACTATATACTCCTAAACTGATATTTTATAATATTATATATAAAATAAAGTAGTATCATTTAATATTATATAAAATAGTATCATTTAAAAGCACGCTATATACCTAGAAGTTGCTAAGGTATTTCACTCTCACATTATCTTTTTAAAATCTCTGAACAGTGTTATAATATATATCTAAATCTAAACGCAACACTCTAATATCAAAAAAATTATAATTATTAACATGCAACAATATTTTTTTAAAAACTATAACGCACGAATTTTTTTTTTAACTATGGTTTATTTTTTTGACATTTTCAAAATTTATATTTTAATTATCTTACTATTTTTTACGTTATTTTATTTTTTTAAATTAAAGTTTTTTTCCCAACGAAAACATGCAATATTTCTTAGTTGTTGTTATATTATTCATGTCACCAAAATTTATGATTTGAATTTGTAAAATTTATGTTAATTCAGCAATTTTCTGCATGAAAACCAGTTGTTACGCTTCATAACTTAAATTTTTTGTACATGATAAAGTGCTTTTCTACATCAGACAATAAGAGAGAGAGAGAGAGAGAGAAGCGAAACTTTTATTTTAATCAGACCACATTGTCTAATTCAACTGGCACAGTAAGTCACAAAAAAAAAAAAAAAAAAAAACTTAACCAGTTCAAAAAAGTTTTAAATATACACTTCTAACATACATTTTTTTAAAATTACATTTTATAGTGTACAAGTTTATAATAATAAAAAAAATGAGCCATGAAATTTTACATAATTTCTTTTGAAAAGGTTTAAAAAAAATTGTAGCTATAGTAGAATCAAAAACTGGTTATTAAATACAAATCCATCTTGAAGTGTTTACATTTATAACATTGCTCACATTTAATTGGAGTGTATAATTATAGTTTTACAATGATCACCAAATAATGAAAACGACACCTACATACACATTTTAATTCATTAAATACCTATACTAATTTACTGGGCAATTAAAACTGACTTTTTTTTTTCTTAAGCTTGTTAAGATTTCTTCAATTTGTTTTCAAGTGAAGGTGCGGGAATATGAATGTTTTTTTCAATCAGGGATTTCACTAAAGTTTGCAATTTTATTTACAAGGAGGACTTAATGAAAAAAGTAATTTGATGTGTGTTTATACAAAAGAAATAAAGAATTTTATAGTAGGATTTTGCAATTTTTATGATGTAATAAAGCAAGTGAGAGAGAGAGAGAGAGAGAGAGAGAGAGAGAGAGAGAGAGAGAGAGAGAGAGAGAGACCAGCATGTCACAGACACTGTGGTGTGAGAGAGAGGATTTAGCCGAGATTAAAGTGAATCTCATGACGACATGAGTCACATACAACATCCTCTCTCTCTCTCTCTCTCTCTCTCTTGCTCCCTTCTTCATGTTTTCAACACATCAAGTGAAAACGAAGAAACATGACCAAACTGCAGGAAAAACAAAATGTAGCGAATTGAATATAGAAAAAAAAAAAAAAAAAAAAAAAAAAAGGGCGACAAAAAGAATGACTCCCATAAGAAATAAGATGCGTTGCAATAAATTGTTGCTTCGACGACAACACAAAGAAAATCTTTCACCTATCTTGTAGAAATGTCAATATTTGTGTGGTACACACCCTAGTATTTTTTTTCTTCAAAGTTTATATCAATCAATTTTATTGAGACGAACTGAATATCACTATTACGTTTTTTTTTTTTGTTTTTTTTTTTTCTTTGAAAACAATAACAAATTATTCCCCTTCTCAACCCGAAAAAAATCACGCTACTATAGCAATTAATAAATAAAGGGACTTATAAACTAGAATTAGCATAGTATGACTAAAGCTATGTAAAATCCAAACACCAATTAAACAAGTGCAATAAAAATTGCTTTGAATTAGCGTTCACATGTAAAGAGCAATACTGATTTTGCAAAATAAAAAATTTGCATTCCAAATAAAAAAAAAATACAATTTGACCAAATTAAACAAATTTACATTTAAATTAATTCCCAATCAAAATTGAATGATTTTTGTTAACCGTTGTATATACAACATGTTAATTTTGTATGTATTGATTTGCATATCATGCTATATACATTATTTGGCTGTCTGGCGAGTGTAGTATAGAGTGACATAGTTTCAAATATATAATTTGCAATTCATATGGGACCAAAAGTTTGAGCTAGAAATATATATATATATATATATTATATATATATATATATTTTTTGTATATATGTTTTGTTGTTGTATATTGTTATATAATACTGTGTTTGCATGTTTTAACTTTACCTCGTGATATAATACAATGTTAGGTATACACTTCAATGCATTTAATATTATACATAAACTTTGTTATAATATTTAGTTTACTCTGCATGTTTTGTTTAATAAATTGAGTATATGAATTTTTAATATTAATAATAAGGCTTCATTATATATGTATGAGCAATTAAATTGCATATTTTTTTATTGTATTATTTCAATAAAATATTTTAAATTATGGAATATTATTTTAAATAAATGAAGTTTATATACAATCGGAGAGCGCGCTATAGGAAATCAGTGCAATCACAGACATAATATGCAAAAATTAGGCTCAAATTTTTGTATATTAAATAAAAAATAATCCTTCAAAGACATGAGATGAAAAAACACACAGTTTTGATATAGAGTAAGTTTTAGGCCTTTGACAACACCTATATAAAATCGTATACCATTGCGAGTTGTTAAGAGAAAACTAGTGCTTTGAGGTCGGAAATTTTTTATTAGTTCATTATTTTGTGTTCATATTTAAAAATATTTTATATACAGCAAAATATCAAGTTTCCATTTTTGTATATTAAGAACTACTACATTATTTTATGTAAGGGAAGTTGGGGGGAGGGGGGTGCTAGAAACAAAATTAATATTTTAACAATATACCAATTTAATGCTTGTTGTAACTATAATTGTTACCATGAACTGCCTGGGTCAATAAAGATTCTTATTCATATTTTAAGCATTGCTAAATAAAATAATTTAAAAATAGAAAATATGATGGAATTTACACAACCGTCAGAAAGTAATGTAAAAAAAACAAGAGATATATCAAAATGAAAAGTCTTAAAAAATAGAACGTTTTACAGTAGAAAAAAATCTTTTAAATTTTTGCAATCCAGTTTTACTTCATAGCAATGATGAATAGTCTTTGATAGTTCTTAATAGATAACACATTTTTCGAAATATATATTTTTTTCATTTAATTTATATCAATCTTATTTTATATATAAATAAATTGAAAATCGTGCAAAAGTATTTTTATTGATCTAAATTCATGATCTTTAAAAAAAAAAAAAAAAAAAAAAAAATCTGTACACGGCTTTTCACATCCTATAAACTTGTGTCAAGATAAAAATGATTGATTGTAAAAAATAAAAATAAAAAAATAAAATTCTTATATTCTTGTTACTTTTACCCCTTTTTATAGCAAATATTTATTGAGTTTATTATTATTATTTTTGTAATTTTTTTTAACATGATACGAGAGTTTTGAACAGTATAAAACTTTAAGAGAATGAGAGAGAGAGAGAGAGAGAGAGAGAGAGAGAGAGAGAGAGAGAGAGAGAGAGAGAGAGAGAGAGAGAGAGAGAGAGAGAGAGAGAAAGGAAGTTTTTAATAAACCCTAGCTGTATCAAACAACTATATCAGTTTCCTTCAATAAAAAAGTCAGGTAAAAAAACAACAAAAGTTTGTATTATTATATAAGCGATATCGTTCACATCCTGTATTAACAAAATATATTTTATAATATAAAAAAAGTTAGTATAACTTGTGACAATTTTGATAAGTTTGTCAACAAAGGTGTTAACATTGCGTCAGCTGTTGAAAGTGATAAAAAAGTATTTGATATAAAATTTGCTAACTTTTTTTTTTGTGTATTCAGCTCAAATAACACCTTAGAATACACTATTTATAATATGTCATTTAAGGGCTAAAAACAGGGTCGGATTGGGGCCAGTCAGCACAGCTCAAAAGTAGGGCCATAGGAATGGGGGGCATTTGGGGGACAAAACTCCCTAAATGGCTGATAAATGTGAAATTTTTATTTACCTTGTGACTATTTTCTGCCGGGGAAGGGGGGGGGGGGACTAAATCTGACCCTGGCTAAAACTTGAAATTTATAACTTCAAATGAAATATAATCAAAGAAATCTTTAAATTTTCAGAGTAAAGTTTTCAAGAGCATATTGCTGTATGTATATGAAGATATGTGATTAAAAATCATGATCAAAATAAATTTATAGAGACGTCAAGTTTAGGAGTGTGCGAGAAACATTTGTATAAACTCACCGTTATTTTATTAATAAAGAGATTTTAACTGTAATTAAGAATAACGACCTATAGTATTACAACCATATCGATTTTTTTTTTTAAAGAAAACAGGAAACTAAAGTTTCAAACTATACAATAACCTTCTAAAACTGACATTATATATATTTATAATATTAATAAAAAAATTTCATTTAACTTTATGAACATATTATTTAACGATAATAATCTTTTTGGTATAGTGGTTGCATCAAGATTATACAAAAGTATATTTTATATACGTATATAGTAGAGGGTTGATAATATGCCACAGTATAACGAGTTATGGCACACTATATCCTGAATAAAAACGAGAGAAGAGCTTATCTCACTTCCTCCTTTTAGAAGACTCACTTATACACCTAAAATGTCCTATCTTTTACCTCCTGTAGTTTCCGTAAAGTCAAGTGTATGGTTATACTTAAAAAAAAAAAAAAAAAAAAAAAAATTAAATATTTTCCATTTAAAAATCACAGTATAAATTCCAATTTTTCATTATATCTATACGTTATAGTGTAAAAGTCTCATAAAATATATGGCTTCAAAGTATTTTGAATAAAAAAAATATAATCTTTATATATATTTTTAAGTGCGTTTACGGATTTTCTAAATATGTATGAAAGACTCTTGAAAATAGATATGTGCGTGTATTTTTAGGATACTTTAGAAACTTTATAACTTATTTAAAAAAACTGATATTTTATAAGTTTTAAGCTTTTTTATGTATTTTTGAAGTTAATAATGTACACAGATGTTAACTTTATTGATTTAAAGAAAGAAAAAAACTAAATAATAATAATAACATATAATAATAATAAAATTCTTTATCATATGATAATACATATAGACCAAAAAAAAAAAAAAATACGTATCTCGAAAGTATCACATATTATTAATTTTTTTTTTATGCAGCGTGATATATATTTTTTATGCGTATGTAAGTGTATATGTAAGTGCTGTTACTATTAAAAGAATAAATCAAATAAAATTATTAAAATTAATTAAAAGAATAAAGCTTTCTAACACTTTGAATTTATATATATATATATATATATATATATATATATATATATATATATATATATATATATATATATATATTTTTAAGTACACCTGTTTGTAATATCATTTAAAACAAATTAATTGAACCATCGTGTGTATATGAAAAATATATATACGTATTAAAAAAGAACTTGAATGAACAAGTATTTATAAAAGTTCATTGACACTTGATTTAAAGGACAATTTACGTAATTAATGATTGAACTTTAAATTTTGAACCTGTATACCTGTTAATTTTTTTTTTTTTTTTTTTTTTTACCTTTATAAATTTGCTGATGTTATAATAACTGTATATTTTATGTTGTATAGCGCAATGCATCGCACCACTTGGTATGGAATCAGGAGCGATAAGAGACGATGACATATCTGCAAGTTCATCTTTTGACAGCGGTAATGTGGGACCACATCACGGACGGTAAGTTTTTTTTATCTTTTTTTTTTTTCTAAATCCAATGACTGCGGAATTTAAGCTTGACTTAACTTATATATACGTTTCTGATGACTACTTTTATGATTGATCCTCAACAACGTTAAAAATAATTAAATAAGAGACATGTCAAAAATATATCAAGTATCAAAAACATATTTTGAAATCCGTTATTATATATCATTTAATAATAATACTTTTATATTCAATTAATTGGGAAAATAAAAAAAAGTTTTCGGCAAAATACAAAAGAGAAAAAATTTGATCCTGTATAATATAGTTTTTAATCTTTTAATCTTTAAAAGTCAAATATATTTTCTAACATAGAAATAGAAATATATATTATGACATTTTGATGGTGTATATATATAGGTTATGATGAGATTTCTAAGAACAATATCCAGCTCATGGTTTATAAAAGCAATAATTAAAATTTAATGAAAATTGAAAGAATACCGATGGTTTTTAAATTCATTAGAAGCTCATTGCATAATGCACGTGCAATGTGTTAACATCATTTCAAAAAAAAAAAAAAAAAAAAAAAAAATCGGGAGGAGGGTCGAGTGTATATACGTATTTGGGATGGACGATATCACTTTTATCTCGTTCTTATAAAGCTCTTAATTTTTTCTTAACCCTATAATGTAAGCAATGAAAAAGGGAGAAAAAAATTGAAACAAAATCAAATAAAAATATTTCTATATTCCCCGATCATATATGAAAAATATATTTAAGTTTAACATTATTAAATATAAAGAGTATTACTTTACTTATATACTCACGCAAGATCTTAATATCATATATATAACTTTCAGTATAACATAAAAGAAAAACTGATCCTAATTTAATCTTTTAGTCTTTTTGTGGTCACCCCAATTCCATAAAAATACATATTTTATTATATACAATGAAAAGGAAATATCTTATTTTCTGAATATCATATTATTCTTTTATTATATTAAATAAGTCTTCCTTTTATATAATAATAAAATTTTATATACACCTTAAAAGAAGTAATGTATTTTAGGTCAGAACAAAAAAAAAAAAAAAAAAAAAAAAAAAAAAAAAACTAAGAGAGTATATTACAATACAAAATTTATACGTAGCATATTTTATTTACTGTATTTATTCATACATTGAATCAAATAGAGAAGAGGGTTGATTTCTTGTGGTATGGATTATATGGATAAATGGAAGTGAGGGCAAGAGAGAGAGAGAGAAAGAGGGGGGGGGGGATGTCTGTAAGATGGATATATAGCCTGGCTACTTTGGTCAGCTTTTGCTTTTGAATAAAACAAGATAATTCATGAAGTATATATAATATATACTGTATCATCATAATACAGTACAAAAACCGGTTTATTTTATTATTTTTTCTTTTTATATAATATAATATAAAATAAAGATGATAAGAATTCTGACCCTAAGCGATGTCTATTAAATGTCACACATTTACTGTAAGGTGTGAAAATTATAGAGAGCGCCTGAGTAAGCGGCAACCATGCTAGCATAGCAGTTTAACAAAAAGCCTAAGCAAAAAACCCGCAGGCGGAATGAGAACTCGCCAACTTTTTTTTATTTCTTTTTTTATATACGAGTGTGTGTGTGTGCGATACTGTTGGCATAGAAACAAAAGAAAAACGTTTCTCACGCTTTTAACCTTTTCTGTCGTTTTTTATATATTTTTTTTCTTACAAGATTTTGGTGATTACAATTGTTTTTATTTAGAGAAGAAAAAAATAACGGCTTAAATATAATAATAAATAATACTGTTAAAGGTAAATAAACTATAAAAACTTATGATAACTTTTGTTATGAAAAAATATATATACATTCTGTAGAAAATATTTATTATATTAAAAAAAAAAAAAAAAAAAAAAGTAACCCTTTAAATTATATAAAATGATATTTTGATTTATTATAAGCATTTTATATGATATTTTGCAGTAAAAGAAAAAAAAAAAAAAAAAAAAAAAAAAAGGAAATTGAAATATTTTGTCATTTCCATTTAATTAACATTCTTTATATAATAATGCTGCTGTTGAAAGTTACTTGTCATTTTCTTGAACGTTTTTCTCATTTCCTACAAGTAAATAAAACTTTATGATATTCCTAAATCATTTCTTATTATTTTTGACGTTTACTCATGCAAATGCGTAGAATATCATCAAAAGAAAGAAAGAAGATACAATTTTGAGTAAAAATGTGAATATGAAAGAAGTTTATAATATTTTTGTTCTTCTGCTTTTGACGAAATGCACTGATGTAGAAGAAGTACATAAAAAACTTCCTTTTATTTTTTCTTCTTTTTTTGACTTCAATATTATTTTATTGTTTTCTTATATATTTTCCCTTTTTTTTATATACCATATTATATGCCTTCGGGGGTGACCCCCTTACAAATAAAGAGAGGTCGCAATAGTGTCTTTGTGTATATAACATGGCACTAACTTTTTACGAATCTACTGGTTGGAGAGAGGCAGAGAGAGAGAGAGAGGGAAGGGTGTGGTGGTAAAACTTTCTTACTTAGTACCCTTATGTAAGGCTATTTTTTGTAACAGCACATTCTTATACTTTTTTTTATACAGTCCAAAAAAAATAGCAATATGTTCGATTATACTTTAATACTCTCGATTAATCGAATATTTTCATTTCAATTTGACTGTAGCTTAGGTAGCTAATGGAAGGTGATGGTACGTGCTTGAAAAAAGTGCAGTGGAATTGTAGAACGAGAGTGAGAGAGAAAGAGAGTGAGAGAGAGAGAGAGTGAGAGAAGTAAAAAAAAAAGTCGAAAGTAAGGGGAGATAAAAACTCTTACTCTATCTCCCTCGAGTCCTAATCCAGACAGTTGGAAATAGCGTGTCTCCATTCCACCTAACACCATCATGCTACTACCCCCGAAAATACTTCCCTTATTTTCTTTCTTTTCTTTTTTTCTCGCACTCCCTTACATACATATACAGAAGAAAGAAAAAAAAATCATTAAACGCCCCAGGTGCTAAGATACTCTTCAAGATATACTTAATCCACCTAGTAATCAGATTTAGAATTTTACTTATACTTTTATCTCTTATATACATGATATCCTATATATACAATACACATTGTATTCTTATTTATATATATATAAATAAAAGGTAATAATTTATATTGGAATGTTTTCCTGTTTCCGACATTTATTTCATATCATATAATATAAATTTATACAATTTTGGTTGGTAATATAGTAAAGTGAAACAAGAGTATATAGAGTTAAAATTCGTTAACATTATTCTATATAGTTAAATAGTGTGTTTTATGCTATTATGCGGACTTTTAATTAATTAACAGTATCCATCAGCATTACAAGTTGTTGTTGTTTTTTTTTAATTTTTTTAATTATTGAATTCGTAAATTTTAAAGAGGTTAAAAAAGGAAAATTGCAGAAGATTTTAATTTCAATTTGCAGTTACCTTTTGTATCACTAACCTTAAAGACGTAAACAAATCATGTCACCATAGTAACGTTCAAATTTAATTTGAATGTAATAAATTATATTTAAAAAAAAAATGTCATATTTTTCTTTATAAAATATTGTATACATATATTATAAAATTCCATCAATATTATATATAGGGGAGATACTCTGTATGGTAATAATACTATACAATTTTTATTTTTATTTATCAGACAAGATATAGCATATTGAAGTTTGTTATGGACAGGTTATATTGAAATATGTATAATTTAAATTTCAAATACAGATTCCAACATTTTTGACGTAATTTAAAATAAAAAGGAAACGATTGAGAGAAGCTCTATATATATAGGTATATTATTTTGTGTCATTTCAAAAGAAAAAAAAATTATCATCGTTATACCTTTTTTGATGTTTCAAATACTGATATGTATATAAAGTTTTTTTTTTTTTTTTTTTTTTTTTTTTTTTTTTTGACATATACAAGTTTGATGCTTATATATGTCATAGGTGGAGGAGTTTAGAATTTTATTATTTAGATTTCAATATAATGTCAGTTGAATATATAGGAATCATTTTTTTGATAGATCAATTTGTACAGATACTGACTTTATAAAGACTTTTAAAGTACCATGCATATCATGCAAAAGTAAATGGAACTTTTTGTGTTAAATCTCATGTACAAGATATTTTGTATTGATAATATGTATATATAATTCAAAATTGAAATAATAAATAAAAGGATTGAAATATAATATAAAAATTTTACAAAGACAATATACGTTTTATTTTATACATTTTATTTTTGTCTTTAAAAGAAGAATAATAAAAGAAAAAAACTAAAATTTTAGTAAAAAGTAAAAAAAATAAATAAAAATAAAAAAGTTCTATGGAATGTAAATTGGTTTAAATAACAGTAATATAACGTAAAGGCAAAAAAATCATATTGTTCATGTAAAAGATTTTAAATAAACAATGAAAAAAATTCAGATTTTTAAAGTTAAAGTATTTGAATTGAAAAAATATTTTCCCTAAGTATCTATTATATGAACGTTATATACAGGGTCGGATTGGCCATAAGAGCTACTCCGCGATCGCGGAGTGCGCCCCCCCGAGCTGGCGCCCCTCTGCGCCCCGAAGGGGCGTTTTTGATAAAAAAAAAAAAAAAAAAAAAACGTAGAAAGCTGAAAGGTTCCAAATATAATCAAACAAAATCTCAAACTGTTGTTTAATTTGCAAATCTCGAGCTATTTTTCTTCGCGTGAGATACTACGACAAAGGGGGCGCCCAACACTCCATAGTGTTGTAGTCGATCGATATTTTTTCGATAAGATCACGATCATTTGATCGGATCGGTGATCAGATTGACGCTTTTTTAAAAAAGTGTTGAACGACTCTAGGCATAGGGCGCTTGAGCTAAGCAATCTCAAATAATTTTTAGTAGAGTCAATTACTTAGTTAAGGTACTACTTTAGAGGGTATAGCGATGTTGTGGTATATAAAATTCAATTTTATATCTATTTTTTGGTTTATAATGAACCAACGAACAATTCTCTATACTCCAAAAAGTTTCGACTCAAATCAAATCATCCGCAAATTATATAGCGTAACAAGTCGTTGGGCTACGCCGCCTTAAACACGTAAAACACACAAACTTCAAGCTCACCGAGGTCCAAAATTTTCTTGATCAACTTAATTCTAAACAAAAAAAATACTAGTGTGTTCTATAGATCAGGTTTTAATGAAATTGACTTTTTAAACGATTTTTACGAGACATTTACGGAGAAAAAAAAAAATGAAAATCGCATATTCAAATTAACATGGGCAATTTGCGATAATTTTTTTCTCGAAAAATTCGTTCTAGAAATATCTGAAAAATCATTTTTAATTAAAATTCAACACGAAAATACAAGCTAGTAAATTTTTTTAACTGCCTAAAAAAATCCGGTTGAAAAAAAAAAAAAAAAAAAAAAAGTCAAAATCGGGGTTCAAATATACATTCATTAGCATAGGGGGTGGGACATTTTGCGAACTTTGACGCTCTGTTGTGACGAAAGTTTTTGAGATAGAACGTTTTGGATTTCTATTTTGGGTACATCAGCCTGAACTTAATTAAAAAAAAAATACTCCTACCCTAAGTATTACCTTAAAAAAACTAAGAACCTAAATTGAGCTGTTGCAATTTGCAAAGCTGTGCCATTTTGCGCAGATGTACAAAACAGATTTAAATATCTCAAAGAAGATAAATTAATCGCACAAAAAAAAAAAAAAAAAAAAAATGGAAGTGTAAGAACAAATACAGAAATTAAATCTACACTCTCAAGTAGAGACCTGCTCAATAAAAATAAAAAGTCCTGGTGTAACATATTTTACTACCAAATTTTAATTAAAAAATAGAGTCAAAAAAACAAGATTGCCAAAAAATTTCGCCTCCGGCGGTAAGGGGGCTCTGCCCCCCTTAAACCCCCGCAAGGGGCTTCGCCCCCTTGACCCCCTTCAGGGGGGCTACGCCCCCCTGACCCCCCCATCTGAGTGTTAGCGCCCCTATGGGTGTATCGCGGAGTGCGCCTTTTCGTCCCAATCCGACCCTGGTTATATATTTTGAGTATAATGATGCTCTTACGATTATGCTAATATAATATAAAACCTCTATCTATACATAAAATTGATCTTTACTATGGTTCTCTAAATATATGCCCGTAAGTATGTTGTTACAGTGTAGTGCATAATAAAACCTGCTGCATTTACGGGAGCTATATAGGATACTCTTGCATGCATATAAACATAAAACTGTGATTACCCTGTGCGGTGTAACAGCTGGCTTGTGTGAGTTATTTGTGTTTGAGTAGCGAGCTATTTTATGTGTGTGTGTATACACACTCGTGGTGTAGTAAAACATCCAGCAAGAGACACAAAATATATAAAAACACTGACGGAGAAAAAAAATACTCATTTTGGTGCATAACATTAATTGTTTACAACACGGTAAAAAATTGATGTATACTTATGGCAATGACATAAATCCTGAAATTACAGTAGATTAATTATTACTATTAACTTGGTACAGGTATTGATATACTTATACAATGTAACCTTTTACAGGTGTGTGAGTCACACCTTTATTTTAGTACTTTTTTACTTGCAATAGGTTACATGCATTATAGTACAACAATACCTGTCCTAGGATAATATATTTACCAATATATTAATATTGTAATCGCACCATGCTAGATTTTAAATTATGAATTATTAAAGTTTTAGTCCCATAAGGGCCCAAGTTAATTTCAATAATTACTTTCTCTCTTAACTGATGGTTAAGGTTATGAAAATTTATCATAGGTATATAGCTGTTACTATTAACTTTTAAATGTCATTATAAAGTTTGAAAGTTTTCTTTTTAGATTTTGGAATACAAGTCATCTAAATGTAACCCTTAATCAAGGACTAAAAATTAAATAAACAAATAAGTGCATGTACCAGCCAATCAAGAAAAAGAACATGATCACCAAGGTCAAATAGCTATGAGATACCTGAAAACAGAATAATGTAATGGATTTTAATATGGCTATTGATTATGCATGGTAAAAATAGAGCCATGGTAGTTTTTTTATATGCTGACAAAAGAATATCCCAAAATAGCTCATCATTAAAGATCAAATATGCTAATTTTTTTTATATAAAGTTTGCGTTGATTGAAGAACTAAAAAGCAAGATAAAAGAGCTCATTGGAACTTTTTATCTTAATCAAATCTTTTTCCATTCTTTTTCAAAATATATTTTCACTCACAAGGTCTGATTGGATATTTTTAAGGGTGTATTTATATTAAAGGGTGGATAAAAATTATACCCACTTAAGTTAACGAATATAATTTTTATAAAAATCTCTCTTTTTTTTTTCTTTCTATAAAAGAGTATAATAATATATTTTTCTTATATATTATCTGCTGTATAAAACTCGCGGATTAGCAAGTTAAAAAAACACTTTAAACAGAAAGCAGTTTTTTTTCTTCCTCTCTTTAGCACATAATACGATATTTAATAAAAATTTATTGGCAACAAAATAAGCTTTGACATTGCTAATAAAATATCAAATATATACATAAAAAGATTACTGTTTATAAATATATATAAGAACAATATGGTCTCTTATATAAATATAAAATTTATTACTGTATTGTTCTTCAGTAAAAAAAAAAATGTATAAACATATTATACAAAATATTTCGTGGAATATATTATTAATATGTATAATATAATAATGTACGTGATTTTATGGTTTATCTATTTTGTGATGATGATAGATATTTTTATTTTATTTTTAGATAATCATCTCTTCTTTTTTTTTGCTCATCTCTCTCTCTCTCTCTCTCTCTCTCTCTCTCTCTCTCTCTCTCTCTCTCTCTCTCTCTCTCTCTCTCTCTCTAAATCATGCAGTAGCAGCATAAACTTCACAAAGACTGCACAGTTTATATTATATAGATAGTATGAGACAATATAATATATGGTCAGTACCATATTAAACATACATTATATACATACACAACAAGAGAGAGAGAAAGATACAGTGTAAGTTTATACAATATATACTACGATACTAAATTACTAAAGCTCCCCACAGATCTTCGTATATATTGTTACCTGTATTATGTTTTAAAGATTCACCACTAAATGCAATAAATTACAATTAGATTTTTTTTCCCCTTTATATGTTTCTGTAATAAATGGATCTGGATAAATGTTATTCTTTTTTTTTTTTTTTTCTTTCATATACACTGATAAAAGTTACAAAATTATTATATATTGCAAACGTAAAAATTGTTTTATAACATTATAGCAGTTTCAGTACGATTATTTTTCCCTCTCTTTTGTTCTTATATATATGTAATGTATATAGAAGAAAATGTACATAATATACAAAATATATGAATATTATAAATGCATTTGTTTTTTCAGTGTTATGTATATAACAGAATAAAACAGCATTTCCTTTATAATAATATTGAATAATTTAACATACATATATATTTTTTAAATAAAATCACGATTAAATATATTATACAAGTTTTTTTTATATATACCTAGTATTAACATAAATTTTATACTTAAATCAATTAATAATATTATAAACATGGGTTATATAGGAATATATAAAAGTAACATCTTTCATAATCTATTAGTATGTAATTTAGTAATTGATTTATGGCTATATATTTTTTGAACATAAATATTATGTAATTATACTTTTCTATATTATATAAATATACTATACTTTTTTTTTACTAGACTGCTATTTTCACGCTTCGATTTACAATCTCAAGTTCTGTTATCGTTCTATATATAGTATACTTCATACGTTATTTAATTGTTTTGATTAATGGTGTACTCAAAAACAAGAATTATATTTAATTTTACGTAAGTAACACATTGATACTTACAATAAATAAATAAATCTTTTATTTATATTTCGCTATTCTAAGCTAAACAAAATGTTATTTTATTTTTAATTATTCATATTTATTTTTGCACAACCACGCGACAAAAATAATTATACGTGTTGTTTTTAAAATAATAAACTATTTAAATAAGTCATCAAACATTGTTTTATATTTTTTGGGGTAATATTTATAAGCTTGACAGTTTTTTTTTTTTCTTCTTTATTTTTTCTTAAGAAACAATTGAAAAAAAATTCAAGAATTTCTACTTCCTACATAAAACAGTACACAAAAGCTATAATAATAAAAACACAATGAACATTCTTTATTATTTTTAGTGTAAAAAAAAGCTGCGAGTACTGCCTAAACACAATATAAATATACACATTAAAGCTACGTGTCAAACACGATTTTTCTCCGGTTCACGCCCAGACTATAGTGAATTTCACGCGTTTTGTTCGCACTCTGGTTTATACAAGCCGTAAATCCACGCCCAAATGTGGCCATTATTTATGTCAGTGATGTACCATTCTTTTTTTTTTTTTTTTTCCTCGACCTTTGAACTCTAATGTCGAACATGATTGCTATTGCTGGTATAGACAAGTGTTAGGTATGTTCGTTTTTTTATACTCGTTGCAAATTTTTCGTTGATTTTAAAAGTTTATTCTTTCATATGCTCATTGCTGAGATTTTCAAAACTACCAACAATTTAATTTTACATATCAACTATTAAATATATGAAAATCGTGTCGATAAAAAGCACTCTGGAATTACTTTTTAATACTGCACCTGTAAAGATCATTTTGAAGTTATTGAAATCAATTTAAACCTATATAACAACAAGAGACAGAGAGTGAGAAAAAAAAAACTCGCACCAGAACTTGCAATATTAAAAAAAATCGAACATATCTATAAATGATAATCCACGCGAGCGGTTTTTATTCTCTTGTCTATAGATGGTACTATGTCATTAGTGGGGGAGGCTAACCTTGTCTGAACAAAAGTTATAGTAATTTTATTTTATATCCTAACCAAATAAAAAATTGTACGTTATACTCAAAGTATAAAAAATGATGTTGAAGTATGATTATTATTTCAAAAGGTATTTTCATGCTGTATTAAAATATTTTATTTATATATATACTATACAATAGATTTTGTGTATAGAAATATTTATATAATGATTATGCTTCAAGATAACTATAATTTTATTGCAAATATAATCTTTGTCGCTTTTATATTATGGTGAAAGAAAAAAAAATGGATATATATAATTTTGAGGTTTATTTTGCGTTTTTATACATAAAATTTTACAAGCTATCTTAACAATTTTTATATTAAATATCTTCGTATTATATATATATGAAAAGGAACTCGTGTTCCAAAATATTAAAAAGCTTATTCAATATTTTGTATATTTATATAAGGTAGAAGAAAAAAAAAGGTATATACATAGTAAAAAAATGTAATAAAAATTTATTTATTTATATTAAAAGCTTATATAAAAAAATGTATTTTTGATAAAATAAATATTAAAATCTATGCAATATTCATATTTACACATTTTTACAAGACTTCTTAGCAAAAATATATCTGCTAATCAAAAGTTGTTTATAAATCAGGATTAATAATCAGTCTGCTTAGACTATATAGAAACTGAATATCACAGAAAGTATGTACCTTTTCTTGTTATAACTTTAATTCAATTAATGAGGATAAAATTTCATGTGTATAAATTCAAGGATATAAATATAAATATGATATATCAATAAAAAATAGACAGGTTCAAGATTTAAAAAAAAAAAAAAAAAGTGGCTCGAAATTATGTTCAATCTTGTTCAATATATACAATATTATCACAGTACCTAAAAATGTTATTTTATATATTATTTAGTTTTCTTCATTATCATTGTGTGTATCAAATTCAAAGTCATGACAGTACATTTAAAAATCCTTGTTTTATTAGTAATTGTAATCTTTTTTTTCTTTTTTTTTTTACTATTTTACATCACGAGAACCAAAAATGAGAGAGAGAGAGAGAGAGAGAGAGAGAGACTTCAAGGTATACACAGTGGTAGAAGTGGTCTTATTCTCATGGCGGGACCTCTTCGGATTGCCCAAACCCAAAGGGGGGGGTCAGGGGGGGCGTAGCCCCCCCTGATGGGGGTCAAGGGGGCGTAGCCCCTTGCGGGGGTCAAGGGGGCAGAGCCCCCTGCGGGGGTTAAGGGGGTGGAACCCCCTTACCGCCGGAGGCGCGATTTTTCAAAAATAATACTGCATTTTGTCAATTTCTGAGTAACAAAAACAGGTTAAACCTCCATTGAGAGTTATCATTAAAAAGAATTGTTTTTCTGCTTTCAATATAATTTTAAATAAGGCTTTCAAAATTATATATATTTTTTTTTACAATTAATTTTAATTAAATTTATGATACAGTTTTAATTAAGTTTGAAATATTAAAGACACAAGAACAATATACCTTTTAAGCAAAATTACTATGCATGATTTAATGAATATATCTAAATATAATCTAAGTTTTTTATTATTTTTATATATTTACTTCACGTGCCTTTTTTGTACTCTGAATTTAAACTATTATTGACTTTTGAATGACTTAAAATGGTACTGTGTATTAAAGCAGTCACTTATAATGAAATAAATAAGGCATAATATTGAATGTTACATTTTTTTGTCATAATAAATAATAACAAAGCATTTATTTTTACGATTTGATTGGTTTTTATTGCAAAAGATCTGTAATATAAGGATAATTTGAAACAGTATATTTTGTGTCATTGTTATACCTTTATTTTTTACCACTTTTTATACATAACACTGCATGCATTTTGTCAATTTTTCATAAACTAAAACAGGTTAAGAGTTAATTTAGATTTACCTTTTTTTTACAATTGAGTTCAATGATTTTCAAAATGGCATTTTAAATATACAATTTGTAAAATTACCGTTTAGTTAATTGATTGTATGATTTATTGCAGAATTATAATTAAGTGTACTGAATTAAAGACTGAAATAAAAATATTCTAAGAACAATTTTATTTATGATTTGAAGAATATATATTACAAGTTTAACAAGCAATATCATATATTTTTTATAATATTATTATCAAACATGTTCTTATTTTTTTATATTTACTTCTGTATACTGCATTCGAACTACATTATTTAGTTTTAAATCAATTTAAATTTATACTTAAAAATACATTTAAACTTATGTTATTTTAATTTAAAATATGAAAATATAGATGAAAGGCAAAGAGTTTTCTATAAAACAAAGTCATTATAAATATTTCTACGACTTGAATTATTTTTCTTGTAAAATGTACAAAAATTAAATAAATGGCAACATTATTTCTAGTGTCATTTAATACACACAACTAAATTTATAGTTGTATTGTGAACAAAATCATGATTTAATTTAAACAAAAGATACTATACGTAAGCGCACATCATAATATTATATTCGATTAATTAAATTTTAATACATTATGATTTATACAAACTCATTCAAAATATTAATCACAATTAGTTAAATTTCAACCACTTAAAAGTACTTCCACATGGGTTCATAATAATTTGGCTTTGTTGCTGTATTTCGAGCCATACAACTGAGTGAATTTGCACTTCTTCTTCCCTTTCTTAACCAAGTTTTAACATATTTTTTAGGATTCCATTCATTAACTGGGGGTCCTACAATTGATATAAATAAAAGGTCTGACATATGATCAGTTGTTAAGCGAGATCTTAAATCTGAAACAATTATATTTAAAATACTAAATCCTCGTTCACATTCTGCATTGCTAGTTGAGAGTAACTTAACTGTATTTTTTAATAAGAATAAAGAATTTGGTACAGTTCTTTGTGCAATTGCTTTATATTGAACAAATCCTAATCTGCTAGCTTCAACATCAATTTTAAACATTTCAGACAACTTACAAATATCCTCCTCACCATATTTAGGATCATCTGAATCTAATAAATTTGTTGAATCTAATAATGAGCAAGCTCGAATAATAAAACTGTATTCTTCAGCTCTATTTGTCTGAACTTCTGTATTTGCTTTGTTGGAACATGTTGTGAATAGCTTTAAGTTAAGCTGGTCAGTCACATTTTCAATAAAGAGATTTTTATTAATTTTTTTTTGCACTCCACCTTTATTTATACAAATATTTTTGTATTTCAGTGTTTCAGAAAGATTAAGTACTTCTTTTTCATACTTTCCAACATTTAAATTATTATTGTCTGTTGTAAAACTGCTTTCATTTGTTTCAACACTATCTGTAGTATTGCTATTTTTTTTATCTTTCAATGATTGAATTCTTTTAATGTAGTGCAACATTAAATTATGGGCATCCATAATAGACATATCTCTTTTTTGAAGCAAAATAGACAAGTCCTTCAGTTCATGTAATACGTCTAACATAACAGCAAGGTTATAAACAAAGTTTTCTGAAGTTATTACGTTTTTAAATCCCCTAAATTTAGCATTATCTGCTTTTGATCTAGTGGAATCATTTGAAGCTGTTTCAAAGTGCTTTACAAGGGCTTCAAAATTTTTACATACAGCATGCATTGAATTAAAAGTTGATGCAACCCATCTTACACTAAAAACTTTTCCTATTTTCACAACTGTTACTTCTAGCTCACTTGCACAGAGCCGAAGTTCTCGTAAGCACTTGGGAGACATACTATACATTGAGTAAATAGAGTTGAGGAACATTTCAAAATTATTTTTTACATTCATGCTCTCTAAAGCTTGGGACAAAGCAATCTCAATACGATGATTTAAACAGTGCCACAAAATTATATTAGGAAATAGAACTTTTAATCTAGTTGCAACTCCATTTACATGGCCAAGCATAAGACTTGCTCCATCAGAGACAAATTGTATTAATGTTTCAGATAAAATTTCTTGCGTAAACCCATGTTTTAATAAACATGCTAAGAGAGAGATAACAATACCATTGGCAGTACCATCTACAATTTCAAATACATCTAAGAAAAAAATTATAGGGTCAATGATATTATCAATACTAGATTTTAAATACACTATTACTGTATTTTTGTCGTTCAAAGGGGTAGATTCATCAATGAAAATAACAATTTTTGAGCGGTTATTAATAATAGCTTTGCATATTGACTGTTTCATGTCTTTAGAAATGTGCGAAATTATTTCTTTGCAGGTACTAACACTATGAAGCACTCTCCCCATTTTTGCACCATTCGCTACCTGTAAATCAATCAATTCCTCAAATTCTACATATGGACGATTGTTTTTAGCAATATTATACGCAGTGCGGAACACACTTTCAGTTGTTTCTACGCTTTTTTGAAATCCTGCGTCTGTAGCATTTTCTAACGTTTTCTTCTCAGCCTCCAATAAAATTTCTTCGCATGAAATGTGTGCTTGAGATGCTTTATGGGTGCCAATCTTTTTAACTAAAGAATGCTTCTGTTTAGCAATATTCGGACCATAGTAGTCAATATGACAATTTTTCCATTCCTCGGAAATTTTCACACCCTTTGCTGCGTGAACTTGCATACCAGACACCTAATGATAAATCAAGAAATTTTATAAAATTACTTATTATATTAAAAAAATAATAATTATTGCAATAAAAATATTCATTTATACGTGCATTTCTTTTGTAATAATAAAAATCAATAATAATTAAATATAAAATGTAAACGTATCATAATAATCTGTTCCGCACTGCAAATATAAAATATAATGAAGTAATTAAAAATTCAAGAATGGAAAAAATAATTTCAGTTAAATAAGTAAGTACAACACTGTTGTTGTAAACAGTTGTTGAAAAAATTCATTTTTCCTTTCAATTTTCTGAAAGTATCACAAGTGCATTTTTTTTAACATCAAATATCAAACTATTAAATAATAAACACGTTTTCTTGAACTAATAAAACTATATACAAAATAAGGTTAAAAAAATATTCTATTATGTAACAAAAAGTAAAGAATCTAATTTTTAATTTTAATATCTATGACAATATAACTATAATAAATTTATTTTTGAAAGGGTTTGGATGTCGTGTTAAACCGTGTTATATATAAATAGTAAAATAGTAACGGAAATCGACTCAACCGGAACGTTAAATTACAAACTCTTAAATTTATTATTATTAATTAAATTATTCTTTATTTAATTTTTTAATATTTATATATATATATATATATATATATATATATATATATATATATATATATATATATATATATATTATACACATCAATTACTGAGCTGTACTATTTTTTTATTTGATATACAATACGTACAAACTATACAAACAGTACGTGGTATACTTTGTAAAACTGAAGATTAAATCTAAAATGCCTTGTTTCAGTACATATATAGAAAAACATGAAAATATATCACTATTTGTTTTATTTTTTACCCTGTATTATTTTGTATGTAAATTATACAATGGTGTTGGTGCAAAATAATAATAATAATAAATACGAAGCTAATGATACTTTGTTTATTTTATAAAATAAAAAATAAAGAAAAAAAAATTAAATTTTTTAAATATTTCAAAATCACTTTTATACTAAATAAGTTAACTGCTAATTCCTAAATAACTAATAAAAGTGCTTGGAAACAGTAGAGGATATTCTAATCGTCCATCAATTTCATTAAACGAATTATTATTATTTTTTTAAATCTACTACAATTTGTTTTAGTCATTTTAGGTTAAGGTACTACTTTAGGGTAGGAGTGAAATTTTTTTATTATGACTTTGAATTAAGTTCAGGCTGATGTACCTAAAAATGAAATCAAAAAAATTCTATCTTAAAAACTCTCGTCACAACAGAGCGTCAAAGTATCGCAAATGCCCCGCCCCCTAATGCTAATGAATCTATATTTGGACCCCAATTTTGACCCACTTTAAATTTTTTTCAGCGGTTAAAAAAAATACTAGCTTGTTCTTCGTGTTGATTTTTAATGAAAAATGATTTTTCAGATTTTTCTAGAACGAATTTGCCGAGAAAAAAATTATCGCAAATTCACCCATGTTAATTTGAATATGCAATCTTCATTAATTATTTTCTCGATAAATGTCTCGTAAAAATCGTTTAAAAAGTCAAATTCATTAAAACTTGATCTATAGAATACACTAGTATTTTTTGTTTAGAAGTTGATCAAGAAAAATTTTGCACACGGGGAGCTTGAAGTTTTGTATGTTTTGCGTGTTAAAGGGGGCGTATCCCAACGACTTTTAATGCTAATTTGCGGAAGATTTGATTTGAGCCGAAACTTTTTGGAGTATAGAGAATTGTTCCTTGGTTCATTATGAACCTAAAAAGTGGTATTAAATTAAATTTTACGACAACATCGCTACCCTAAAGTAGTACCTTAACAAACGAACAACAGAATAAAATAAATAAATAAATAAGTAAATAAATAAATGTGGTAAAAATATGCATGGATTTAATAATACAAATTTATACCTTAAAGATGAAAGAAAAAAAAAAAAAAAAAAAAAAAAAAACATGAAATTTATAGTGCAATATTTATGTATGAAATATAGCAAAAATATCGAAAAATATCGGTATCGTATCGGAGCAAAAAAAAATTGCGAGTGTCGTATCGGTATCGGTAAAATTTAAGAATATCGGTATATCGTATCGGTATCGAAAATTTCGGTATCGACTCCATGACTGTATAATATATAATTTAATGTTTTTTAGTCGAAACTGTCAAAAAATTTATTTCATATATTTTAATAAACTGTCTTACCTGTTTACAAATACCACAGCCAAGCTTGCCATCTTTCATCAAAAGCCACGAGTATTTTTTCTGGTAAAATAGTGATGTTTCTACATCCCAAACATCAGGATATTCTGGACGAGGGGGCACAACGCTAGGTGTACTTGTGATTTGAGGAACCTCAAGCTGAACAACATGTGAATGCTCAATAGTTTCTGTATTATCATGATTTGTTGTTATAAAACTATTAGAATCAGCATCCACCTCAAAATTAACATTACCAATGGCAATATCACTTATATCCAGAATATTTTCACCATCAATGACACATGGCAGTTCTGCAGTTTTATCTACTTTTAACTTTTTAGACCTAGTAAACATATCCTCCAAAGTTAGTTGTCTCTTACTCATATTGCTGAATAATAAAGTTTTACTATCAGATTTAAAAACCACACGTATGCACGCACTTTTCAAAATAATTACGATGAAACTAAACAATTAGTAACAATGAAAGAAAAAAACACCATAAAATACATAAATCAACGCAAAAGTTTAAGAATAAGATTCACGTTTGGTTTTTTACCCAAAGAGGTTTTTATGCACATGTTAAACTGAAAAAATATAAATGTTCATTCTATTCATGCGCAGCCGAACACTTTGGACTCATGTGTGTGTAAGTTCTGCGCAGGAAAAGCAAATTTCGTTACTCGAAAATGTAAAGCACCAGAAAAAGAAGAAGAGCAAAACTATAAAAGCAAAAAAGTCCGCAATTTTCTTTAAAACTTTTGTGCAAGTTGGTTTGTCTATATTTCTAAAACAAAAAATACATCCATATTTGTGTGTTCCACTTGCATGAATATAAATTGTCATAAACATAAGATATAAGATTAACTAAAAAGTATAATAACTATAAAAAGTTATATAATTATTATTAACTGTATAAAAAAAAAGAACGAATAATAGTAATATAAAATAATGAAAAATAAATTGTACATATTTTTTTTTTATTTTTTTTTTTTTTTGACATGTTTTGTACAATTTACGAATTAAAAACAGAAAAAGGGTCATCGGAACAAAACTTTCTAGGTGGGACTCGTCCCGCCTGGAAATCTCATGGTGGGACAGGTCCCGCCATGTCCCGCCTCACTTCTACCCCTGCGTATACATACATATAAGACGTGCTTTAGTCTGGTCATGTTTTTGAACCATATTATATCTCTATGACACGTTTGATTATATTACAGTACACATTGCGGCGTGTCTCTTCTAGATAACCCACTGATAACTTGCCAGAACGATCAACTTATATATATACTAGAGAAATAGAACTTTATATATATTTTACATCCCCTCAACCCCCTCTATATAATATATAAACCACATGCTTTTTGGATTACTAATATAGATAAGGCACGTGAGACCATTTTTAGACTCAATTACCTTATATACTCTCAACAATTTTATTATATTATTATTTTTATTATTATTTTTTATACACATACTTGAATTTTATATCTTTACAGGAAAAATCTACTTTACCACGCGTATAAACTTTATTAACGTAATGTACTTATGTTTAAATTCTATATACTTTAAATTTTTGTTGACTTTGTAAATTTTAAGGCCTCTATATATAATAAACTTCCTTTTTTTTTTCCTTATAATGTTTTGAAGGGTTTAGGATTTTTATCAGTACACTATTACCATATAGAATATAAAATGATTCATATATAAAAAAAAATTAAATAAGAGATTTTTTCCAGGATACAAAAGCAAGCAGTAAAAGAGTAAGAAACGAATAATGAATTTAGATTGAAATTAGATCCTATAGCTTGAAATTTGCTTATGGTATTTTTTTAAAAACACCTTTTTTTGGTTTTAATTTGATTTTTTTAAATTTATTTTGAAGAACTGGAAGTATTTGTAATTAATTTTTAAATGTGCTCCAAGCAGCAATAAAAATTGCTTGCAAAAAGAATTAAAAGTATAGAGTTTAATATCATATAAATCTTTTTATAGCACGCAAGATTTGACCATTTCAAAATATGAACCTAGAAGTGTATATCTGGAAACAATCGTATAATTTCTGAAAAATAAAGCTCTTTCAGAATATGAAATGCAATTTTTTTATGCTTCATATATAGTTCTTTAATTAAGAAAATTTAACTTCTTTTCCTTAAAATTAATTGGCATATTTGTCGTATTATGTTATGTTCAATAAACGTCTTAAAAATAAATTTTACATAACCCAGCAAAAAAGTAAGTCCAATATAAAAGTAAAAAGCTTCTAGTTCACCAAATCATATTTCCAATATTTTTTCCTTTAAAAAAACACACATACTTTTTTTTCTCTCTCTTTTCCTTTCTTACCATTCATTTTTTTCAATAATATTGAAATTTACATCAAAGACCTAAATTTTTCAGTGTAAAAAGAAAAGAAAGCGAGAGAGAGAGAAAAAAACTAGCAAACAATTTTCATCCTTGTTCTTCGATCATTTTTTATATTGATAAGAAAATTGAAGATCGACGTTTGTACTCACGTCTTGTAGTAAGAGGGTTCGTAGACAGTTCAATATTGCGGGTTGTATGTTGTGGGGGAGGGGGAGGGACATAGCACGCAAATAAAGTCACGATGCCAACCGTAAGGGAGACAAAAAAAAACTTCCTTCAGACAAAAAACTTACAATACAAAAAAAAGAAGAAAAAAACAACATTCGTTTCAATAATATAACATTTCTCTTATATTTTCCCCTCTCTCTCTCTCTCTCTCTCTCTCTCTCTCTCTCTCTCTCTCTTTCTTTCTCTCTCTCGCTCTCTCTTTTACATATTGCATTTCTTTCTTTTTATTTTTCATGTCATGAGACAAAGGAAACAAATATATATGTGTATGCAAACAAAGAATTCCAACGACATTCTTTTTACTTAAAAAAAAGCATGTATATTGAAATACTATATGTTGTAATTGATATGTATACTTGATATATGCACGTATGTGCACTTTTAAGAGGTCAGAGAGAGAGAGAGAGAGAGAGAGAGAGAGAGAGAGAGAGAGCAAGAGAGAGAGAGAGAGAGAGAGAGAGAGAGAGAGAGCAAAAATCGAAAATTTCCATTAAAAAAAGCCATCAGTTTTTTAAAATCTATTATAAGTTTTTCAAGTATTACTTTTATATGGTGAGTTTTTAGAGTGGCTGAAAGAGAGAGAGAGAGAGAGAGAGAGAGAGAGAGAGAGAGAAAGAAAGAAAGAGATTTTCAACTATGAATTTCCTCTCTGTGCCCTCACATTACGACCAAAAAAAAAAAAAAAAAAAAAAAACTCGAAACTCACCCACACAAAAGGTCCAGGCGTGAGATCGTTTTAAGAGGATTTTTCTTTTCCTCCCTCTTTTTTTTTCCATCAATACAAGAATAATTTTGTAAAGCAGTACTTTAAGTGTCATTCACATATAGTAATAAAAAAATGCATTCAGATTTTTTTTATATGAAAAAAATCTTGATATATATATAATATGTCATAAGAAAGCTTATTTTTATTTGAATTCTTCTTTCATATAAATATTTTTATGTCATTTTGATGCTATATTGTAATGGTAATTTAATATAAATGTACAGTATTTTATTATTAAGTACAATGAAACGTTTATATATATATTTAAATCGATACAAAAGAATCCATTATTTTTATATTTATAGGCTGTATAGTTTTATATATAATTTAAAATTGAGACATAGTGTAACTGTTTCTAATTCAATGAAATATTATCAATATAATTTTACTATATAAATATTTATTTTTACGTAAGGATTTCAATACTTTACGTACCTTTAGTGACTTGATGGATTTTGCTTATAATAAAAATAAGCATGAAAAATTACTTTCTAAAACTTTAAAAGTGTATAACAGCAATAAAATATATTATAATGGTGCTTAAAATTTAGGGATAATAATATTTTGATATAGTTTAGTGAGTGTTAAAAAATAAAAAATTGCTTGATTTAGTGAAGCGAATTTTGATAGACATTTAGGCATCAGAAATCATTGCTGTGGAACTTTTAACACATACATATACACAGTGTATAAGAAAATCAAAAGCAAAAGAGCATTCACTTGAAGAAAATCATCCATTTGAGAAACGTCTCACGTTTTCTCTCTCTCTCTCTCTCTCTCTCTCATACAGGTTTCTTTGATTTCAAATTTGAACGCCTCAATACCCCATATACGTATGCCTGAAGTAAGGCACCCTCTCAGTACTTACATATATAAACCTCCCGCGTTGTTACTTTTTTTTTTTCTTGCTCTGATAACTTATACGACAGCTGGCAATACGTTAAACTACTCAACGATCAAACCTTTTAGCACACTTGCAAACTTATAGAAAAATATAAAAAAAAATAGGGGAGGTAAAAAAATATTAAGTTATCAGGAAAAAAAAAACGATTTTATTCTTTTCTACGTTATTACCCTTTTAAAAAAAAGATTGAAATCATATATTTTTTTATCAAACATATTGGTGGTTTGCTGTCAAAATATTAGGGGGTTGAATTTTTTAAATGTAATTTTTCAAAAACGTCAGCTGTTTAAAATCATTACATGTTGGTGACCTAACTTTAAAATTCCGTAAACTTACTTTTTATACTGATGTCACTGATGTGTTATATCTTGACAGCTTTTCCACGCATTAAAAAATTTTGATTGAATGATATGATAAGTTGGAAAATTGAAAAATTTATAAGATTGTGCTGAAAAATTGGAAGTCTTAGCCTGATCCTTGCGATCAATGTTATAAACAATAATGCAGTAGATTTTCTTTTCAAACTAAAACTTAATTCTAAAACTGTATTTCAAGATTAAAATCTAAAATACGCCATGTGAGACTGGATTTTTTGGTGAAAATTACGATTGCGCCTGCAAGTTTGATAGTTAGGCTTTTTGCTTTACAATCTATATACTACTAAAAACTTAGAAATGTAAACTCATAATATATTATAGTAAAGGTTGTGATGCAAATAAATAACTTACCATTTTTGCAGGTGCAGCCGCCATATCTAAAAATCCATTGTCTTGATAACCATTCTTAATTTCAGTATAAACATTGTCGATAATATTTTGCCAACAATTGCACTTCCTTTAAAAAATATATACATAAGGGGAGAAATTAAACATGATAATAATTATACAAGGAAAAAAAATGTCAAACATATAATCTAATTTAAAATCAATAACTTTTATATCACGTGCACATAAATTAAATGTCACGTTTTACTGATATAAAAGTGCATTTAAGTTTGACTAAAACATATAATTATCTATATCCCCGTTCATGTTCATTTACAATGTGTTCGTTATTATATATTATATATACCGTGCATTTAATTAACCATACATCATAGCATTATATTATATACACGTTTTAGTAAGTTGTAACATTCATGTAATATGTCATGCAGAATATTATTTGTGGTCTTTACTCTAAACTAGTCTCAATTAAATACCATAATTATTAATAATGATATAGTATATTATTTTATACATGAGAAATATTTTAATAATTTGTTAAAATGAGTGTCTCTCATTAAATTTATTACTATATATATATACTTTGTTAAGACAATACACAAATTTTTAGTAAAATATGCAAATTATGCTATTGATGAGAATATATGCCCCGCCCGTAAGCTGCAACGCTAATTAAAGTTAAACCGTAGTTAACTTGTTATTTTGATTGTTGCAAAAATTAAAAAAAAAATTAAAGTATTGTTTACTCAGCCAATCACAGTGGTTTATTTTTTTAAATTATATAATTTCATTTTAAACAAAATAAGTCGGCTGCGCGGGCCTTTAAGGTTTAACTATAGACCGAAATTATGGCTATTTTATGAGGAATAGTTTTTTTATTTTTTTGATAATAAATTTATAAAAAATTATCCTTTGGTTGCGAGAATTTTTTCATCAATTTAAATTAATATTATTATATATTAAATTGAATTTATTTATCCTCTTTATAGTTCTAAATCTTTTGGCCACACTTGTACTTGTTTATATATATTCGCGTGTTTACTCTCAATAACAATTGCAAAACATGCGAGTGTTAAAATGAGAATTTAGATTTAACATAACAGTTTATATAAGTTATATATCGCAGTACATGCAAACTGACATTAAGAGAAACTGTACTATTTGGCGCAGGATTTGTTGTTGTATAATTAAGAATATACTTCTATTATGTAAATCGATGCTTTTATTAAAGAGCTTTATTATATAACTACGATAATGAATAAGATTATCACGCTTCAAAGACAAGGAAGTACTTGAACATGGAGCAGGTCAGCTTTAATCATTTAATAAACAAACTTCTGTCATTCTCTCTCTCTCTCTCTCTCTCTCTCTCTCTCTCTCTCTCTCTCTCTCTCTCTCGTATATGGGCAACAAAAGTATAGCAATCTATATCAAACCAGGGTATAAAAAATGTTGTTTTTTCCCCCTAATTTAAAAATATCTTGAAGAAAGCAAAAAAAAAAAAAAAAAAAAAAAAAAACTACATAAATTTAGATAAGTGTGCTAAAATTCAGCAATTTGGGTAATTTTCTTTTCTTTTTGATGTTCACATTTTCTCACCCTGTAATTTTAGAGGGATAAATTGTAGAACGAGGGAGTATAACATCATGAACTAAAACTCTAATTTTTAGTTGAATTTGTGGTAGTATATTATATACATCTCTCTCTCTCTCTCTCTCTCTCTCTCTCTCTCTCTCTCTATTTCTCTTCACTCTAATAATGCAAATAATGAGAAGTGTTTGTTCTTATTCTCAAGATGTTTGCATTAACTTTGTACTTCTCTACCAAAACTCTCTTGTTCTCTCTCTCTCTCTCTCTCTCTCTCTCTCTCTCTCTCTCTCTCTCTCTCTCTCTCTCTCTCTCTCTCTCTCTCTCGGTATATGTATTGTTTAACCGTCTGCACAATTAGCCTTTATAGTATAATGTGGTTGTACAAGTATCAACAATACCACTGAATAAACTAAACGTTCCTCAAGTATTTATCTTTCTCTCTCACTCTTCTTAAACATGCAAAAATATTCTGTATAACTAAAAATTAACACACAAAAGAAAAATATATAAAACTTATGGATTTACAAGAGATTTATTATAATCTACATTTTTACATTCATTACATTTTAATGTAATAAAATTATTTGAACACAGATTTGTTGTAACACAAGTATATATACAGATTTATATATATATATATATATATATATATATATATATATATATATATATATATATATATATATATATATATATATATATGAATTAAAATATTTGTGGTTCTTAAAATGTCAAATACATTGAAAAGAGATGTTTTATCTCCTTTATAATCTTACACAAAAGGTATATTGAGGTAAATTAATTGGAAAAAAAATTATCTGAAATTTAACCTGATCTTTTTTGTTATTATTATTTTTTATATATGAAAAGAAATTTTGATATAAAAGGTTTACTGACGTTCGTTCATGTTGTATTTTCTATTGAATAGAAAACGTCGACAGTTCAGTCAACGTTAAGAAATTTGAGTAAATACGCAAGTCTTTTCAAACGATCGTATTTCCTTTTTTTTTTTTTTTTTTTTTTTTTTTGCTTATATAGTTTGATCCTTGCCTTATTTTTCAACCCTCTATTTTTTTTTTCCTCTCTTTCTTTTTTTGAAACGAGATGTTCAACTTTTTTTCTCCTCGTCAAAATGGTCTCAGTACTTTTTTTTACTTCGAGTTTCTATTGTTACTACCAACAGAAGCCGCAAAAATACTCGTCTTCTTTTACTGCATGCTTGTCGACTCTTTTTTTCCCTGTCTTTTTTTATTTTTGCTCTGGTAAAACCATTACGCACTAGAGTGGTATAAAAAAAACATATTATAAAAACTTTGGTACATTTAAAGGTGTTGAAGATGTCATTATTGGTCCGCAGTGGTTTTTAACCGAATGGAAGAAAAAAAATTAAAAAAAAAAAAAATAGTCAGATAAAAAATATTATTCGTTTAACGTGATCCATGTTAACGATCTATAAAGAAAATAAAAACTTTTTTAACACGGTGCATGTTAATGCAGCTGCGGTATTATTATAAATAAATAATAAAATGATATAATAAATAATAATAAAATATAGAATCTCGATAATAAGTTTCTTGTTAAAATATATTTTATAAGTTCGAAAGTTTTAATTGTGGGGGTCTATATAAAATTGCCGCATTCATCAATAGAATTAACAAGCACGAGAAGTTTAACCGCGGGTCATCTTTTTTTTTCTTTTTTTTTTTATGCGCGCTGGAAGTTGAAAGGAAACGGAAAATTATATCAAAAATATATTACAAAGAGCATGAAACTTTGAGTTTTGAAAAAAAGTTACACTTAAAAGAAAATAATAAACTGTATAGTGTAATATTATAATGAGTTGTTTTTATTACAATTATTATGGAAATAATTTTATTTTATCAGCTTTATTAAATATATATAAAGTCAATAAGTGCGAGTGTAATCATTCTATTTAATACATATATGAAATTAGATAAATAAAAACAAATGCAATGTGTTTCACGTAGGTCTTACAAGTGCAAATATAGCAAGATCAATGCGGACCACACATCATGTTCTCATAAGCTCATTGTTTGCATAAATTATTTTGATGTCTATGTCTATGAGTCATGTAAAAAATATATATATAATATTTTATTGCTTCAATTCTAAATAAGGAGAAGTATGCGATTAGTTCTTTGAAATAATTTATAGGTTACAACATTTGTTTGAATCTTGAAATAGATGTTATTATTAGACTTCATGTGTGGTATATGGAATAATAACTGAACAAAAATATAATATACAATAATTTATTATGAGAAATATGAAAAGAGAATTAAATTAATATAAGGCAAAAATTATTGCAAAAATAATTGTAATAGAGCACAAAAACTTTCCGAACCTGTAACAAACCAATGCTTTTCTTATATACGAAAAAAACGAAACAGGTTGTATATAATGCCTCGCCTCGTTCGGAAACTTTCCCTTAGAGCTGTACCTATTTCTGCATCCAAACTGTATTATTTTAATGTTAATGGAAAATATTACTCTTTGGGTAGACGTAGTCACTAACTATTTTCCATAACATTCTACAAATTTCAATTCAGTCTTTGTAGTTATTGATATCTAACTGTATTATATTATACGTTTATGCAGTTCTGATACTCAATATTTCCAATTTTGTGATTACAGAGTTCGCACTGAGAGTCACGGCGGCGCATGGTGTCCCAAGCTACAGATAACGCAACAACCACGAGAGTATCTGCAAATCGACCTGCACGAGGTCCATGTGATCACAGCCTCAGAGACTCAGGGTCGCTTTGGTAACGGTCAAGGACAGGAGTTCGCAGAGGCGTACCTTCTAGATTACTGGAGACCAAGCCTCGGCAAGTGGGTCCGATATAGGACTGTCAAGGGAGAGGAGGTAAGTCACCCCCCCCCCCACCCCCATCATTTAATTACAGTATAAACAATGATGGTGTAAGGGCAAGACATAATATATACGTTTTTTCGATCAAATAGCATTTCAAAGAAAATCTCATATTGAACACTTAAAAAATACTCAATTTAAGTTCCAAATGGAAAATCTCATTTTATATAAAGAAGAAAAAAAAACTTAAATAGATGCAAAGTAAACTAAATATAACACATGCAGTTTAAACACGCGTTACAAATTACAATTTAATAATAGGACAAATTAATGGATACTGTATGAATTATTTTGAACGTGCATAATAAAAAAAGTGCAAAAATTACTAATTAAAAAAATAAATAATTTCAATACATATTTTCAAAGTAAACTCATAATATATATATTTTTTATTCAATATATTTTAAATTTCGAAAACAAGGAAGCAATTTTGTTCCATTTAAACATCACATCACATAACGAAATGAGATTCTTGGTGTAAAATTTTAAAGCTTTTATATGCGATGTGAGCCCGCATAATTTTTTTTCCTAACATCCAATGTAAAAAAAAAAAGCAATACTTTGTAAAGTAAATTTTGCAGTTTTCCGTAGAGAGCTGTAGAGTATGTATATAAAAAAAGGGTTTAAAAAAAACTCATAGTAATTTACGATAGTTTTTCCCTCTCTCTCAAACGCACATAAAAACTCAACCAGGAAGCATTTATAAATTTTCCTTCACATTGAAAGTAAATTAAATTGATAAGTAAGTAAAATAAAATCAATTTCTAATTGAATTGAAATTGAAACACTTTTAATAGTCGATAATAAAATTTATTGTATATTAGGTAAAAAAAAAAAATGTATAAATATACTGTATATATATCAATTTATATTTTATATATAAATTTTAACATACATGTTTAACCAAAACTATATTTATATATAATAATAATAAATAAATAAAATTTATACTACGCGTATTACAATTTAATATATAATAGCTTTATAAAATAGTATAATCGATAAATAATTTGAAAACAATTTTGTGTCGTTATATCAGAAACGTCTTTTTTTTTCCTTTTTTTTAATATTTAATTTTATATTACGTGCTTTTAATGATAAAGGAAAAAAAAAAAAACGTTTTCCCATTAATAATTACTATTTAATATTTGAATATTAAAGAATAATTAAGCGTATTTAACAGTGGTATTTGTGTGTGTGTGTGTGTGTGTGTGTGTGTGTGTGTGTGTGTGTGTGTGTGTGTGTGTGTGTGTGTGTGTGTGTGTGTGTGTGTGTGTGTGTGTGTGTGTGTGTGTGTGTGTGTATATATATATTATTATTGATATATTTATAGTGAGGAACACGATGTAATGTGTGTTATAATTTGAATATTAAAATGTTTTTAATCTTAAAATGAGTGCTAAAATTATAACAATTATTTTAGCATGTTTACTAGTTTTTCTTATGTATAATTTATATAATAATCAAACAGTAATAAATATAACCGAAATCTTCTTCAACAGGATTCCTAATATCATTAAGTTTTAAAAAGTTCAGTAATTGAATTATCAAAATCTGCATTCAGGTATATGTGTTCTCAAAATTGCATTAATATAATATAAGTCAGTATAATGAAGAGTACACCCTTCCTTCATAATATTTCTATATATTATAGTTGTACATTATATCATTATATTAATAAAATAAGATTTAATTTGGTGTTTTTGGTGTACAATTAAAATAGTTTTTGAAGTTTAAAAACATGCAAGCAAATTGCAACATTATATAAAAGAGAATAGGACAGAGGGAAGAATGGTTTTTAGAAAAGTTAGCGACCAAATAGGGGTGAGAGAAAAAGAGAGAGAGATGAGAGGAAAGAAGGGGGTGTAATTTTAATGTGAAGGGGTTGCAAAAGTAGCAAAAGTTAAAATTACGTCTAACAAGTTTAATTAAAGAGTCAACTCAAGCGAATGTTCTACTTTAAAATTTTACCTTATATATATTCTCATGCCACACACACTCACACATATACACTTCTATATACACATATATACAACTTTTGTATATTATATAGTTCTAACTGCTAGGTAGTTTATATAAAATTTTAATTTTGTAATTTTCTACTTATGCGTCTCTGTTGAGAAATTCTTATATAATAGAAGTTGAACAACAACAAGAAATAATTTAAATGTTTTACGTAATAGTAGGTTTTGGACATACGACAATTTCGTGACATTATTCATCAACTTCGTGGACATATATAAATTTTTGATCATGATGGCTTCGAAATTTTCATCCACTTAAATTTGTATTAAATATTTAAATATCAATTTCTCTAAAAACGGTATTAATAAAGTAGTAAGGCATAGAAGTTTGAATAGACACTGAAAAAAATACATGTATATCACAAATCTTCCATATTTCGCACACATATTGTATGTTCATTATATTGCAGAACTATATTATATCAACTTAATAAAGGTAATTATATACAATAATAACTAATAATCTCTCCCTATCGTATATATTATAATATGCATTAAATAAAAGTCAATCCCTTATATTATGCAAAAAGTTTATTTTTTTACCAGTGTTGAAAACATAATAAAATATTAAAATTTTATATGCGTTGACACAAAAATCTTTAAAATTCTCTTTAATTTTAAATATACAATGGCAATCTAGTGACGTCATGACATTTTGAGAACGGAAACCTTCCAAAGTTTTGTTTCCTTTTACCTTTTGGTTTTGAAAAGACTTCTTCTTCTTCTTTTCTCTCACACCCTATCTCATAATATTTTTCCCCTGCTTTTTCTATATGATTATTATTATTACTATAAGAGAGCGAAGAATACACATCAATATTTTATATTCTCAAAGGACTATGGCTTGTGCTATGTAGCTGCCACCACCAAAGGTATAAAGTAATGGCTATAATTTGTCATTCACTTTATTTCCCCATTTTCATTCTTAAGTACGTAACTTTCATTGTATCTTTTCTCCATTGTCGTCTTATATCAACTGTGTATACGGGGATTATGGTATGACCATAGTGTGGAGTTTGTACTTGATAATCGATTCTTTGTATAGGAAGTAATTGATTTGTAATTGCAAGAATATATAATATTATTCCATTTAACAATAAACTTAAAATCCCCCAACCCCAATTTATATTTATTTTTTTATTTTTTATTTATACATGCAGTCAAAAAATTTATATGTATAGGTATAAGCCATGACTTAAAGTGACAAATGGAGAATTTATAAGGTTTGTTGTGCAAAAATGCCCTTTTTTTTCTCTCTTCAATGAAATACAATACAACTATATAAAAATGAAAGAAAAGCAAACTTTCATAATGATTTGATTGGAAGTATCAATAAATTGAGCACCCTGTATGAGAGAGAGACACTGAAACAGAGAGAGAGAGAGACAGAGAGACAGAGACAGAGAGAGACGTACACAGAGAGAGACACAGAGAGAGAGAGAGAGAGAGAGAGAGAGAGAGAGAGAGAGAGAGAGAGAGAGAGAGAGAGAGAGAGAGAGAGAGAGAGAGAGAGAGAGAGAGAGGAATCAGAGATTTTAAAAAGTATATTTAAATTCCGATGCATATGGAAAATATATTATTCTCTTTTCGATCGTTCTGTACCGTATTCTAACTTATCTGGATATATTATATAGAGGGTATAGGGAGAATTGGCAATATAATATAGAACTCTTTTTCTCTCTCTTCTTTTTTTTTTTCTGATTGAGATGATTGGGAAAAAAATCTCATTTTCTCCCTCGGGCTTTCGATACGTCCGTCCGTTTTGAATCTCATGGCGTTATAAAATAAAATCGTTGCAAATGTAGAATTATACTCCATTTTATTCACTTTTTGTGTTAAAATATATTAATATAGACCTTATTTACTTGCTCATTATATATTATATGAGGAAACAAAGTGATTATAGCGATCAACTTGATTACTAGTTGATGAGAGAGAGAGAGAGAGAGAGAGAGAGTCAATTTCAGTAAGAAGACAGGAACTTCGATAAAAAAAAGAAGAAGAATGATCGAAAAAGAAGGAAAAAAAATAAAAGAAAGAAAAATCCATTTATACAGAATTGATTGCATCTTATCAGAAAAAAATATAATGAAAAAATACAACAATACATTATTTTGCTGTCATCAAAAGATTTCCAAAAATATGTGATTGAAAGAAATAATTGTGCGAATATACTCAAAAAGAAGTATAAGCTCTATTTTTATTAGAGAAATTTATTAATATATATACTTGGAATATTTTTTTTCAAGCTTGATAAATAGGAATATAGTTTTTGTAGTTATTAATTGAATATTAAGAATGAATCTTTAAAAAATATACTTATTTATATGGAATATTTAAAAAACATACACTGCCAGAAAATTTTCATATATCTAGGCAATTTCTAGGGACTCTTCTAATAAAATTTCTCGCGGTGGCGCCTAGAAATATTTTGTAGAGAAATCTCCCGAGCTCGCGATCTCTAGGCAAGCACCCTAGAAAATTTCCTAGGTATTAGGGACGCTTTCTGTTAATAAATCGTAATAAAACAATATTTATGGAACTTAGTATCTATATTCTTCTTTTAATTAGGTATATATATCGAAATGTCTCATAATAAATGTGTATTTCAATTTTTATAAGGTTTTTAATTAAGATTTTAAGTGTGCTATTTACAATAGAATTTTTAACTTTCACTATTTTGTGTATCCCTACGCCTACATGAATGCGTATATGCATATGTAAACTCCCTCGCAAGGTGAGGAAGTTGAGTTGCAACAAAAACATCCCTCCCCCGCTCGCACTCTTTTCCCTTTTCTCTCAGTTATCTCAGCCGCAGTGGTGAGTTCGCCGGCAACAAAAGTATAGAAGTTCTTGCCATTGAATATCAAGAAAGAAGAAAAACTAATGCAATGTAAGTATTATTAAATATTAAACTTTATGTACTACATTATGTATTATATAATAATACATTATGGCTCTGAATATTCTTGGTATATTATATATTTATAATTTGTTACATTGTACTATAATACTAATCAAATTTGCTGTTCTGCTTTCAGATTTTTCTCTTGCAGTCACCAAACATGGCGTGAGAGAGACGAAGTCTCAACGGATAAATGAATGCCCCATAACATATTTAAAAAAAAAATAAAAAAAATTAGACCTTCCTATAATGTTTCCTTATCCTTATATTACTTAATATACAACGAGAACCGAGATACAAGACGCGGACTTCAAAAAATTCCGAATAAGGTGGGTTTTTATAAATATTTATTTGTATTCATATTTGTATTACTTTATTTCAAACAAACTTAATATTTTTTTTTCTTATTATTATTATTCAAATGTTAAAAATATTTTCTTTTTTTTTCCTTTTCGTCTATTTGTCTTGAAAATAAAGTAATATTTTTACAATATGTATACATATAAATAATTATAAAGCCTAAACGAGAATATAGAACGAGAAAAATTATAAAACGAGAAAATTCTATAAACATAGGCAAACTCTCGCAATTCGTTTCGAGAAAATATTCTAGGGAGATCCCTAGCTCTAGTCTCTCGCCTGCTTCCTAGCCACGCGCTATAGGCATGTCCCGAGACACGCAACCCTGGGACACTAGATAACTAGGGGATTTCTAGGCACGTACCGGGGAGTTTGCTGCAGCCATGTCCCTAGAAAAACGGCTCTTATTTTTTAGCAGTGTATAAATGGGTTATAGGTATATAAGAGAGAACCAAATATTTGTCAGGCCTACAAATCACCTACTGAATTGTTTTTATTTATACGAAAAATTTTTCATTTCATCGGTCCTATAAAGTGAACCATTTCAACCAAACGTCATAATTTTTTTTGATAGTCTTATTAATTTGTTTATTTTACTAAAGCTTACTTTAATTGCTCTAAAACAGAACATAATACATTTGTAGTAAAACACTTTTTATCTCACTTAAAATGCAAAGAGAAATAAACTATCATGAAACAAGTGCACATTATGTTGTCTCTAAATAAACAAATTAAGATTTTTTTTTATTTATTTCAGTGTATATATAATATAAAAGAAAATAGTCGTTAACATTCTTATGAAGTTTGTTGTAAACTATGCGGAACGTTTCAAGCTTCAAAGAAGAAGAGTTTCACAGAGAGAGAGAGAGAGAGAGAAGCGTAAATGTCAACAGATTTTTCGACACTTTTTTATAAACGTGTTCAAAATTAGAGTAAAAATAACTTAGTTAAAATATTATAAAAACTATTTTAATATCGTGTCACAGAAAGAGTTATAAAACAATTATAATTATAATTTTTCTTTTTGAAAGCTGTTTTAACGTTAAATTAATTATCATATTATAGAAATATAAGAATTAATTAAAATAATTGTATAATTCTAAGAATGGTAATAAAAATAATGATAGTCTGGCTGATACTTTTAATATTTTTACTTATATGTACTGTATAATAAATATACGCAGTTGGAATAACAGCTGTATAGGTATAATCATAAAATATAGACTTGTTAGATTTTAATGATCCCCTCTGTATGGATAACTCGTAAATTATATGAATACTTGCTGTGTCTATAGAACATAAATAATATTGATATTGGTTGTGAGTTTTAGTAACGATAAGGATAATAACTTCGTAATTTTAGTACGACGTTAATTTAATGTAAACAAATTGCAATTTTATAAGATACTTAATTTGCTTTCACAATGGACGTAAAGTTCTGTGCAAGTCGACGTATTTTAATTGTTGATAAAATAAAAATAGGTCTTATGATCTTTTTGAAATTTTATGAAAACATGTTTTCAAATTCAAGAAATTTATGGTGGAATGCAAACACTACTTACAAAAAAAAAAAAGAAAAAAAATGTTGTGATGATAGAAAATTTTGAATCTTTGCATTGTAATATAGAATCCAAATATCTGGGGATCACCATACAATTTTTGTTAATTACGTTTAAAAATTTAAGCTCACAAGACCGTATAAATTTCAATAATTCTTTTTTCTCTCTCATATCTCTAATGACGTTAGATACGTATAATCTTTAATAATAATCCCCAAAAAATTAGTGAGTCAACGTTTGAGTTCTAGAGACGTAGATCTTATATAATAATACAATACTATATCACGAACAATAAGTCTTAAATTTTATTAATATTTTATGAACTGTACTGTACTGTACACATCATGATCATATCACCAATTTTGATTGTATGAAAGTAATTTGTATTGACTATCAAATTAAAATTTAGCACTTGTACTTTTTTTGATTTTCTTGCACGACGATGAGTGCTATTATAATCAGTTTAAAATATCTATCAATAATCCTAATGATGTTATATACATTGTTATATAATATTGGCAACAAAGCTTTTATTTTTTATATATGTGATCACGTATATATTATATAAGATGTTTATCTGTATAAAGTAACAATAGACAATAAGATCTCTCCCTCACACCTGCCTTTAACATAAATTACGTCATCCAATAATAATAATAAACACTTAAAGTTTGATATACCTTTTCATAAAAAAACATATTAGGAAAATGATTTTTAATTTCTATATTATAATACATATTTGATGACTTTGCAAATATAATCAATTTTTATATTATATTGAATATTTAATTAAATTGTTATCTACGTTGAATTTTAATCTTTATATATATACATATACACTGTAAAAATATAATAATAATGGAGAGAAAGATTTATTGTATATATAATAGTCTATAATAGAACCCTGTGGTTTCTTATAAATAAGTTTAATTTAATTCTTTAATTAAGTAATTACTTCTATTATAGATTTTATAATAGTGTTGAGTTGTACAATAATAATAATAATAAAAAATTAAGAAGGATATAATAGAGAATAATTTATGTATAATATATGAAAGTTGTTGAAATTTAATTATTTAATAAAATTATCATCATTGAAAGTTTACTTTGAAATTGTAGATTTTAGTAGTAGATTCTAAAAAATTGGCGGAAATTTGTAAGAATTTTATTAGCATATACTTTATATATAGCTGTATAAGATATGTTAAAATAAATTTCACCGTTTTCTGTTGCTCATATGTGTACAATTCTTTTGTGTATGTAAAGAAATCGAAGCAATGAACCAAACTCTCAAGTACGTTTGTATTAAATAAGCATGACATTGCAAAATAATATATATATATATATATATATATAAAAACTCCGTGTTACTCTCGACATGTGTACTATTGATTGAAACATTTATAATTTATTTTTTATTACATTTCAAACTGTCTTATCATTTTGAAGCGAGAGAAGTTGGACGCATGAGAAATCGATATACAACTCTTCAATTTTATTATCTCTTCGCATGTTATATCAAATTTTCATACTCTGAAAGGCCAGTCAAAAAAAATTTTTTTCCATTACATTTATTTTTAAATGAAAAAATATTGATTGAAACGCGATAATAACAAGTTAAACTTTACTTTAGATCAATAGTTATGGAAATAATTAATATATTTTTAATTAATGTCATAAATTGATTGATTTTTTTTCCTTCAAGGGGGTTAAAAAAAAAGTATAAGAATTTTGTATATAAGTAAATTAGTTTCGTACCGTATGGAGACGTGTTTTGCATATCTAAATTTTCTCCATCGTGTTTTAAACTATTTAGTCAATATAAGCCACCTGTCAAGGGGGTATCCTGTTGCCTATTATTCAAAATACGCAAGAAAATAAGTGAGTAAAAAGGAGAAACGCGAGTAGAATTTTCTTGTAACATTTTTCTTTTTTTCTTTCCTTTCGTAAGCTTTCAGCAACTTTTAAACTTTCTTCGCTTTTTTTTTAGTAAGAAAAACCGATCGACGTGTCGTTCGTTATTTTGCGTGTTGCTGACGATGCTTTTGGTAAAAAAAAAAAAAATGCTGTCAGTTAAGATAGATTTGATTCGTGCGTGTTGCAATATATGAGTAGGAAAGACAGAAAACGAAAAACAGAAAAGGTACACCCTTGCACATAATTTTTGTAAAAAAATAAAAGCAAAAAAGAGTGAAAACTATTAAAAGTGTCAAAATATCTATTATTATTTGAGCAGTGCTTCAGTTTTGTTCTATGCGACTAAAGCTTAAAATTCAAACCTGAAACATCTTAAAGTGCACACATTCCAAAATTAAAAAAATATTTTTTAAAAATATTTTACAAAAATATCCAATTTTTAAAACACTATATAAAACAATTTTTCAATAATTGAAAATTTTATCCCTGACTTATTAAAAATTATATGGATAACTTTAAAAATAAGTCTCTGAAAAATAACATATTTTGTCCTGTTATCGTGTTAACGTTATTAAATTTGTGTCAATATGTCTCATGTTTTTGAGCTAAAAAATTTACTTTTATTGTTACATAAGTTTATTATGGTATATTGCTGAAGTCAGGAAGGGAGAGGAATAAAAAAAAAAGTGTGTGTAAAATATTGATGAAATTGAAAATTGGTGTTGACACTAGTGATTGGACTATGCTACGTCTATATACCAAAGGATTTCACTAGCTAAACTTTGTATAAAATGTTATTTATCTTTTAACATATAGAATAAAATATTGATTGCAATTGTATACACTATAAATTCAACTACTATTCAACTTTTATTGCGATCGATTTTATATATAATATAATAGCTAAAATTTGTAGTTTGTTGCTATAGACCAATTTGTTATTTTTTCTATTCTTCTTTTTTTTTTATTAGTTTCATTCCAATAAAATATTTTATTGTACAGATAATTCACAAACTTTAAATTAATAGTCATAACAACTAATAATAATAGATTTCAAGCGATCAATAAATTTAACTAAATGAATGTACACACCAAAAAAAAAGTAGGGTTGGGTCCGAATAGAACGGAAGAAGAAGAAAAAAAGTGATGGGGGGGGGCACCTCTTTATAATTCAACTTGATTGTACATGCAGTAGTAGGGACGTGGAGATTTGGGTTGAAGCACCCTCCCTCTTTCTCTCCCACCCCCTCAAACTTTACTATAAGACATTTACAGTGGCGTGAGCAGGATTGCGTGACCCTTGGAAATAAGTCAGCGTAAAAGAAAAGTAAAAAAATGAAAAAGAAAAAAGATTTTTTTTTTCTGTCTCTACCAAGGGTGCTACAGTAATTGGCTTTAGCTACTATATAAAAATAGTTTTGAGATATATATAAATATATAAAAAAAAATTGTATAATATAAAATATGATAAAAATTATTATATTTTATTTGAAGGGTAGATATAAAATAGCTCTTGAGATTTAATAAGGAAATGAAAAAAATAGGGTATAAATAAATAAAAATTAGAATCTTCCTTGATTTTCTTTATTATATTCATTTACAAAATTATTGTTCAATTTAATTTATTTGTATTTTTGTCATTAATGCTAATTGATTGACAAGGAAGGTATAATTATCATTTCTATTTTATCACGGCTCAAAATATATTGAATTTAGACCTTGCATAATATGACGATTACTGTGAATTGAGAAATGGGAGTAATGAAATGATGTTATACTATCTTTATGTATAACTTTTATATAATAATAATATTGCCTATAATTTGCATATATTTAATAAACTATTTTTTAATTCTGTTTCAGGTTATCCCAGGCAATGCCAACACATATTTAGAAAATAAATTTGAATTAGATCCTCCAATATGGGCAAGTCGAATTAGATTTTTGCCCTATTCTTACCATCAACGTACAGTGTGTATGAGAGTAGAAATCTACGGGTGTTTTTGGAATGGTAAGTTATATTAGATTAGATTTATTGTCTCATTATAGATTCATTTGTCTGTGTATTTTATCAATTCTTATTTAAATATAAAAACTTTTTATATGCATAAATTTATTTTTATATGTTAAACTTTTTCTTTAATTTAAATATATTTAAATTTATTGATTTTTTTTATATATATTTAATACTTAATAATGAATAGAATAATTATAGAACAAAAACTTTTTATATAAACTATTATAAATATTAATTCATTGTGTGTATTAAAATTATTAATTACATTTATGTGAATTCCTATTCTTGAACTTTTAAACTTATCACATTATTTACAAATTTGTTCTATGCAATAAAATTTTATATTCATTACTTCATTGAATATTTTAATTTAATAAAATCAATAAACTTAAATTCATTCAATAGGTTTTTATAATGAATTATAAAAAACTTGAGTTTGCAAATAATATTTTAATCTAAAACTATGATCAATTTACCATTGTAGTTTGCATACTCTATGGTTCTTAAATTACGTGTATCAGGCAATCTGCAAAATCCCCTTCTTATATAGAAACAACACAAATTCTTCTCTGCAGCTAAAAATGTAAGGGAAGAAATTAACTAATGTAAGCAAAACATGTTTTTTTTTTTTTTTTTTTTTTTTTTTGTTATTTATTTATTTATTTATTTATTTTTTTTCAAGTTTTCACAATTTTAATTTTACATGATTACAATTTTAAGAACATTAAATTTCCTTATTTTTGTAAAAGGCATTTACGTTCAAGACACAGGGACAAAAATAAATACACAATAATAAAGCTATATAAACCAGGGCTATAAACTACTAAGCGAAAATTTAGCAAATCTTGTTCATGAATGTATAACTTATATTGGATAATATTAGATAATAATTATGATACACAGCAAACAATAAATAATAATAGCAAGCTATTTAATTCAAAATATAGCAAATAATATTTTTGCTATAGCATTGAAATTGCAGCATAATTTACGTAATTTCTTTTATCATAGTGCAAAAAATAAATTATTAGAATTAGAAATTTCAACTGTAAAACTTTTTATAATTAGACTTACAGACAATTTATTCTAGTATTGTAAAAAAAAAAAAAAAAAAAAAAAAAAAAAAAAAAAAAAAAAAAAAAAAAAAAAAAAAAGCAATGTGACTTGTTGATCATTGAATAAAATAAACTCTGTATAGTCTATATAATATAGTACATGTATAAAAGAGCTAATAAATATAAATGTTTTAAAATCTAGTACTATACAATTACTGTAACTTAAGATCAGCTGTTACAGATGTCTCGTATATAATATAAAAGAAAATCTAAACTATATTCAATTATTCAATGATTGATGTGACCCCTGACCTTGTTAGCTTGACCTTTGAATGAGACAGGTCACTATAATATTATACCGCGTATATTTATGCTGTCTGTATCAATATACTGTAGTTCTAAGTATTTACATCTGGTAAAGCTAATATTGACTTTCTTTTATGTCAATATGTCTATATAGCAAGTGATTAGTTAAGGAAATGTTAAATAAATGACGCAATTAATCTATTGTGTATATTTACGTCTATGTATTATTTGTTTTGCAACAATGAGAAAATTACACTTGATTATGTCAAAGAAAATATTGACTTTTGAATGCAATAATTACGATATTTTCATACAAAATTATTGCATCAGCTTATAAATTATTATTGTTTATTTCCGTATATACAAACAGTATATTGCTTACGTCAAATTTATTTTTCTATACCATCAGTCTATATATATATATATATATATATATATATATATATATATATATATATATATATATATATATATATATATATATATATATATATATATATATATATATATATATATATATATATATATATCGTCTCTATCGCGCCAAAACGTTTCAAGTGAAATTATCACGAGCGCGCCAAACGTTCCATCTGACACAGTAAACCCTATGTAGATGGAACGTTTGGCGGGCTCGTGATAATTTCACTTGAAACGTTTTGACGCGATAGAGACGATATGTATTTGTTTTCATGCAAGATATTCCTTGGTTGAGTTCCTGACCAAAATGTTGCTAATGTTTCAGATGGAATCATCAGCTACTCGATGCCACAAGGGGACAAACGTGGCTCATGGGAATTTTTCGATCACACGTATGATGGTTTTTGGGACGGAGAGTTGCTAAGACGTGGACTAGGACAGCTCACAGATGGAAAAATTGGTCCTGAGAATTTTAAGATGGGATATTATGAATCTGAAAGAGGTATGTTAATTTTCATTGCAGTTTATTTTACAAAAATTTAATTATTTATACAATTTTGAATTTATTTTGTTCTTTATTCATTTCATTGATTAAATATTATTTAATTTTTTTTGCAGAACAAGGCTGGGTTGGCTGGCGTAATGACACAAGAAATGGCAAAGCAGTAGAAATCAACTTCCAATTTGATAGAGTTCGAGAATTCAACGCAGTACACATTTTCTGTAACAACCAATTTCTCAAAGACGTGCAGGTATGTTTGTTTAAAATTCTCCTCTTTTCCTCTTTTTTTTTTAATACTACCTTCAGTAACTTCTAAAAGTAAAAAGAAAATTAATTAAAAATTCATCCATGCAGTAATGTCAGTTTTAAATCTTGATGTTATGCATATTTATATATATAAAAAAAAGAACTGATGTTGAAGAGCATAACATAAAATATAAGAGTGGCTTTTGACATAAACTACATGAGATAACGCACGGAAAAGTAAAAGTTGATGTGTATATTAAAAAAATGTATTCAATACTTTTGCAACGTTCGTAATTTATATACGTATGAATTTTTTTTTCCTAAGATTACACACGTAGAAAAAAAAAGGAAAAAAAAACGTATAAAGAGAGAAAAAAGAAAACTTTTTATTTTCTCTTTGAGGGGAGGGGTTAATATAAGAGTTTTTATAAATTTACCATCTCTCTCTCTCTCTTATAAAAAAAAGTAGTATAGGGTTGAAAGTTTATGCTTTTAAATATACTCTCCATATAGCTTGCCTACTAGTTAAGGTTTTGGTGAGTTGTAGTAGTAGATACTCGTGTATATTAACACCTTAGGAGCGGACTGTACTTGGTAGAACATCTTTAATTTGTTAAAAATTTACTGAAGTAAATTACAGAAGTTTATTCATATTCATTAGAAATATTACTATGTAAACAGAAACAGAAAGAGTTCATTGAAAACCAAAATATATATTTTAGCTCTGAATGCAAATATTTCAACTATCAAATGTAGAAATATTCAAGTGTCTATATAAAATAAATCACCATAGTTTAAATGTTCTAAAAATCAAAAGATTTCGCCTGTCTCTTACGTTATCTCAAAAGTTTAAAGGATAAAATTGAACCAGTCCTCTCCTTGATTAACTGGTTAGTGTTTGTTGCTTTAGTTTTTTTTCTTTCTGCTATATATATAAATAAATAAAGTGAAGTAGGCAGAGGCTGACCACTTGAATAGTACAAGCTACAGTAAGCAAGTAAGCAAACGAAACATGGGCATTTCCACTCCAAGTGTTTTTTGATATACAAGATGAATGGTAAAAGGAAATTAGTTCTTCAATTCTTGACTCCTATCATGCAGGGAGAAAAATATTCTATACTTAACAAGAAAAATTCGTAACAAGTTCGCTCATTTTTTTTTCCCTTAAACAACGATATATTTTTTTACATCATTTTTTTTTTATTCACAGGCATGGTTTAATAGAGAGGGTAGGAGGAAAATAGGGGGTGGTATTGTATTGATTTTTTGTAATAATAAGAAGCTAACTTTTTTATATATATAAAGATTAAGTTTGATTAAGCAGGGGTGACATCTGTTCGATATAAATTTTACCTTCTCTCTCTCTCTCTCTCTCTCTCTCTCTCTCTCTCTCTCTCTCTCTCTCTCTCTCTCTCTCTCTCAAGGGATTCTCTCTCCAGACTTTGTTGTAATACGCGATAAGATTTTCACTTTCTTCTTGACCCACCTGCCATTGTATCTTATTTTGTGCAACCCCCCTTTTTTTTAACCAAACATTAAATCATACTTTTTTTTAATATAAAAATCTTCCCATTTTTTAATGGATTTTCTTCTTATAAGGGTATAAGAAAGAAAGCTTTATATTCTTTCTTTTTTTGGGTACTTATATTTTGCATGTTTATCATAATAATAGTCACAAAAGAGGGGAGGATATTTTCCGACACGTTTGCATTTTTCTTTAACTTTTCTTAATGGGGATCGTGTTATATAGAAGATGACTTTTTAATGATAAATTAAGTAAAGAATTAAATTTTAAATTATGAGGTTAATATAAATCTATATAGGTATATGGGATGTAATGTGTCTAAAAAATACCATTCTATTGTTCCATTATGATTCAGTTCAATTGAATTTATAATTTTTTATAATCTACTTAAGGATTGTATATAGATGGCTTGTATCTCAAAATTTAAAAAGAAAGCTTCCAAACTTTATGAAGCCATTTGAAAGTTAATTGTAACAGCTACTTATATGATAAATTTTTCAGAACCCGTGACCATCAGATAAGAGAGAAAATAATTATTGAAATTAACATGGGCTCTTATGGGACTAACACTTCAAAAAATCATAACATAAAATCTAGCATGGTGACCTAGCTCGCATTTTTTTTTTTTTTTTTTTAATTTATTTATTTTTTTTTTTTTTTTTTTTGCGTTTTTGAAGATAACATAATGCTAACGTATCACTGCACTGTACAAAATTTCAGATTTTTCTTTCTTTACAATTTTTTAGTCAAATCCCGCAGAACCTGATTTCCCGCTTTAATGAACTTTCTTTCTTTGGAGTTGAGTGGATAGATTTCTTTACCATTATTTTCAATATCTTGTTTAAAAAGTATTGTAAAAATTAAATAAAATATTAATTCAAATATTACATTTCTAAAAAATAAAAATTGCCAAGAGTTATGCTATACTATGACATTAAATAGCCTTTTTCCTTACATACTTACAAAGTTTCCGTTTTATATAAATATATATTTAAAAAAAAAAGAAGAGAGAACGAATAAAAAAAAAGTAGAGAGAGAGAGCGGGTTTTGTGAGATGTTTGTACAAGTCTCTAGTGGAAAAGTTGTCGCAAAGTTTTTGACCCAAAGTTTTGGAAAATCAGAGTGAGAGAGAAAACTCAAGAGTTTTGAGATATATTCACTTCTTAAAAGCAAATCCTTGCTTGTGTATAGCATGCCCAATATCAGATGTTCAATCTAAATGACAAGAAAATAAAATAAATTTTAAACCATTTATTTTCTTACCACATAGAACACGGAAAAAACTTTATAATTCTTGATATATAATACTCAACATTGATTCATGGTGGTTTTTGTAGTAGTCATTAATGAAATGTGTGCGGGAAAAGAAATATTTCTAAAATTTATACATAAAATTTGTAAGGTTTTCCGATAGTTTGCATTTCAATAAAAAAAAAAGAGAGAATATAAAAATTTTCTATGCCTAAAATGGAAAAGAAAATTTTATAAGAATTTGACATATAGGCATTTTTCATACAGCTTTTCAATGTTATAATAACGTTTTTGTATAGTACACCAAATTAGTTTAACAAGGTATAATGTATGCCCTGCAATATCTGGTTTCCAAATTAAAAATAATAAGTTTGAACGAAGCCTATTTATGATGGTCCAGTGTAATATATATACATACCTAATGATACCAAGTATAGGTAATATGATGTACATTTTCTTTTATTAAAAAAATGAACTCTATTGGCATTTTTTTTTAAGGAAATAAATAACAATAATAGAGTTTTGCGTCAAGTGAAATCTCCATCTAATCACATTGTATGGCCATAAGCCAATAAAATTCAATTTTTTATGAAAGAGACTGTACATATTTTTTTTACAGATGTTGTATAATAATTTATGATATTATATTTAGAGAACGCTATTTTAGGTAAATATTTGCGATAGAAATATAAAATATGTATTTATGAATATAATAAATATTTAATATAACACTTTAGATTTAAACTACTATTTATTACTTTATACAGCAACAAAAAAAATTATAAATGGAATTAATGAATTTTAACTATAATATTGCTCGGAGATATAAAAACTTCAATTTTTTTTGTTGGACTGATTTAAAAAAATTAAATGGATTTCCTTTTAGAGTAATTGAAAAAACGTGTATGTATATTTTTTTTTCACATAATATATTTTAATTTACATCAACATTAAAATATATACGTACTTATGCAGAGAGAGAGAGAGAGAGAGAGAGAGAGAGAGAGAAAGTTTTTATAACAATTTGTACAAAAACTATAAAAAATATTTTTTATTACTCCATAAAAAATACTTTTTGTTATTTTTCTTCTTGTTGAAATATATAAAATGTAATAACCGTGAAGACCACACTCATAGCAAATTTTTTTATAATATTAAATAAAAAATTGCAATTTTTTATTCTTTCTTACTGGAAATAAAAAGTATTTATGTCAACACAAAAATAAGAATATTTTAAAATTTTGTACAAATTTCTTTTGTAGGATTTTTTGTTTTGTTTATACCGTAAAGTTAGATGCGAAATTTCTTTAGAAATATTTTATATAATAGTAATAATAATTAATAGCATATATAAAAATTAAAAACGTAAATAAATAACAAGCAATATACTTGCACATGCAATTTTTTGTCTTTTTCTCCAGTGGATATGATGTAATTTATTTTTATTCTATAAATCATGGATTGTCATTCATTTTAATTCAATAAAAATTTCAATATATTTTTAACTTAAAGAGAAAGTTCAGGGGTTACAACATAGCTTCTTCAATGTTAGATAATGAGAAGAACTGTCCATAAACTCACATATGATGAGCCAAAGCCCTTCCGTAGCCCCATGGTAGCCCCTTAAACTTGCGCTTATCCTGAAAGATTATGCAACTTGCTACAACATTTTCTATAGTAAAGCCGTAAGTATGACGTAAAAGATACGAGAAAGTTTGCATACCTATAGCAGGATGATCACAAGTTTTCGGGGCTATGGAAGGGCTTTGGGTCATATCATATACGAGTTTATGAACAGTTCTTCTCATTATCTAACATCGAAGAAGGCATGTTGTAACCCCTGAACGTCCACTTTAAAAGCCCAAATTATAAAGTCATATGCCACTATATAACTTGGGATTCACATTTTATTTTACAACTTTATATAAAACATAATTCGTATTTGATATGTTTTCTTTATACTTCAAAAGAAACTATAGCAACATTCATATTTTGCTAATTCTATAAAGTTATTTTAACAAAATAATTTTAATAAGCAGCCTTATGTACAGTATAATATGAATTACAATAAATTAAACTTAACTTTTTGTATAACTCTGAGAATTCAATTTATTTTTCTTTTATATAAATGTATAAGATTTCTTCTTAGAAATTCTTCTGTAATATTAATATTATTTTGATTTATTACATTAATTAACTAGAGAAAATAAGTAGCATGTACAGTATAGCAACAGATGTTGTTTGTTTCAAATTGAAGGGTTATAAACAGAGAGAGAGAGAGAGAGAGAGAGAGAGAGAGAGAGAGAGAGAGAGAGAGAGAGAGAGAGAGAGAGAGAGAGAGAGAGAGAGAGAGAGAGAGAGAAGAAAAGGGGAAAGAACGTCTTTTGTAACACTTGCAAAATTTTCTTTAGATCTTAATATAAGTAAAAGGGAGAATATTATTTTGGTGCTTATATACAACCCTGCGGAACACCCGCCCTTATTTCTCTATAGCTTTTTAGTGGAAAACATCGAGAGATGAATAATAATCAGTAACAGAGAGAGAGAGAGAGAGAGAGAGAGAGAGAGAGAGAGAGAGAGAGAGAGAGAGAGAGAGAGAGAGAGAGAGAGTGAAGTGAGGGTTTTGATTTAATTCCAAAATATAATCTCGACTTTGTGTCAAAATATACATAACATATATAGTAGCAAAAGCACGTAATACTATTGATTTAGAGAGAGAGAGAGAGAGAGAGAGAGTACTATAGAGGGCTAATGATTCAATATGTATATTTTCCATACACCACTTCATTATTATGCCAATATAACCACACATATGCAAAATTGATATACATATATACCAAATTTACATTTTTATATTCATAAAACCTATGTTATATTTATAAAAATATAATGCTATATACTCTAAAAACTTTTTTTTTTTTTCTTCATAATAAACGTAGAATATTTAGTTCGTGCGAGCTGGTACAAAAAAATGAAAATCGGATTAGCGTGTCCAGTGATACTTTATTTACGATTGTTTTGTTTTGTTGTTTCTATGAATAAAAAATTAACATCATCTATCATATTCAAAGAAAACTATAAATGAGCAAAAGAAAATGAAAAATTTGTTTTAATTGAAATATTATTGCGTGCTTTATATATATTTTTTTAAATAATTTGTTTAAATATTTTTAGAGAAGTAGAGAGAAAATATAGTTTAATTTAATGATCCGACTCTGTGTTTACTAAAAAAAAAAAAAAAAAAAAAAAAAAAAATTAAATGAGGGTTAAAATCTACATGACATTTTATCTAACTTTTTAATATATTATACATATTTTAATTATGACATATCTAAAAATATTTTTAATAATCTCATATGCATTCATTTACATGCATTTTTAATATGAACACATCCTTTTATACTACTGCTATGCGTTATACTATTTTTAAAATATGAACTTCAAAAAATTTTAAACTACAAGGCTCTGCTTTTTAACATGTTAAAAAGCATATAAGACACAGTAAACCTTGCATATTAGATAATTATATGCATAATATAAGAAAACATTATTGGATTAATTATATATTTCCAAGCCATATAAACTTCAAAGGAAAAAAAATACAGTATTTTTGAATAAATTTAAATTTACTTTTTTTTTCTTACATAAAAGAAGAAAAAAAAAAAGTTTTTTTCAAAAACCAATTTTTTTCTTAAAATTTTAATTTAGTGGTTTATAACAGCATTTCTAATACTTCTTATATATAAGAAGAAAAAAACATTTTTAATTAAAATTTCAGCATTCTAAGAGCTTCATATTATAATGCCTTAAAAATGTGTTTACCTTTTATACTTTTAAAAACAAAATTTCCGGAAAAAAGTAATAAAGAGAATAATAATAATAAGGAAGTTTGCAAGAAGATTATTTTATAAAAATTTTATTGAAGAAAAAAAGTTTAAATATTAAACTTGTTTATTACATAATAATTTTTTTCTTTTTAAACTTTGATTTCTAATTTTTTTTTTTTTTTCATTTTTTTTTTCAGGTATTTGCAGAGGCCCAAGTATATTTCAGTGTTGGAGGCAAATATTTTCCTGGAGAACCCATATCTTACTCTTATATTGAAGACAGAATATTTGAAAACTCTAGAAATATCTCAATCAAACTTCACCATCGCGTGGGACGTTTTGTCAAACTTCAACTGCACTTCGCGGCCAAGTGGATCATGATCAGCGAGGTTATGTTTGATTCTGGTAAGTTATATATAATATAATACAATTTGTAAACTTTTACAATGGTGCTTTGATTAGGCGAGGGATGATTTTTTTTTATTAACTGGATTAAGTATATCAACTTTTATATATAAAATCAATAAAGTTTTTGCGTATATCCACAAAGTTTGAAGTGAGAAATTTCGTTTTAAAGAGATTTTTTTTACTTTTTTTTATGGACTACATCGGACTTTGTGTGCTTTTTCTTAATTTTTTTTTTTAATTTAATATTTTTTTATCTTCATAGGGTTATATAGATATTTAAACATGTAATAAAAATTCATGGAATAATAATAGAAATATTCGTTGCTGAATATTCTGATTAAAAACTTCATCAACATATAAATTATAAAAAACACGAAACTTTTAACTTCAAAATGATAAATTTAATCGGGCAATGACGTCACGTGACTGCTTTATAATTCATTAAGTTTTCTATCTCATTTCTTTCATCCCTCATATAATATTCCAACTAGTTTTTTTTTTATTATCTTTAAATTCGTGTATCTTTTTTTTTTATATATATCGTTGAAATTTCTAGGACTTTTTAACGACTTCACTTTTTATTTTTTCTTCTTTTCAACGTTATAGAATATGCAAGTTGAATTTCCACGTTGGCTGTCGAGGAATATTATATAAGGTCTCTCTCTTTCTACTCCATGTTAGATGCATCAATTATTAACCCCTTTAACCCACCCTCTAACCCCTATATACACGTTACACTTTATACGCTCTCAGATACACACGCTATATAGTCTAAAATTCACCCCCCTTTGGTGCCATATAGCTAGCTATACCATATAATACAAACACAAGTATAGCGAGTGAGTTTTGCTACGTTAGCTTATATATACCTTGTCACCTTGTAAGGTTTCAAAATATACATTTGATATGCATGTGTACATGTGTACGCAAATTTATATCATTTATTTATACACAATATAATAAAAAATAATACAACTTTTTTTCCTCCTTTTTTTTTTTTTTTTTTTATAAATATCTAGGGAAATGAGTTACAAACTAGAAATAATTTCAGTTGAAATTAATTTTGTGATCGTACTTTTAATATGGTTTAATTTTTGCATGTGATTGTACAGCGGAATGTTTGTTAAAGTTCCATATTTCAGTAGTTTTTTTTTTTTTTTACATGCTTGGGGTGACATATAACCTACAGGCTTTTTGCCTTGTTTCCATACCAAACTTTAACATTATTCTGTATATTCATATTGTACATATCGGTGTGTTATATAGTGATGTATATAATATTATATAACTTCACATGCGGTGTATTTGTTGTATAATATTTGCAATTATTATTTTTACATTTACTGATATTGGAATTTATTAACTTTATTGAAAATTCATATACACAAAATATGTGTTTAATTAAAAAAAAATGTACTGTACCTGTCGTTATAATATAATTATTTATTCATACTGTAATCTGTAACTTTCGAAGAAAAATTGCACTAACGTAAAAAAATTACCTCATAATACGTTATACCTATCCTATACCCAATTACTTTTGAATTATATACCGTATACACACCAGGCTCGTGAGCTCCTGTGTTATTGCCCTATACTAAAAACGAACCCTTGTTGATGTACTTCCAATTTTCACCGCAACAATCAACATGTAAAATGTAAGTGGCGCTGTAGTCTGTGTGTGAATTTTAAAATTCACACGCAGACTACAGCGCCACTTTTATACGTAATTTTGTATTCTTGCATTGTTGCGGCGAAAATTTGAATTACATCATTAAGGGATCGTTTTTTCAACAATATATATGTGTGTTTATATATCCATGATACACACACACACACACACACACACACACACACACACACATATATATATATATATATATATATATATATATATATATATATATATATATATATATATATATATATATATTATAGAACTTCTTGTAATGAATGAAACTTTTGTTTTAATCCTTTTAAAAATGAATAAAATACTTTTTCTTCAATTTCTCTTTCTATAAATTTTAACATTAAAACTTTTTTTTTATGCCAACAGTGGTTACCCAAAGGCGTATGATAAAAATTAATTTATACTTTTTTTTACATACATTTCAAATTAAAAAAAAAAAAAAAAAAAAGTAAAAAAATCAAGGTATTCATTTTTTAATAATTCACGCATAAATTTTGCAGTTCTTTTTTTTTACAAAAAAAAAATGAAGTACATACTCTAAACAACCACAACTTAAAATATAAATAAAAATATCTTCCACAACCTTTTTTATATATATAAACCATGAAATTAAATATTCAAAAAATGTTTCATTTATATATAAAGCTTTGCATACCAAAATATAAGGGTAGATAAAAAAAAAAAAAAAAAAAAAAATCTCAGTTATGTTATTTTTCTTTTTTCAGTCTATTTAATATTATTATTTCATTTTACCTGCATGTACATATAAAAAAAAAAGAACAAAAGCATGAAAATAAAAAGAGAAAGGAGAATTTTAAGTATGAAGCATAAAGCAAAGCTTTTTCAGATTTTAGGCATAACTTTAAAGTGCAATATATAAAATAGTTAGACATATAAAGAGAAGAGCTTTTATATATAATATCAAAATAAAAATTAAGGTAAAGAATTTAATTAATATAAAATACCTTTAATATGGAATTTACCACCCTAAACTTACATATTATTATTATAAAGGGTATAAAAATATGAAAAAACTTTTTTTTTTTATGGTTAAACACGAAAATTTATGCGTGCACACGAAAGAAAAAAAAATACACGTTAACAAGGTGAAGAATTTTTCAATATTCATGCTCTTAAAGAGTTGCTCATCGTGTATAAATATATAATATAGCTTAAGGCTGGCCAACGCCTATGAGAAAAAAATAAGCAAAAGACTGACCGTATGTATAAGCTTTTGTTATAAGCGCTAAAGATGAAAAAGCCACTTAAAGATATAGGTGTAAAGTATAATAATCCCCCTAGGTCAAATTATATAAAACTGGTCTAGACTATAACGTGTACTTTTTTTTCCGATCTGAGTTTTTTTTTTTTTTTTTTTTTTTTTATTCACACAAAAACTAACTTTTATTATGTTAATATATCCCTACAGCAAATTCAATAGAAATAACATTTATATAATATAATACTTTTATTTGAAAAAATTTAAATTTCAAAAGCTAAACCGGTATAATTGGGTATATGTATAAAAATTAATATTTAAATTTTTTTTTCATTATTATTTTTTTATTAATATAAGAATTTTCAGCTGTTCATCGTAAAAATATATTTTTCCCCAACTTTTGTTTTGTAAAATAAGAAGGATATATAATAAAAAAAGTTTAGCGTGCTTCTTATTTCTTATTCAATAAAATTTTATTGATTTTGCATGTTTTCACACCGTTTTTAAAGTCTCCTTGTTCCAAATTGATGCTAATTAAATGAGTAGTAAAATTAAATTTAAGTAGACACGTGTTTTGAAATTACAATATAAACGACAGTAAACTGATATTTAATGATACGTAATTTTTGTTTAAAGTAAATTTTTAGCATTTCAGTACTACTCTGTATATAATATACTTAAATTTTTATATAATGATAAATACTTCTTTTTTTTTTCATTGAGCTTTTGTGATTGTTATTTGGATACGATGTTTTTTAGATCGAGAGTTTTTTTTTTTTTTCAAAGTGTTTGAGTTAGCGGGCGTTGCTCACTTTTGCTTTTCTGAGTAAATAGTCGCATATAAGAGCAGAGAGAGAGAGAGAGAGAGAGAGAGAGAGAGAGAGAGAGAGAGACGTCGTTTCTAAATGTCTAAATGTACGTAAAGGAAAAAAAGAGAGAAGAAAACCACTTGTATTTTGATGAAAATATACGCTACTCTTTTCTTACTTCCATGGGGAAATACACTGATAAAATAATCAATCGTATTGTGTTGATTTTTTTTAATGTATTGATATTCTTTATTATTGATAATATCGTATAAAAAAAGGTTATTGTGACTTCAATTCTAAATACGTAAAGAGTTGTTGTGTTTTTATTTCAAAATAATAAGCTTATCAAAATAATTTTAAACGTATTTTTACAACTACATAGAGTTTTCTTTTCTTTTCTCTACAAAATTAATGATATATAGAAAAGTTCAGTTTATATCGTTCAAAATCAATGAAAATTTTTCAATATTTAAAACTTCCCTATATGTTGAACACGTGTAAAAATATATTGATCAGGTATACCCCTATATACAGTTTCTTCCAGTGTATACGCAATGGAAGCTATAAGGGGGAGACCACGTGGATCGATGCAGTTGTTGGACTTATTGCTATGTTATGTTTCCAGACATTGCACATGGCAACTTCAGCTCAGAACCTAACCCTGTAACTGAGGCACCTGTACAAGGAGATGTTTATGTTGAGAAACAGCAACCCGCAGCTCCACAAGATGAACTACCAGGTAATTAACAAACCCTTTAACTTCGTATAATTATACATAAAACTCATATAACCACACTAAAGTTAATTCAAATAAGTACTTCAAAAACATCAAAGTACACAACTTAATATATTATATAACAAGAAACAAACATAAGGATTTTACTCGACAATGTGGTGACTAGCAAAAAGGAGTTACAAAACAGTTTTTTTTATAATAATCTTCTTTAAAAGTTTAAATACGTAAAAGTTAACAAAAAATAATAGTTAACGAGCAGTTAGTTTAGTTATGTTATAACATGGCTAATAAACTGTCAAAAAATGGTATATTATCTGTATACCTTTAAGTTTTCAATTTAATTCTACTTTTTTAAGTGTAATAAAAATACATAATTAACTTTTTATTATTATATACAAATATAAATTTCTTTTTGAAATATTTCATTAAAAAACATTTATGTATAACATTACATTTCCTTGACGCTTTTCTCAATTTTCTCTGCTGTGCTAAAGATAAAAAAAAATTTTGTTCCTTATTAAATACCATTATATTGATTCATCAAATTGTTATATAATTAAAATAATAAGTGTTGTATAGTTTGAAGTGAAAGAAATATTTTATTTCTTAACAAGGTTTCACGTATTATTTACCACACCTTCATATCCGTCATTCTTTATATTTTTATGTTATGGCAATGAATGAAAATATTTTCATTTGAAATAGTCATCCAAAAAAATAATACGTATTCTAATTTGGATTTTTTTAAAAATAATTTATTACCCAATTTATACAATAATTAAATGAAAAATTGCAATTGAAACAAACTATACAGTTTTAATTCATTTCTATTAATTAAACGTTTTACGCAATAAAAAATATATAATGCTCGTTAACTTTTTTTTTTTTTTTGTAAATCAGTATAAATCTAAACATACATATTCTCATAAATTCATCACTTTATTCAAACTTGTCTAAAAAAAAACGTTGATACCTCTACATATACGAGGCTTTTGTGCGAGGATATATGCAAATTATTCTTGTTCTCATGCATATGCTAAAATCTAACTAATAAATGTATTAAAACCATCATTCTCTAACAATTGTGACTTTTTTTTATCTATAAAAATTTATCTCTGGGTAAGCCTTTATAATTAATTAAATAAACAAAATTTGTATTGTCAAACTTTTACGTATATAAGTTCATTAGTTTAACGACAAAATGTATATTGATTTTATTTAAATTTTATTCAGTATCAAACAAAATTTACGTTTGTAAATATATAATATAAAAAGTAAAAGAAAAAGAATAGAAGGAACGAGAAAATTAAATTTAAAACTTACCACGAGAGTAACATTTAAATATTTTTCACACTTCCATTTATTTATGTAAATTTTTTTGTTCTGTCAAAAGTTTGACCTGTATAAAAGATTTATAAAATAAAATTGTACATAAATGAAGAAAAAGTAAAATAACAAAAGTAAACTTCATTTTTATATAATTACAACTTTTTTTTTTCTTCTGTATTTTGTTAATTCACTAAATGTCAATAAAATTTAAAAGTATAGTTATTTTATATGTTAGATTTTAATTTAATATTCATCTATATAGCTTTATGAATTGAAAATTTTATTATTTTTATTGCTCTTTCATTTTATTCGTTCTATAATATGTATATTTGCTATATCCATGAATAGCAACATTTTTTTATTGTTGCCATTTAAAAACAAGCTATACTTATTGAACTTGCCCAACAAAACTGCTTTAGTATTCATTTTTATATTAAACTTTATTATTATGTTCAACACTGATAATTTCAATATGTCCCATTTACTTTAATGCTGATGCACGAAAAAAAGTAACTAAATAGTAAATAGTACTATTTAGACATTTTTATATATTAAATTTATTAGATATATATACAAAGTTTTTTTATGACATATAAGAGCGAACTATATTTACCACTGAAGAAATAACGTTTATTTATTTTTATAACGAATTACTCTTTAAACTTTTGTCAACCAAGTTATTGGATTGTACTGAAGAGTTACTTCTATGTAACTAAATAATTTCTTAAATTTATGTTTTCCGTGTGGTAATGCATGAACAACCATAATATAGTATAAGATTATATGACTAATAAAATAACTCATAGTAAAATTATAGACAATAATTTCCAAGTTTTAACATGTTATATTTTTCTCTTTTTGTTTACAGTATCTACAGCGAAACAAGAAGATCAAACAATAATGGCTGTAACTATTGGAGTTCTACTAGCCATAGTTTTGATTCTCGCTGTGATCGTGATTGCCGCAAAGTACCGACATCGTAAAAGTTTTGCTAGTCCTCTTGCTTCTAAAGCACCATTATCGAGTGCTGAGAAAGGTGTTGGGTCAAGCAGCTTATGTGCGGCAGCAGCTAGTAGCAGCTCTGCGGGTTATGGGGTCACTGTTGATGACAACTACAATCAACCACGTGGCTCTTTACATGGTACATTACACAGCACGCTTCATGACCGTAGAGGTTTACTTGCTGGACATCTAGATGATTATCAAGAACCATATCAAGCACTTAAATATGCTCCATATTATAGTTATAGTCCAGTTGTCATGGAAATGAAGGATTTAATCAAGAGTTCAGCTCCACAATCAGGTAAGAATTTACTACACATTTTTATAAATTTAATAGAGTACTGATGAAGTTTTGTGTATAAATTATCTTGCTACGTTAATTTTTAATGAGTTGATTTATTAGCAATTCAATAATTTACGATAGCAATATGTCAAAAATATACAATAACATCATCATCTAAGTAAAACATGTTAACTGTATGAGCATTTAATGACAAGACTCAAATGTTTTTGTTAATGCTTTTGATTCGATTTTTCTTTCTTTCTTTTTTTTTATGTTTAATTTAAGTGCGTGGGAAAAAAGTTTTATAATTATTGAAGAAAGTTAACAACAAAATCTATAATTAGTATAAATTGTTTATTAATTTTTCTTTACATTAACCTATAAACTTTACACTATTAATATTTAAGTAAAAAAAAAAAAAAAAAAAAAAAAAAATGCGGAGATTTTTTTCTACAAATATTTTTAAATTTTCATACATTTTGAATATCCTTAATATTTATACATATATTTTATATTATCGACAAGTTAAGTTAGCTTATATCCTATTAGTTTATACCTTGGAACAGGTCACGATATCATAATAAAAGATCCGCTCATTACTATGCACGCTTGTTTATATATACTTTGCTATATACGGTCTTCTTTTGAACATCATTAATCTCACTTTTTTTTTTCTGGTATTTTTTTGTCCAAACTTTCGTATCAACAAGTTTGATTTATAACTTTCATGATGGTCAAAGTTAATTATAAATTTTTACAACAAAAAAATAAGGAGAGTTCTCTCGTTTTTTTATCTTTTTTTTTTTTCCGAGGACGGGATATAGTGATGAACGTAAATAAATTATCCATCCACCAACGCGATTTTTTTTTTTTTTTTTTTTTTTTACGCCAATTGATTGTGCTTTTTCTGAGATTTTTTGCTGTTGTACAGTTATATATAACAATACGAATACAATAAAAAAAAATTGTTACAAAGTTATATAGAAGTGTTATATTATAGATTTTTTTTAATCAAAATGTAACAAATGGATTTACAATTTTAACAAATGGAACTCCTTAACAATTAAAACTAACAACAGCAAATTAAAATTGAATCCAAAAATTTAATATTTAGAACTCAAAATATGTCAAAGTTTATGATTTATAAAGAAATTTTTAGTGAATGAAAACAGCACTTAAAATAACCATATAGTTTGACCGTAATCGTATTTCAAATAAATATTTAAATAATGTTACTCAATAAGCTATATAAACTTCAAGCCAAAATAAAATAAATTAACATTTTTTTTTTCTTTGTTTCTTGTTAAAATTAATATTTTGCTATTCGTCACATTTTAAATCCGGTTGCAAATACAACTTCTTTTAACACCTTTTTTGTTTTTACATATGTAAATAATTAAAAAAAATATTATGTAATAATATTGTAAACATAACAAAAAACTAATCTATTTAAAAGATAAAAAGGTTGATTTATTTTAACTGTCATTAATCAAGTAAGACTGAATATAATCGTTTAGATGGGAGGAGTTTTTTTTTCTATAGCTGTGTTCTAAATCCGCGATATATATTTTTCCTTTTCACAAAACCATAGATATTATCACATGCGTTATATGTTAATAACATCACACTTTTAGAATGTATTATCAAATATAACGTTAATCAAACTTGTTTAAAGGTGCAGACCGCATTTTTTTGTTTAAAGGAAATAGTTTATTATATTATATTTTGCTCATTTTGATAATCTTTTAAATACTATATATTTTAAATTTGATATCATACTTTAAAGCAATCTTTGATAAAAATTTCAGTTTATATGTTACTGTGAAATAAAGATGAGAAAGTATATTGTTAAAATTAATATTAAATAAGGTTTAGGAAGCTTTGTAATTCAAAATTTTGCGTGTGACAACCCATAATTTGAGGTTTCTAAAATATTTAAGATTTAGTACAATTGGCGATTTTTTCCTCATCTTTAATTAATGCTGTTCGTAAACCCTGTTCTCTTGCACCAAAAAATGCGCATTCCATTTGAATAACCATAGTTGATCGTCATTTTTGGTGCAGAGAACAGGGTTTACGAACAGCATTATTGTTACTTTACTGACCTTTCTCCTTAGTTTTTCGTGTCATCTTATAGTTGGCAATTGAATTTTAGAATTAAATTTCAAAAAAATTATAACAATTAAATAATAATTTCTCCAGTTTTTAATTTTTTAATCGGTATAGCATCAGTTAATTTTCCTTTCATAGCTGTGTGTACATTAATAAGATAAGTCTTTAAAAAATATGTCAGGGTTAATTACAGATTAAAAAAATGCATGGTCTATGCCTTTAATATTAAAATAAAATCGTTATTTTCATTTATAAATATTAAGATAAATTAATAATTTGCTGTCAAATATGATTTATATATTGAAATAAACTAATAATTATAAATACACTAAAATATATTTAGCAATATGAACGAGAAAAATAATTCAAAATATACAAACTATCAATAAATATTTTTTATTGTAGAGAAAAAAAAATGTAAATCATAAATGTAAACATGCTATATATTTATTTATTAACCATAAATTGTTAAATAATACGTTTTGTATGGAGTACCTTTCTAAAATACATTTTCAACACCTAAATTACAACTTCTTCTTTTTTTTAATGTTATTTGTGAGAAACTATATAAGAGTTATATATAATTAGTTATATTTGCTCGAAGTTGTGAAAATCAACAGATTGGGTAATAAAATGTTTTGAGTCTTCTAAGAAAATTGTATAGAATATTATATTATTCACTTTTTATATATACATACAAACCCATGTTTACTCATAGTTTAAAAAGCTAATTAAAATTAGAAGGCAAAACTTTTAATGATTTTGTGGGGAATGATAATTATTTCCCTTTTCAAGTATCACTTTTTAACCACTACTTTTTTTATTATTATTATTATTTTTAAGCTTGCTTTAAAATCGTATATTACAAGTCCTAAATTGCTCATTAAAATAGAATGGATGGAAAAGTAATGAGAATTTGCGTATGTAGAATAAGTTTAGTTTAGATAGGATTTTGCAACAAACTTTTGAGAACAATTACCAAGTTAGTTTATTATATTTTATGAATGGCTATATTTAAATTTTGCTCGATGTGGCCATATACTGTGATTTCAACTATTTTGGTATAGAGGGGGAGAGAGAGAGAGAGAGAGAGAGAGAGAGAGAGAGAGAGAGAGAGAGAGAGAGAGAGAGAGAGAGAGAGACTTTTCTATACTCACATACATAAAACTTTATAAATTTGTTGCCGCATGAATTATCATCGTATGAATCGAAGCTGACTTCGCGTTAGTTTTTCTATATGATGTCAATGAGGTCGTACTAATATTTATTTGTACCAAATGTTTCAGACGCTAGTTATGACTACGCTGTGCCAGAACTGGGTGGCAGTGCTCCACTCCTGGGTCCAGATGCAAGTGCTACACTACCCCGTAGTGATCGTGACTCTATGTTCTCACGTACAAGTAATGGAGGTGTCTCTAACTGCAGCATGGGTAAACATGGCTCTTCTCGCGCCTCTGAGGACTCCAATAATAGTCGTGCAGGAAAGAAGGTGAATATCAATTGATCTCACATCTCAATATTTAGTTTTTATAGGTTAAATCGCTTTTATTTCAAAGTATCTTTAAATAAAAGAATTAGTCTGAATATGATGGTTATAGAATTGAAGAAACTTTAAACTATTATTGCATAGAGACGAGAGAGAGAGAATGTATAAATGAAGGGGGACGTTATAGAAATTCAAATACTTTGAATATTACATATAACCACATTATAGAAAGCCAAATTTTAATTTAAAATTTACAAATTATAAAAAATAAAATAATTTCCCTAAACGGAATGCAGTGTAGTATAAAATATAAAAGATTTTTGATAATATTTCCTGATGTTCATGAGTGTATATATCCATGGATATTTCCTCGCTACAAGTGGGTGAGAACGGGAACAACCCTCATAAATTTTGTTCCATTAAAACCCTTCTAACCCTCGTTGTATTACACATGGCTCATCCTCTATAAGTGAAAGCTATAAATTATATTATTACTAATTCAATACCGTAAATTTTAATACTATATTATATAGAATAAGAGCATATATTATACATAATATGCAATGAAAGCTGTATAAATACGAATAATTTTAATCTTTCGATTTGTTATAACGAAATATATTCTAAATATATTTGTATACGACAAAAGTAATTAGTATATATGACTTTTATAAATGTATTAAAAAAAATCTTTACATTTTTTCGATATATTGATTTTTATGCTTCTTAATATTTAAAAGTATTCTAAAATGGCAAACATTCGATTTGGCCTTTCAATGTTCCATTTTCTTATACAGATGAAAAGTGTTTCTCAACATGAAATTTATTTCAGTTTACTTTGACCTTTTGCTCTTTATAGCATTGATTTTGATCAATTATATTTACACGCGGAAAAACGAAAGCAAACGTGTTAGAGTTAAGTGATGAAATTGATGACTTAAACCTAAACCCTTATTGACCGGTGATGTTTAAAATTCAATTACCTTTCAATCTGTCGTTTCTGCCAGCAAAACAGAGAAAGCTATTAATAAAAAATCAATATCATCTTGTTTTTTCCCAATATAGTTTTTAAGCGCTCTCAATTTTTATTATCTTATTTTTTTGTTAATCTCTACAACGTTATTATATAAACACAGTAATAAAAAAAAAACTAGAATAAATAATTATTAATATAAATAAATTAAATAAACAATCGTTTGTATTTTTGAATATATTAAAAAAATTAATACAATTGAATGGGCGAGGTCTATAGGCCTGACGAAGTGTGTCTGGCCCATTCTTGCACCAACCCATATAGTAATTGAAACATAATTAAAACAAGTTAATATTTAGTGTTTATTATTATGCTAGCAGGCTTAAATTATTTTTGAATTCAATTGTCTAAGTAGGGCATCTAAACACAAATAAAAAGAAAAAAGAAAAAGAGGATTTTTGGGCGTTTTTGCAATCAACCCCTGTAGTATATCTTTTAATTGAGATTCGATACAATGGACAACAATTTGACGTACTGCAAATTGACTTTTGTATTGAAACTTGATAAATGAGCATTGTATATTCAAGCTATTATTATAGTTTAAAAATTTGTAACATATTATCTTTCAGTGTAACACAATACTAACAAAGAGCAAAAGTGGTTTCTTTTATTCTTATATGAATTTATATAGATGTAATCTTTTGTTATTATTGTTCCAAATATCTTAATGTTTAAAAAAAAAACTATTTTCCTTCAAGCTAATTGTGCAAAAAAGTATGATATTAAAAGTTTTATCAAGATATCAGAGTGGTATATAGAGACTATAATTAAGGACCTCTACTCGGATTACTTCCACAACATTGCCTTTTGATTAATGAGTTCAATTTTGGCTTTCTCGAACAATAAAGGTTTCCACTGACCTGTTAAGGTATATTATGCCTTAGTTTGCAAAATCGTATTAAAAAAAAAAAAGAAAAAAAAGATGATGATGTTGATAAAAAAATATACAGACTGCAATCCCTAAATTCATATATTATTTAGTTTCATTTAAATGTGTAAAAATATATACTATCATTTTTTTTTTAATATTCAATTGTCATACTATAGGCCTATATATAAAAAAATCTGAATATAAATTTAAACCAAATTATTGCCAATTTTTCAATTGTATTTAAACTCATGAAGGTGTATCGAATCTTTAAAAAATAATATAAAAGTACTATGTGATCACACTTGAGCGAGTGTGAATAATATTGTTTTAAATTTGCATATTCACTTTTTTTTCCACCACGCCCACTTGATAAACGATGCTTATTCGAATGTAATATTAAAGGTTCAGACGGAGCAAATTTCACCCCAATAAGTGATAAAAATAAAATAGCAAAATAAATCTTATTTCACTGTTGTTCATGTTATTTATTGTTTTGTATACAACTCTTTATTATTATTATAATTTTATAGGTTTGTGTATTGTATCGAAATATTTTACGCAAATTAAAGTAGCAATAATTAATAATGATTGAGAGTAATTATAGTTTTCATTTTATACACCAAAAAATAATTAATCATAGAACTTTCAATAGTGAATAATTAATTGTTCAGTCATAACATTATCATAAGTTTTTATTTCTTCCAGGGCCCAATAAAGCATGACTGGGCCTTAATCTCACGCTGACCTTTACTAATTCCTTACTTATTTGTGTGATATATTTGCAGTCACCGAGTCACCAGCAGGAGGCATTAAAACGACGCCTAGAACAGACCGTGGTTCCTGAGTTCCCGAGGCATCGTTTGCGTATGCTCACCAACCTGGCAGAGGGAGAATTTGGCAAGGTATAGAGTGACGTCACATTATATTTGACCTGACCTTCAATTTATATATTTTATTTTACCTTGCAGTTGTACGTGGCTGAAGCTGATGGTATACCAGAATATGGATCTACAAAATCACTAGGAAAAAGATTTGTGGCTGTCAAATTTTTGACTCATAATGCATCGGAAACAGAACGGTAAGTGTGATATAAATTTTTATAATATAATTAAGATAGTATAACAATATGATTTTTCTTCTTTAGTATTAAATTGATTTATGTAAATTATCATTAAACTCTTTTGAACGTACAAGTGAAAAAATATCATATAATTAAAAGTGTTGCACGTCGCAAAAATTAGAGCACATTACTATTTAAATATATGTATAGTCTCAAGGCGATTTTAAAGATAATGAGTCTCATTAAATTCCAAATAAAAAAAACTTTATTAATTAGATAGGTAATCAATCTTGACTGTTATAATATTTTTTATAGTCACATTATTATTTTTTAACCGACACTTTAAATGATTTTTTTTAAAGTAACAAATTCAAAATCATATAAAAATATTACAACAAAATAGTAAATCCAAAAATTAAATGCATACACACAATCTAATGTAACATTCAAGTTAATAAAAGAAAGATTCTTAATAATTTACTCTCTCTCCCTCTCTCTCCATGTGATATTCATAATATATGTAATTTAAATAACATAACACTTTGATCTATGATGTTACTATATTATCATTAATAAAAATAAAACACGCACACACATATATATAATATACTTTCACATTATATTTCTTTACATAAATATAATATATTTTAATATAAAAATGACACTCCCTATAATATTTACTTCATAATGTAATCATAAATCTTATACATATTTTTTTTCTACCTCCTCTTCCCCCCCATATATCTATATACCTAAATTCATACACATACACAATATGACGAGACGAAATAATGTAATAGAGTATATTATTTGACATTCAGAGAGAGACAGAGAAGGGGTGGGCGAGACGTGCTCTGGCATGAGAGCGAGTACAAAAATGTGCGGGTGACAAAATTTATGCAATTACAATACCCTCATCATTATATGGTTTAAAAATAAATTTATATTTTGAAATACGACTCAAAGGGTCAAATTAATAGATAATTTGTATTTTATTTTTTATTATTTTTAAAATTGTTGTATTTTGTTATATTATCTAAGTTAAAACACTACATCTAAGTAACAGTTAATTTTGTATTATAAAAACTCTAAAATTTGTTTGTTTTTAGTATATATTTTAAAATGTTCTCTAACTCTGTATAAAATATAACGTTACGATAAAAAAAATATGCAAAATATGATTGTGAACATAAATATTGTTCAAAAGAATTTTTTATGCAGGGGCAATTTGATATTAAAAAATCAATACAAACAGAAACATTCTGTTACAAAATAATAATAATTATTATTATCGCTTTAGGTTTTTGTTTCGTACGCTATTTTTTGCATCAAAAAACTTATTAACTAAAATAATTTTGTTCTGAGTTCAATTTTTCTTCCCGTTTCCATTTTTGATGCATATAAGGATGTAATTCTAAAATATATTTTCTTACTTTTTACAATAAAAAAAAATATATAATAGAAACATTACTTTACTTGTTTATCACCTCTGTATTACATTTCAGTAAAACGTCTGAAAATGAAAATATTTAATAACTTATATTTAATATATTTTCATTATAATTTTGTTCCTTTCTATAACAAAAAGGTTCATTTCAAATGAGCTCTTTTATATTACGATTCGTTATTATATTTTACGGTTAAATGATTTTATTTGATATTAAAAAAAATGTAAATATTATGATTATTATTTTTTTTTAAAAATCTACAAGTTATGAAATTGAAATTATATTAAAAAAAAAGAGAGAGAAAGAACATAAACAAAATGTAATTAAAAAGTACAAAATTAAATTTTTGTAAATTGAAAGCTTATATTTGTTTTATAACAATATTAATTTAGCTGTCTAAAGCATACACACTATATATTATATATATATATATATATATATATATATATATACAACTGTTTTCATATTTTTATATTAAATATTTTTTTATTTACTTATTTTCTTGTTTTTAAATATTTTGTATATATACAGGTTTATTAATTTTTCTTTTCGCAAAGAAAATTACTTTTTTTTCCAAATTGTACTGAAAAACCTTTAACATCGTAGAAAACAGGTTATTAAAAGAGAAAAGTGTGCTGTGTGTATATACCGTATATACGTACAACACCGGAGTTCTCCAACGTATAATTTTGCGCTTTTATGTAGTTTGTTGTTTTGGTTCACTTATTACGTTTAATGGCTCAATTTAAGTATGCAAACGAGTAGAGTAGATTTAATTATTAAAGTCTGTATATGAATTTTCAATCAACTTCATATATTTATATATAATATAAACATCAATTTTCTGCCTTTAACTATATATACATATATATTCGATGTAGTTTTAGATATGGTATAATATGAGTATTAATTAAATCTCTTTGGTCTACAACTATATTAGAGAGTTTCATTTTATTATTTAAAAAAAAAATATATCTGTGTTAACCATTTGTAAAATGAGAGATTAAAATTTAAATAAAAAAACAATAGACTTAATTTACATCAAAAAACACGCGTCAAACACACTTGATGATGATGATGATATATATATATATATATATATATATATATATATATATATATATATATATATATATATATATATATATATATATATATATATATATATATATATAAAATTTTAAAAATAGTAAAATTTATTTTGATGTTTAAAAAAATTATATTAGTATATTATACTAAAATTAAAATAAATTATTATTTAGAAGTAATAATATTATTTTGATCATCATTATTGTCATTTAAAATTAGCCTAGAATATGTATACATTAAAAAAAACACGTGAAATTATGTAATTAATTAAAGACTTGCATGTTTTAGCACTGACTTCCACCGCGAAGTACGTATTCTTGCTGCACTCGAGGACGCCAACATCGCTCGTGTTCTGGGCATGTGTTCTCGCGAAGAGCCGCTGTGTATAGTGCTCGAGTACCTGGAGCATGGAGACATGCGTCACTTCCTTGCTTCACATGTACCTGCAGAGGGAAGTCGTACCTTGCCCATCTCTGCCGCCGCAGCAGCAGCCACGGGACTCAAAACTCTCAGGTGAGTGCAGCAATTTTTTTTTTCCAGAAGTAGTTCTAAAAAGATTAGTTTTTTTTATATACTGCATATAATAATTGAAACTTAATTGGGTCTTGCGGTATAATAAGTATTCTTAATAATTTCAATACCAAGTAATTAAAAAAATAGTAATAATAATACCAATACGTCAGTAATATGTAGAATGAAGTATAATATGAAAGAAACGCATCTCTTAAATAAAAATACAAATTGGTTGCTCATGAAATCATGATCATTTATACTTTATCGGCTATTCATGTTGATTAATTCTTTGTTTTTTTTTTCTACCCGCAGTTTCAACTGTCTGCTGTATATGGCAACACAAATTGCGTCAGGCATGCGATACCTCGAGTCCCTCAATTTCGTACATCGCGACCTTGCTACTCGCAACTGCCTCGTGGGCGTTGGATACCTCGTTAAGATCTCAGATTTCGGCACCGACAACGACGCTTTCTGTGACGATTACTGCCGCATTGACGACGGCCAGGTCGCACTGCCTGTGCGCTGGATGGCGTGGGAGTCACTCTTTATGGTACGAATATTATACATTTAACGATGAAACGCCTGTAAGCTAGGCTTCCTGTTGATCATTTAAGCTCAAAAAGTTGCATATATTTAATAAGTTTTAAATTAATGTTTTGAGACTTGTTCTTATGAAATTAATTATAATTACAGGGTAAATACACCACCAAGAGTGACGTTTGGTCTTTCGCCGTGACCTTATGGGAGATCCTAACCCTGGCTCGCCGTACACCATACGAGCACCTAACTACCAATGACCAAGTGGTGGATCAACTAGCCCACTTGCAAGCTGACGATGGTCAGTTCTGCTTCTTGCCACGCCCCCCTGCGTGTCCACGTGACCTTCATGACCTTTTGAGAGAATGTTGGAGACGTGTGGACATTGAAAGACCCTCATTTAGAGAAATTCACCTCTTCTTACAGCGGAAAAATCTAGGTTACGCCCCTGTGTAGGTGTTCAAATAGACAATGTTCAGTGTTTGTTTTTTTACTGTTACTTTAAAAAAAAAGTAAGCTCAATAAGCTCAACAAGAACTTTGACAAAAAGGAAATTTCTATTGATTTTAATAATTTCATTATATAATAATCAGCAGTAAAACAGAGACAATGCTTATTTTTACATCTTATTTGCTGTAAAAAAAATGTAATTAAAAGCATGCTTATTTGGTTATAAAATTATTGGTGCTTCGTTTCTATGTATAAAATATATATCACCATAAAATGCAAACATATAAAGTACTTGACTTAGTAGCATTAACTTTTTTTCCACATTTTAATTTAACCAATACCTATCTGGTGCCTCATCTTTGTATATATACAAAATAATAACGAGTAAAGCAAAGCCTTCTGCATAACTTAATGCATTTAGTATAATAACAAAACAAAACAAATAATAAAATTCTAAAATTAAATGCACATAGTTGTAAAAAAAAAAATCAATAAAAAAAAAGAGGGGAGTGAGTTGTGATATAAATATGAGTGATGGTCAGGGTATCGAAAAGTAAAGACAATATACACAATTAAATAAAAATAATAAAGAAGGAAAGAATAAAAAAAAAAAAAAAATGTTCCCGACATCAAGTTAAAATAAAACCACCGAATATAATATGAAAAATAATGTAAAGTTATATAAAATAAGAAATTAAGTGGTTGAATAATATATTAAAAATATAGGATATAAATCTATAAGAAAAGTAAATATATTAAAAAAAAAATGCTCTCTTTTAGGACCACATTTATAAATATATGAAAAAGATTAATATAAAAATTAATTGCACTAATTTATCTGACAATCTTTAAAGACTTTTTGTTTCTTGTGCAAGTTATTATGTAAATATAATATTTAAACTCATTATTTTAAGGTATTATTTTAAAAATATTTATGCTATCAAATTAAGTAAAACAATTAAATGAAAATTGTATGTATAAAAAAAAAATAATAGTAGAGGCAATGTGATATTTAAAAAAAATATAAAATAATAATATGACTGAAAAAATAATAATTTTAATTTTAATTAACGCACATTAGATCACAGTTTAAAAAAAAAAATGCTTAAAATTAGAAACAAAAATAATTGTCAGTTTATTCTTTTTTTTTTTTTATCAATTAAAGAATTTGCTTGAGTAAATGCTAACTTTTGTAGATTAAAAAAAAAATCATTTTCTTTCAAGAAAAATATAACATAATTAAAAATTCATTCAAGTAGGCAGGCCTACAAAAAAAAAAGTAAACAAGTGGGAGTAAAAGAAAATAATATCATAAAATTCTGATAGTTTAAAAATATGAATTCAAAATTTATGTTCTAAAAACTCGTTCAAGTAGCTTAAAATGTTACTATAAGTATCTTTCGGTCTCAATTTTTAGATATTTAATTTTGAATTGGTATATTTATACTATAAGTAATTTAAACAATAAAATGAACTTTTACTCTTTCAGCTTAAGTAGTAAAAAAGAAGAATAAAAAAAAGTGTGGTATTTAATGTCAATTTAGAATATACAGAATAAATTTAAAAAATATATAAAAAAATAAATATAATATAAAATATAGTATAAAAATAAACTATAATTAATTTTAAGAGCTTTTTTTTCTATTATATGTATATGAAATTTCTTGACTGGCATTTTTTAAATTTAATTTATATAATTGTGTGCTTTAATTTTTACTTATATGTTTACATAATAATATGTATAGTTTAAAAGTGCGAAAATTAATAATGTATAAAAAAGTATGTGTTTTTGTATAAAAAATATATATAATAATAAAATAGAATAAATAATAATAATAGGACATTTTTTGTGGACATATAGAATTTATGGCATTATAACAATATGGTTTTTCTTAAAATTACTACACAGTTTCAAGAAAAACCAGATATGTGTATAATTGATTTTGTACAAAGAAAAAAAAAAATGATTTTGTATATTTAACTATTCTCTCCCTATCATCAAAATATTAAAACACTCTATGCAAAAATGCTAGTCATGTGACGTCTGTATTCATTCACAAAATAACAAAAACAAAAATAATCATTGCAAAATAGAGCTGAAAATATAGTGTATTTATATATATGAAAAAAATATGAAATTCATACAAATTCTGTGCCAATCAATTGTAATTTTGAAATTTATAGTTTTACGCATACAAAAAAGGGTAAATTTTATTTTAGCAGCATTTTTCTTTTGCTTGTAATGCAAGTTCTAAGGATGTCATGCAGGGATTTAAAAAAAGCAGAAGTACAGTTTGAGTCAATTGAAAGGTAACCATGTAAACATTATGCTATTTTGGGCGCCTCAAATTTTAGTATGTCTTTGATGCATGCCCAGGTGTAGTGTTATCTACCAGGTGAGCTGCTTTAGCCAGCAAGCCAAACATGCTCCGTGCTGCATGTAAATATGACGTAATAATAGAGTTTCTACTTAAAGTTTGAGGTGTGCAAAAAAGCAACAAGTTTAAATGGTTACCTTTCATTTGTCTGAAACTGTAAAGCTCTGGACAAAAGTTCCGAACGTGGCAGCAGAAGCGGCCGCTACATTTTCTCATAAAGATAGCATAGTATTGTTGCGGGTTGCCTATACAAATTGTCCAGAAACGTTTGTCTAGATGTGTACAACTTTTTTTTTTTTTTTTAACAAATAACAAAAAACTTGAATTGCAAGTAACAATATTTTGTGTCGATCCTTAACAGACATCTCTTAAATAAATTTTTAAAAAAGTGAAACTATAATTAGTGTCTTAAAATGGTGTTGCTTGGTTTATGTTTGTGTGACACAATGTTTCTGGTCCTAAGAATCTTTACTTCATGATGAAGGCTCTACTGGTCATATCTGTTATTAAAAATAAAAGAGCCTTCATAATCATAACATTTAAAAATATATTATACACTCAAAAAGAACCACTTTTTTCAAACTTTAGAATGTAAACAAAATATTTTATAACAAAACTTATGTGCTATATAATATTATATTTAATTCACAATAAAAAAAAAATAATAATAAAAATTAATTGTTATATTACACATTTTGCACATTTTATGTACCTTTAATTTTAGGAATCATTTTTGAAAGCACATAATTGTAATGAATAAAAAAAGCATTATATATACAGTATATAAAAATATTTTCCTGAAGATGTAAAATGTAATAAATGCATCTCTAATAAATATAATATCATATGTAGAAGCAGAATGTTCAATAATATTAGATTTTAACGACACGAAAAATAAAACAATAAAAAAGATCATAATATATATGAACAACATATCAGAGGGAGAAAATATTATAATAATGAAATGACATGACGTGTGTGTATAGAAAACAAAATGCAAGTTGATTGTAAAAATATAAATTATAAAAAGAACTGCAAAATAAATAAATGTTCATCAGTTTTTAAAAAAAAAGTTATTTTGTTTTTATTGTATCAGTAGACTACCTCTTTAGATTAAGTGTAAGAACAAGAATAGAATAGAATGGAGAGAGAGAGAGAGAGAGAGAGAGAGAGAGAGAGAGAGAGAGAGAGAGAGTAAATGGATTTGAAAAAAAATTGGGAATAGGAGATAGAGCTGTTATTACCAAGGACGCCTTGCATGTGAAAGAGAAATTCTTCTAGCCTGCTAGAAACAACTACTGTACAATATAGCAAAGCCAACTTTTCCTTTCCTCAAAGATATAAAATCTTATTTAATCCAAGGTAGTAACAAAACATTTGAATAAAATTCTATAAAAGAATCAGCAGAATTAAGTTACATAAAAAAAAATTCAAGATACCTATGAGGAAGTTGCATAAATTACATGCCAGCAACATACTTGCAGCACATAAATAATAGCCCAGCATAGAACAAACATCATTTTAGGTCATTTTCGTTGAGAAATTAACTAGTATTTATCATTGCATTATTTTTCTCAAGTGTACGCAACTAATTTTAACCTGTAAAAATCAATGGTAGTTATTGAATCAGTTGAGTTATTTAGTAACTGGCAAAAAGTTATAATTTTCCTATACTTGTCAATGTTATTTTCTGCTCACATATGGCATTGAATTGTAAGCTTATATCAATGAGTAAAACCACCCAATAGTTATTTCAACAACATCATTATACCAAAATATCTTTTGGTATAGGCCAGGATTTATCTTTCCAATACGGGCATTGATGTATGATCTGAGGCTTACCAGGCCTCAGGCTCAACCTATTATTGCACTCTTCTGGGCTGGACTACCAGATCTGTTTGATCCGGACCACTGATTCTTGGAAAATCCAAGAGAAAGCAGCACCAATTTTGGTAAGCATCTTTTAATAAGATCATTAACCATATAGGAAATAAAAATGCCCCATGTACATCATGATAAAAACACATCTGACACACAGAAGAGGATAACAATAACTTTCAAAAACAAGACAAATAGGAAGAGTTCGTTATGGAATTATGAAATAAAACGATATATATATATTACGCATTTTTTAAATTTTAATTATAAAATATATTTGACATAACTTTGTTATTAATGCCAAAGTCTTATCTTATACAAATATTATTAATTAAAAACAAATTTACATCCAAGTTTAAGCGAAAACTCCCCAATTATAAAAAAGGGAAAGATAACAAAATATTACTTCAATATATTAGATTACTTTAGTGTATTTCTTACACTTTTACAGAATTACTATTACACGCCTATTTAATAAATAATAACATAGGCAGTTTCATTGATGTTTACAAAAATCAGGCAGAAATTAGAAAAGCATTAAGAAACTAATCTTAACATTATAGATATTAGAATTACGTTACTGTACCATTACTTTGAAGATTGATCAAACTCCATATGCATAGGTTTTAGCTAACATCAATTAAGTAAAGAGATATTACTGTTTTTTATAACACGATTTATTATTATTTATTTATTAAACACGATTTATGTACAATATTGTCAATATTACAAAAAATGGGAGGTAGGTAAAAAAAAAAAAAAAAAAAAAAAAAAAAAACATCGGACACTAAATCTTCATTAAAAAAAATACTTCTTAGAATATTATGATACTTGGATAATTAATAATTACATTATATATAATCTTCAAATCATTAAGTTACGAAGTGAAGGTTTGCCGACTGAAAAGGTCCAGAGTCAAGGCACTCAGGAAAGCAGGTATACTACCTTGTTCATCTAAGTGGGTCTTGATGAGTTCAGGAACAGTCTCAGAGAAAGTTGTCTGCACCATCTCCACCCTGTCTTCACCAAGAACCTGATAATACAGTCAATATTTAGAACAATGAAACGTGATAATCTGACAGGCGTAGAACTTGTTGAACAAAAAACTTGAAATATATCCTATCCTAACATACAATCCTGAAAATCAATGTTGATTTGGTTGGAGTCATTGATTTCTAGTTTATTTTTCTCTCACAAAATGGTGGATGCAGTGAATGGAAAATAAATTAGAAATCAATGACTCCAGCCAAATCAACGTTGATTTGATTTTCAGGTATGCTAGGATTTGAAACTCTAATTTTGTTCAATGTGTTCTATGGCTTCAAAATTGTACCAGAAAAATGTAAAAAAAAAAAAAAAAAAAAAAAAAAAAAAAAAAAAAAAAAAAAAAAACATTACAGTACTTGAAATTTAGTTATTTATTATGCATAATTCAATCTAAAGTAAATATACTAGGAACAAATTGAAAGCCATACTCAATGCCTAGCAACATGCCCAATTGTGTCATGAACCACAAAATAAGACCTCCAAATTTTTTAATGGGGACTTAAAATGAGCCTCTAAGGACTTTACGGAGAGCGTGAAAAGAAAAAGAAAAAAGCATGTAGAGCAGGAGCAGTAGAAATTTATAATGCTCTTGGGCCATTACATTTGGGTCCTGTTAAAAATTGGCATAAATAGAAATAGAAGAAAGTATGTATTAGAAAATAATTTATATTATTATTCTACTGTTAAAGAAAAAAAAAAATAATAATCGCAAGCAGACTTACATATTACATGCACATGTATACTGTACCTTGAACAAGAGATGTTCATCCTCACGCTCTGCATACATGCTGGACAGACGGAAGTTGTTGTCAGCAAGAGCATCTGTCTTGTAGCCAAAGAGAAGGTACACAGCTTGACGGAAGCTTTGACTGGTCTTCTTGAAAGCATCTACTAGACGCTGGGCTTTGATTTCAGCTTGCTTTAGCCTTTCTCTTGTCTCTGGAAATGTGACAAATAAAAACAAACAAACTATAAGATACTACTGCAGTAAAAAAAAAAAAAAAAAATGGTCAGTTTCGTTTTTATTTTATTATTGTATAATTTTAATACAGAAAAATTAGCACCTGTGAACTTGCTGATTTGTTTTTATTGGTTTATATATGAACTTTTGCAGTGACGAACAAGAAAACTATAATACTTTCAATAGGTCTACAGCACATTTTTTTTTAAGTGTGTTTCTTTAAAAGATAATTGACAGACATATAACATTTTAGATGGATAGACAAGGTTTTTGTACACAATTTAAGTACATTTATTACATCCATCTTCTTGCTTTACTAAATGTGTTTTGAAAGTGTGTGTGTTTACCTGTGAGTTGTTTGTTGCTCTGGATCTGCAGCTGCTCCTCCACCATGACTGTGGTGTTGAGAGTTGAGGCTCCACTGGCAGCTGCAGCCTCCAGCACTCGAACTCTCTCACGTAGCTTGTCATTACTCTGACGTAACTGGACAAGCTCGGTGTTACGTCGAGCATCTTCTTGGGCAGCAGGGTTCATCCTAAACACATACAATAATTTAAATATTTCTCACATTGTATTAACAAAAGTGCATTTTGAATTTAAAAATTAGTGATGCATATAAATTAACATAAGTTTTCCATGTCTTATAGATTGATTTGCATTCCATGATATCTTATGAATCAAATAAGTTACAAGCAATCTCATACACATGATGTCAAATAATGATTCTACTTGTTTGTTAAGTAACTACCTGAAATGTATCACTTTGGTCTGAGCAGGATCATAGTCTCCACGTAATGCTCTCTGTTCCAGCAACATCTCTAGCTTGTCTGCACGTTCTTCAAGCTGCACACTGCGAGTTTTCTCAATCTCTAGATCTTTCTGGGCACTCTGAAATTTCATAGTTATTACTTATTACATTTCTCAATAAAAACAAATCTATAAACATTTATGACGTTTATCAATGACACTTTTATTATTATTGTTTATTGAAATAAGAAATATATCAATGCTGTTGCATCTAAACCATACTTTTACTTTTAGCAGGATTTCTTACTTTCACTCATCTACATTTATCGTGATAGGCATAGAAACATGTATCTTCATTTTTCGCGACAATAGGTATAAAACACTTCTACACCTGTTTTCCTATGTAGAAGTGTTTTATACCTGGTTTTGCGATAAATGCGTGTTTTTATGGTTATCGTGATACATATAGCTTTGTGAAAGTAAGCAAACGTGCTAAAAGTAGCAGTGTGGTTTAGAAGCAACGGCATTGATATGTTCAATATTGATGAATTACCTTCAATTTATTTTGTAGCATAATGAACTCAGTAGTGGACTGAAGACCTCCTCCATCTCGTGCCAGTGCAAGCTGTTTCTCAAGTGTCTCCACCATGCCACGTAACTCCCTGGCAGACTGCTCTGCACTCTCAGTGCGTTGACGTTGTAGTTGCTGAAGCTGGGAGCCTGCCATGGTTATGTCACCCTCATAGGCAGCCAGGACTTTCTGGATTGAGTCACGTTCCTAAGGGGGAGTTACATTAGTATGCAAACTAAATATGACAGCAACTAATACTAGCATGCTCAAGAAAGCTACTGTGTATGTTAAAAAGTTACAAATAGAAATATTTCTAGAAACATTATTTTTACTTACATTGTTTCAACATTTCAAAAGTGGCTAGGTTTCTATAGAATAATAGTCTATGAACCTTCAAACAACACTATTTGATCTAATCATAATACACATACAGTATTTATTATTTCTGAAGTGTAGTAATAGTACAAATTAATTTTACTGAGCAGGCATATAATACTCTATTTCAATTTCACTAACTATTTAGGTGAAGAAAAAGAAAGACTTCTCCCTACCCTCCCTCCCTCTCTACTTTACTTATTCCCATCAACAATTAACATGTCTCTCATTTTACTACATGATTCTATGAATACAGTGTATACTAATAAATTAAATACTGTACAATATTTTGAAAGTGAAAAGACCAAAACATGTGTCTGCAACTTGATTAATTTTACTATACAGGTAATGTTGTTTAATTTATACCCTGGCAGTATAAAACCTCAATTCTTTACTTATTTTATGGCCTAGAGCTTGAATTTAATCTTATGTCCCTTTATCTTTTATTCTTTAATATAAGATTTAATTTAATTTAAGATTCAGGAGAGGTGGCCCTTTAGCAAAGTCAGATGTAATAACTTGTAATGGAGAAAAGATAGTTTGTAAATTCTTTCAATTATCTGGGGGTTATTATGAAACAAACGGGGAAATCTTTCTCTAAACATGTCAAAGAAGTCAAAGAACGCTGCCAAAATGCACTGTCATCTTCATTCGCTATTTTAAATCTTAATTCGTTATCTTTGGAAACAGCTATTAAACTGTTTCACCTAAAAATCTCTCCAGTTGCTTCGTACGGCATTGAAATTTTCTGGTCATATATGTCTATAACAGACTTTAAAAATTTAGAATCTGTTAAGTCTCGGTACTTAAAATGGGTACTTTGCCTATCAAAATTTACATCGTCAAGGCTGGTTTATGAGCTAGCAGGGGAGGAGTTATTTGTAACGGAACTACAAGTGAAATTTAAATTGTTAAAAACAGATAATTACATTAAATTTGTTAAGGATAGATTAAGTAAAACTGAAGATATCAGCCTGGCCTTCTATAATACCCCTGCATTTAATATTAATAGGTGGAAAGGCCCAAACTGTACAGACAGGCATGTTATTACCCGTTATGCGGAGCATGGTTTCCACCATGTAATCTGTCAGATTAAAGATTATCACGAGTGTAATGATAAATGTGTATGTTTGTTATGTGGTGGCCTATGTACTAGGTACCACTTACTTCATTGTCCATCTCGGACCCTATCATTAAGTCAGTATGCAAAAATGTAGACTTATAGAGTGCAATGTAAATATATATGTATAAGTACACCTTGGTGTTTGATAAATAAAAAATAATTTAAGATTTATAATATAACTCTTCACATAACAAGTTTTAACTGTTAAACTATTTCCTTTACTTTACTTTAAACCAGTAGTTCTGTTAAAAGTGAATACTTCATACCTCAATCAGTGACTTAAGATGTTATACTGTAAACATACATATAGAGGAAAATGAAGATGTGTAATGTAATCCCTCATGAAAAGAAACACACACCAAACAGGCTACTATTAGACTTATCTGATAAGCATAAAAATACAATTTATTTACAGTACCACAACTATGGCATACTGGTACTGTTTATTTAATCACAATTTTCAAACACAAACATTAAAATAGCTAAAGTACAATAGACAAAACATTAAATCTTCCTACTCCACTGACAGTGCTTAACAGATGTGCAATAACAAAATAACAGTACAGTATCTCAGTATGACACACAGTTGAGGTACTGTAAACAAACACCTCTCACCTGGGTAATGAGCTGCAGCTTGCGTTTAGTTTTCTGCGCCTCAACATTGAGTGTATCGTGCGACTTTTTAAGATTGAAATGTTGCTCTTGCTCTGATCTCAGCTCCTTCTCTGCCTTGTTACGTGCCTCCTCTGCTTGTCTTAGCTGTGACACAGTCTCGACAAGGTCATTTTTCAGCACTAAATGTGTTTGCTCCAATTTCTGTATCCAAGAAGAAACCACACGAGGAGTGGGCATCTCACCTTCACCACTTACCAGATCACATGCTAATTTGTGCCATTCCTTCAACTCCATGTCTTTGCTCTGAAACAAAGGTGCTAGTCTTAGAAAACATATTGATATAACACCTTGAACAGCAAAGTTGTGAAATATCCTAACAAACCTGAAAATCAATGTTGATTTGGCCGGAGTCATTGATTTCTAATTTATATTCCATTCACAAAATGGTGTGAGCGGGCACGAACGTCACAGCTCGCGCCATTTTGAGAATGACAAATAAATTAGAAATCAAAGACTCCAGCCAAATCAATGTTGATTTTCAGGTTTCTTAGGATATTCCACAACTTTTTTGTTCAAGATGTTCTTCACCTTTAATATATTTAACCATGTGGCCAAATATAAAAGCCTCAAGTTGAAGATGACTATATTTTATATCCAAAATATTGGTCACTTGCCTAATTACTCAATAGATTGATTGACATGACATGGCTACCTTGCACAGCTGCTCCAAGGTAGCGAGATCCTGGACCATCTTAGTTGACGAGGCAAGCTGCTGTTGCAGGGACGTATTAGTCTCCTCCAGCAGTAGTTTGCCTCGTAACATCTCTCTGCTGCTTGCCAACTGCTCCTCTAGCTCCCTCACACGTCTTGCTGTGGAAGATACCAAGGTCGGGGCTTCTCGTAGATTAGTTGCAGCTTGTGCTGCTGAAACTTCGATTTCCAACTCCTTGATGCGCGTCTGAGACACTTTCAGTTCCTCCTATACACACAACATAAAGTAACCTTTATAAAATTTTTGCTTGTTTTGAAGTAGAACATCACAGAACATGTGAAAAAAAAATGTATTATTATTTTGATATTAGAAAACATTGTTAAGACACTGTAAGTATGCATCGAGTGTTGACTAACCTTCAAGGCTTGCTCCCTAAACTCTCGCTCTCTGAGTTCAGTCAGTAACTCCTCAGCCTCTGCCAGTCTTGCTGCTTGCTCGTCCACCTGGCTATGAGCAAGAGACAGCTCCTCTTGGCACTGATCAAGTTCCAACTCCAGCTTACTCTGAATCTTTTGCAAGTCACAACGAGTCTGTCAGAACACAAGTCCACATTATAGGATGAATACAAGAATATATGCATTGAACATTTTAAATTTAGCTTATCATTTATTTATTATTATTTTTAGCTATAACATATAATGGTACATACAGAATGAAGGTCCGTGGAAGAAAGGACCTCGGGTAAAAGGTCCTACCTGTGTGCAGCTCGCCGACACACTATACTAAGGTACCTCTAAGTATAGCGCTAAGGTAGGTTATTTTATCCGAGGACCTTTTTTTTCCACGGACCTTCTTTCAGACATGTCATATAATTTTATAAAAACATTGAAACTTAACATTATTATTTAATAACTACAGTACACAAAAGTAAATATTATAATGATATGTTTTTGAACAGAGACGATTATTTATATGAATAGTGAAAGGTTTATACAGTAGTATAGTTTATGTACTGTAATTATGTTGCATTAGTTTGTTAGATTGCCAACATATGCACAACAATTGTGTGCAGCATAAATGAGGATGTAGCTGTGTTGGTGGTCATTGTATACAGGCAGTGGCAGGATGCTGTGCACTTTGTACAGCAATAAAATATTACACTTTCTAACAATATCTTAGTGTATTGCATTACTTAAATCTAGATACTACTTACAAGATAGGGACACGCTAGGCCAATTTGGGCAGCCGCAAATTTCAAAATGAGCATCTAAGCTAATCAGCACCAGAGTTGCAGGTTACGTGATCAAAATTGACTAATAATATTTAAATAAATAAATAATTGTCTTTATTAAAAAAAAAATGCATAGAGAAAAAAAGCCTGGCGGCAACTCTCATTGGGTTTCTCCCTATCAAATTTTAACGTCACATGTTAGAGAAAAAAATACAACTTTTTGAAAGGGCGAGGTTTAAGCCTGACTAATCACAATGCTGCTAAAATTAACATGGAACCAGTTGGTGTCCCTATCTTGTAGTATCTTGATTTAATTAGCTACTCTAACTAAGACACAAACTATGAAGTGTATTTAATAGTACACACCCGGACTTTATAAACCTAACATCAAAGGGGATGCTGCTTTGTATTGAAAGAGGCTGAAAATCGAGTTGAGTTAAGTGCTGTGTTGTCAGCTCACGAAACACCTGCACAGAAATAAGAAAAAGACAAAAGGTCCAGCAAAGTAATACAACACAAACGTGCCGGTGTTTCGCGATCTTACAACACAGCACTTAACTCGATTTTCAGCCTCTTTCAATACAAAGCGGCTTCCCCTTTGATGTTTTGTTTACAAAGTCCGGGAGTGTACATAGTACATCGATGCTGTTGCGGCTAAACCACGCTTCTACTTTTAGCGTGTTTCCTTACTTTCACGCATCTACGTTTATCGCGATAGCCATAAAAACGTGTACAGTATCTACATTTATTGCGACAACAGGTAAAAACATTTCTACATAGAAAAACAGGTGTAGCAATGTTTTTACCTGTTGTCGCGATAAATGTAGATACGCGTTTTTATGTCTATCGTGATAAACGTAGATCCGTGAAAGTAAGGAAACACGCTAAAAGTAGAAGCGTGGTTTAGCCGCAATAGCATCGACATACTGTATATCCCTTTAGTATGTATATTCCTTTAGTGAACCACTGGCCAACTTTTGGTTACCTATTAAATTCAAGAAAGCCCTTACCTTTTACAACATAAAATGAATGAGCCTACAGCTATATCCAATAAAATGTGATAAATGCTGTATTTTTATTTTTTCAATCTTATTACTTTTATGTATGATAATATTATTATCATTTTACATAATGTACTGTAACCCATTTACTGATACTGCAAATAATATAAAAAATAATTAAAATTACCTTATACAAATTTGATTCTAATTTATTCTTTTCACTCTGCAAGGCTTGAATTTCCTGTTCACTCTGAATACGAATGTCTTTGAATTTACTTTTACTCTGATTTAATTTCTGTTCAAGTTCATACATTTCATCTTTGGTGTTTTGAACTTGCTGTTGCAGTGTTCTGATCTGAAACAAAAATTGTAGTCATAAACAAAATCAAACTTATTTTAAGATTATGTATGTACAGCTCTGGCCAAAAGATTCCGAACGATTTGCATAGGCAACCCGCAACCAGTCACTGTTATCTTTATGAGAAAACGCAGCGGCCGCCGCTGCCCCGTTCGGGAACTTTTGGCCAGAGCTGTACATTGTACGTACACATACATATGCATAGAATTGATGGAAACTTACAGTTTGCTGATCTTTCTCTTTCTGTCTCTGCATAGCTATTTTTTCACTATCCATAATATCCATCAGTTCTCTCTTGAATTCCTTATTTTTAGTTACAATACTTTGTAATTCATTTATTCTAGAATCAACTGTTTCTAAAATACGATTCCTTTGCTCTTTGCTTGATGGAGACCAATCTATTCCACCTGGACAGAACAAATCATACATACATATAATAAAATAACAGCCTTATCAATTAAAATTTTATCAGTATAGTGAACTTTGGTTGTTATGTATGTACTTGCCTGGTGAAACATTAAGCCTCTTATTCACTTGAGACATGGTTATAGAATCTGAAGGGCGTTTCATACCGGTATTCCAAGGAAATTTAGATTTTAATAAAAATTCTGTGGAAGTCACATCTTGCTGAGGAGAGTCAAATTTTAATTTTGTACGCACAGAAGCTAAAGCTGTATCAGTGGCTTCATCTGAATAATCTAATTTCTTTGAGAAATATATTTCAGTTGATTGTGAGCTGCTTGTACAAGAAGAGAACTGGCCACGGAAATCTGCTAAAAGTTCTGCAGCATTGGAAGGTAGATTCTTATTTGGACCTGACATTTTTATACTATAATCTTACTTAATGTGATTTTCTTTAAAAATATGCATTGAAATAGGCAAAATCAATGATAAATAGCCCAAATAAAAGATAAATATCCTTCTAACCACTGTTACCGCGACCTGTCTTTTCCAGCTGAAACCTTTGAATATTGATGCGCTTTTGTTTTAAAGAAAGATTGAGGTTGAGGCTGAGGCACAGGGCACAGTTTCTAACATAGCCGCTAGGGCCGCTAGAGCGGCTAGAGTGCTGGATTATTTTTTCTTGGACAAAATTTAAAATTATATTTTGCATTAAAATTGCTTCAGAAAGTGTTAATTATTTCATATAGTTATTTTCATAATGTGCATTTTTTTCTATGTAATTATAAGTAACTATAGTGTATGTAAATATTTGCTTTTCATGTGTGAACCACGAGAATCTGCCTCTGATGCTAATTAAAATCGGAAGATCGCATAAGGTACGTGTGTGTATATATTCATTATTTAAAAAAATTAATTGAATTGAATAGGGTGTGCTGGGTGTACGTGTATCAATTTGTGTGTCCATATATGCAATACAAAATACACATGAACTTACTAATTAATTAACAAAACATTAGAAATTTTTTATATATTAATACGGACTTAAATAAAAAATTAAAAGACTTGCAAAAATTTGTTGGGGAGAAAACTCATGGTTAATCGGGTCATTTTCGAGTTTTTGTACAACAAAAATATTTATTATTAATTTTTATTTTTCAATATAGGTTTAAAATTTTTTATAAAAGTGTATACCATGATGTGGGCTTTTTAAATTATAATAATTATAATGAACTCTAGGACTCTATCTTATATGCATGCATGATCATATAATTAATATATTATATTATATATATATAATTAATTTTTGCTGGGACTTCATTGCAATAAAGCATCATCAGCTTTATTTATTTAAAATAAAACATCGGTTGTTGTTTCATATATAGATAATGCATAAATGTTTCTTCACTCTTGCGCTCGCTATTATAGATAGTCGTCATATCATTATAAGCGAACTATAAGATATTTTATAGAGGTGATAGGTGCACATATAACTCAAATGGACTCATGGGACTTTTTACATATACATATATGCTCATATGCATATACTTTTTACAATTATAATGTTTACTTATAAATAACTAAAATACAAGGTACAAAACAAAAAATATACGATAAAATAAATAAAAATTAAGTGATAAAAATAAGGTATGGAATATTACAAAATATATATATATCTCGTAAAACTCGTAATTATGAAGACAGCGAGAGATATAAAAAAATACCAACTTAAAATAATTTTTTTGGACATTTAGAATATATTTTATGGTAAAAACCAACCTGGCAAATGTTTGGTATCCCACAACAAATTCTTCATTATTATTATTATTTTAATAATTTTAACACTATAATGATATTTCCTCTATAGCACTAACATTATACACTTAAGAAGCTTAAATTAATTATTCACCTAAAGCTTCTAATTTTAAAATAGAAAATATCTAGAAAAATTTAATCTTTAGTAAAAAGTGAATGTACACTTTAATTCTTTTAATGTTGAAAAATGAAGTAAAATCAAAATGTAGGTATTCCAAGCACTATAATGATATTTCTTGCAGCTCTAAAATTATTCATATATAAGATGTTTTAAAGTTAAAAATAGAAAAGATATAAAAAAATTCTATCTTGTAGAAAAAAGTAAATTACCTTTAATTATTTTAATGTGTAAAAATGTTCAAGATAAAAAAAACCTCATATAATGGGATTTTAAAAATAAATATACCTGCATAATACTGTATAATAGGTGCGTACGTATTATATAGCAAATATTATGTATGCAAATTGCAAATATTATGTAATGTATGTAACATTAACAGAGTTCTAAATAGCATAATATCAGTTCTAAATATGCTATTAGATTTTTTTTTTCTTTTCTTCATTATAACACCATGCATTTGAACTTTTCTATATATTTTATAAATACCTATATTCTATATTAAATTAATTGTATTATGTACGTTAACTGTATTTGGTAGAATAAACAAATAAAATGAAAAGTAAAGGGAAAGTAAGGTAAACTATTGATTTTTAGAAACCAAAATTTACTGTGGTAAATTCGTTCTTACAAATATTTTAACAAACTGCATATTTTATGCAGAAAAATAATATTCACATTACAACTTTAAAATTAGCAAAACGTAACATTTTTACAACTTTTTTGGGATATATAATATATATTTTGAAAAAAATCTTTTATTATGTTAGCCAGGCTGATCGCATAAAAGGCAAATACACGTCACAAAAAAAAATGTTAAACAAAAAGATTTTTAATATGATGTAGAATTTAGAAAGGCTAAAATAAGGGTGAAAGTAGAAAGTAATATTTAATCAATTATAGCTATATGTACTCCAAGTTTTTTGTTTGTATTTTATACTGAAGGGTAATTCTAAATGTATTAATAATTTAAGTATAACTGTCCTATATATATAAGTATTTTAATTTTATGAATTAATTGCATAGATGGAGGTGGATAATATATTTTTAAATCTATTTGCACCCTTAAACCACCTTATCTAAAACAGTATGTATAAACTATACTACATCTTCAAAAATATTTTTATAATCAGAATTTCTTATACAAAATCAGCATATATGTTTCATTTAAATTTTTATATAACATTAAAGCTGAAATTTAAAAATCAAATTTTAAATATCGTTGTATATTATCTTAAACAATTATATCAAGGACCAAAAGCAAATAATGAAATTATTTAATTATAAATAAACACTTAAAAATATTCACTTTTTTTTTCTTGAACACATCAACTTTGATATTTTTCGCATGCATATTTATCATTAGTTATAATTTAACTAGAGTTTTGTCAATATAATATAATTTAAACAACTTTGATTAAGTTTTATCTTTTATACATAGAAAAAAAGTTAAGTTCTCACTTTTTAGGCACTTTTGGAAGATTTTTTAAATCAATTTTTATGTATAATATAGTAAATATTTTCTGTTCACTACTTTTCACTTTTTAATACAATATTTATGCACTTTTTTAAGTTATTTTTTTTAATTAATAGGTTGAATCAATTATGTAAAGTAGGTTCCTAAAACAAAAGGTTATTGGAATGTTGTAGCTTTAGCCACATTAATAAAGAAAAAAAATTAACATTTGAGAAGCGTTTTATATGACTTAAAAATTTGATTTTAAATTTTTACATTTTAAATGTGTATTCGAAAAATTAACATCAAATTATTTATTTAATAGGGAGTTTCAGGAAATGGTCATATTTTCATTTCATTATTTCAAACAGATTGATTTATAAAGCAAAAGTAATTGATTTTTTTTTAATTAAAAATCAAACTTTTAAGACCAAAATACAATAATAATTTATTTATTATGGCTCGCCACAACGATATAGATAGGATTAGAAAAATGCATGAATTTGTCTTAATTTTTTGAATTAAAAAAAGTTAACAGAAAGTATAGCTATACAGACTTTTTAATACACAAAACCACGAATTTTCATTTTACTCGCCACACCCTTGTAAAAAAGAGAGTATACTTTTATGAAAAGTATACTCCCATGTTAGTATAATCTTTTAAGTATACAATTTTTATATTTATTTTGACTTAATTTTATGCTCATTTTATACTAATTTTGTATTCAAAAATTATAAATTTATTATACTCATTGTATACTTTTTCAATGCTATTTTTATACTCATTTTATGCTTTTTTAATATTCAGGAAATTATAAATTAATTATATTTATTTTATACTTTTTTTATAATCACGATTATAAGTATTTTATACTAAAAGTATACTCCAAGCTGAACTTTTTTTTCTTCCGCGATATAAAATAATTCCTTAAAAATTCATTAATTATGTAAATATGTATCATATTGACATAACTGAAATATTCTAAAAATTCAATACAGAATATTTATTTTATAAATTTATTTTAAAAATGACCGTTAATTGTAAACTGTAATTTTTTAAGCGCGCATTAAGATATGACGCTTCATGAGCGTCATTAGTCGCCATATTGCTCTTGTGTTAAAAGTTTTACGTAAAATATGTCTTATAAAAAGTGTCTAAAGAAGCTTGAATATTCTCAATAAGGAGCCTTCCAGGTAAACAATAATTAAAGTAGTGTTCCAGCATTAATTTAATGTATTAAGTCTAATAGAACTTGTCTATTTTTTCATGAAAAATCGCCATGGCATCTGGAGCATCGATGTTCAATGCACACATGGAACTGGATTTGCGACGACACTGATTTCTTTGATTCTTCAAGACGAAAGTTTGTTGCACTTTCTGGCGAGTACACTTTATGTTTGCACGTTTGCATGGTATATTTTAATTGGTAAAATAATCAATTAATTGGCATGACCCAAATTTGTATTGTTAATTATGTGTGTATGTCGAACGAGCGGGTGTCAGATCGAGATAAAAAAATACATTGAAATTTGAATTTTATATTTGATTCCCGTACAATAAATTTTTAATAATGTTAATATTTTGTTTTTAAATAATTCGTATGTAAATTAATTGTAGAGATTTATATTATATTTAGTGATATTTGTAGTATATATATTAATTGATTAAAAGTATTATGAATTATAAAATGAGTATACAATAAGTATAAATAGAGTATAATATACCTATATTTATAGTATGGATTCAAAGTATTAAGGAATTATAAAATGAGTATACAATAAGTATAAATAAAGTATATAATAAGTATAAAAAATATATACTTTAATTGCCAGTGCATAAATCTATAGTATCAAAAAAGTATACTCAAAGTATACTTTGAGTACAAAATTAGCATAAAATTAAGTTAAAATTAATATAAAAAAAGTATAAAATGAGTATACTTTGAGTATAAAATGAGTTTAAATTTTATACTTTTTGTGAGTATACTAGTATAAAAATTGTATACAAGTGTATACTAAAATGACCAATAAGATCATAAAAAGTATGATCAAAGTATACTAATAGTATACTTTTTTTATAATAGTATACTCACCCTTGAGTATACTAAAAGTATAAAATGAGCATAAAAAAAGTATAAAAAGTATACTCCATTTCCACTAGGGCACATATCACAGTAAGGGTGTTTTTAAGGCAAAAAGTACACGCTAACTATACATTGGTAAAATAATACATTATATTTCATAAGTGTTTTTTTTTTCTGGTTTGATTATTGTGCAAACACATAATGCTTACTGGAAAAGTAAAAAATAATAATAAAATAATAATAAAAAAAAAACGTATTTTTTTAGAATAATTAAAATTTCTATTTCTATATTTTATTAAATAATGAAAAAAGAATTGCTATTTATTCCATAGAAGATCATAATTTGCAGTGATTCTTAATTAAATTTTAAATTAGTAATTGATTAATATATAGGCATGCCTGCATGCCCACAACTTCACCAATTTATTAACATAAAATAAAATCGAAATATGAAAATATTGAAATGAAATAAAAAATTATACATGAATTTTTATAACAAATTTAATTATTAAGTTTATATTTTAAATTTTTTTTTCATCATTTAAAAAATATAAATAAAAAAACTGATATGATTTTGACCTCTGTTATCCCCCCACCCCAAAAAAAACTTGCAAAATATATATTTCAACACCAAAAGCATTTGTGTTTGCTTGTTATAACAACAACTAAAGCTAATTAAGACAAATTCATTCATTTTCATAAGGGTTGGAATGCTCTTCAGAATAATCATAGTCATCATCTTCTAATTCCTCTTCTTCTTCTAAATCTTCCTCGTTTTCCTCCTCAATTAAATCTAGATCACCGAACCCTCCCTCATTAGGTTGAGGACTAGGAGGGGGCGTGGCAGGGGTTGTATCAGGTAAGGCAGTAAGTTGCAAAGGTTGAGATTGAGGTGCAGGACTCGGTGATCTTTCTTTTTTCTTCAGTCCTCCCCAGCCAGTAAGTTGTTGAAATTTGATTTTGGCTAGTACGTAGAGCTTCCTCAATATGACACACATGGCTACCGCGACCCCAAGATGCCAATCCACGGTGATTGACAACCACAAAATCACCAAGGTCACCGCAGCATTGGTCAACATGGTCACCGTAGCTCGTGTGCTCTCACCTGACGCAACAACGTGATCACTCGCAGCGGATCGCGAGCGCTGAGGCGTAGAACTCTCCTTGTCTTGCTGGGTGGCTAACCACATACGTGAGGGGGTCGCAGAGCGAGGTGGGGAGGGGGGAACGTCAGATATCGGAGAGGACTCTTCGTCCCAGTCCTCCTCGTCCTGAAATTAAATTTTTAAATATTATTATTTTTTATAATTATTAAGAAAAAATATTGATTTCTATATAATTATACTGAAAATTGTATTCAAAACTCTTAATACCTTTACAGTTCGAATATGTGCTAACGTACGTAACAAAAATGTTCTCTAAAGTTCTTTGTTGTAGCATTTTAGATATACTTTTATTTCCCCGTCCTATTTATTTTTATTTCGAAAGCTCGTACCTGCAAATCTTGGTCCTCAGGAGGCAGTTTAATTTGCGCTGAAGTATCATCGTCTTCAGCGATTGCTTCAGTGGCCGCCGCGGAGCTAGCAGAGCGGCCGCTAACTGGACTGCACGGCACACTGCTGGCAGACAAACCACTCACTGGACTGGGTGACATCTCAGACGGTTCTTCGTCATCACCCGCAACCGCCTTCAACTCCTCGCGGTCCAAGTACTGTCTGCGGCGGCTCAGGAATTGACGGTTTCGACTGAAAAGAGCGGAATAAAATAGTTTTTAGCATACTTATCAATTTTTTTATTTTATTTTTATTATAGTATAACATTTTATTAACATAGAGTTTCAGGGATGCCCATGAACTAAATACATTTTTTTTTATGCCCTTTAAAACTTTCATTGGACTGCGATAAAAAAACAACCTCTCTCCCTATAACTTAATTGCATTAATTTTTAATAATATTTCAAATTCAATTTGAGAAAAATTTATTGATTTTATTAATACCTCACAAACACAGAGTAACGTGACGGGATTTTTTGTTTATTAGATTTTGTTTTTCTTTATATGGATTTCTCTTACCTGAAGTCATTGATCAGTTCTCCGTAGCGGTCAACGACGATGGCTCTAGCTTCAGCCTCTTCCTCACTCTTGTCCGAAGATGTGCTGAGTCGTACCTGAGCAATCTGTCGTTGAGACTTGCGCTTCCGTGAGGGTGCCTCGGGGTTATCGTCATCGTTCTCCCCGCGCAACATCTCAGTGGGCCGGCGCAGCTTTACGCCAAGGATACTGAAGCCTGCGGAACGGAACAAATTGGTGTTTTATTAGTAACTCGGCAATGCAGCTTTTATAATTGTAAATATTAATAATATATTTATCCTCCTATATATATGATTTATTATTATTATTTTATTTACCTACTTATTTATTTATTTACTTATTATTTATTTATTTATTTATATTTATTTATTTATTTATTTATTTATTTATTCATTTATGCGTATTCATTATGCCAAATGTACTTTAAAATTCAATCATGACATTTGAAGAGCGCTATAGTATATTAACTTACCCTTCTTTGCTTTTGGTTTTTCATTTTCATCTCCTTCAGCCTTTTCTGCTTTATCTTTTTTAGATTTTTTGTCCTTTGACTTTTTGTCTTTTGATTTCTTATCTTTGCCTGCCGGTGTTTCCTCATCCTTCACAGGGATGGGTTCAGTAGGCACTTCTGCAATAGTTGGAGTCTCTACAATTTTAACCTTCTTCTCCCCCGTAATCTTCCACCTCTTTAATTTCAAACCACCTTTCTTTTTCTTAACTTCAGGGGTTGTTACAGTTTCAGGTGGAACTGCTATTTCAGGAATAGCTGATATTTCAGGTATTGCAGTTTTTGGTTCTTCAGTTATTGGCGGTTCAATGGGTGTTGGTTTTTCCACCTTTTTTGTCTTTTTCTTTAATTTCTTAAGCACACTTGGCTTAGATGGTTCTTCAGGTTTCATTTCTTCAACACTTACTTCCATTGGTTTTTCCTCCTGATTTGCAATATCATTTTCTACCACCTTTTCTTTCTTCTTTTTCTTTTTCAAAACCCCTTTCTTAGGTTTAACCTCTTTAATATCTTCAACTTTAATTTCTTCAGGAATTTCTGGAGTTTTTGGTAATTCGTATGGAACTTCAGGAGTTTTTGGCATTTCACGTGGAATTTCAGGAGTTTTAGGTATTTCAGGAGTTTTTGGAGGTTCTTCAAATGTATTAGCTTCCAAACTTGGAATTTTAAACACCTCATTTTCAAACTTATTATCAATAGGTGACATTCTATCATCTACAATTTCTGGAATTTGTTTCTTTAATTTTGGTCTCCTAGTTTTTGGTTTTATTGGAGGTGGCGAAGGAGGAGGGGGAGAAGGTTCATATTCATACCCTTCAGGTGGTTTCTCCATTATGAGAACTTTAGTAAATGGAGAAATACTTCTAACACTTGGAGTAGTGGGTCGAGATGTATAATCCATTAAATCTTCAACATCATCATATAAAGTGTCCCTTTGTAAATTTGGACCTCTTAAATATGGAGAAAGTGGTCTTGTGGTATTTATATCCACATGTTCCGGAGTAAATGGTCTATTTGAAGATAAAGGAGACAGAGGTCTCTTTTTCAAAAATCCATTTGATGGAGTTAAAGGTCTTATATTTTCTTGTATTGAAATGTTAAAATCGTCTGTTGTAATTAAATCAGATTTGTTTTTCTTTGTTTCTAATAAATCTTCGTCTGGTTTCGGTTCTGGAATTTTTCGTTTTGTTTTCTTTAGTGCTGGCTTTAATATTGGCTTTTCCGGTTCCGGTAAGCTCTGTAACATATACAATTATTATTTTAAAGATAATTCGTCAGTGATTTGACAAATTTCTTATTTGTTAAGTTTTACAAAACTTTATTTATAGTTAATTTGTTATTTACTTCTTAAGTTAAAATGAGGAAAACTGAGCATCTAAGGCATCGTCTTAATTTTTTTTTTTTTTTTTTTTTGTAATTGTTGAGTTAATTACGTATTTTTAATAGGTTTTTAAAATCGTGATATGACATCGCATTTGAACTTATACATGCGCGTGCACGCAAATTCCCGACTGTGAAAATGCAACTATTTTCAAAAAATTAATTTAGAATATTTAATGAAGTAAAAAAATTACAAAATTATTGCTACACATTAATCGATTCAGGACAATGCCTTCTTTTAGAATATGCAATAAAATCACCCCTAATTTATTTTTTTGGTCTACCTCATTGAAATCATATTTAAATATTTTCAACAGAAGTTGAGAAATTTCAATTTTTCCACTCAGTATTGGCAAGTAAATTACTCACCAGATTATCCGGCAGCTGCTGTCCGGTATCAGTAATAGTCGCCCTGGGAAGGTCTTGTTGCTGCTCTTGTCTCTCCAGAGCGTCCTCGGCCTCCATTCCTTCGTGACGTCGCTTCTCTGCTTCCGCCTCTTCAGCAGCAAGAGCCTGAAATATACATTGAAAAAAATATCGTTAATATTGATTTAATATCATTACCTTGTCATATTCATAATAATGTTTTTATTCCGGCCATCAAAGTTGCACAATCACTAGAGTTAGAATTTTTAAATTTTATTTGTAATGAAATCATGGCTGGTAATTTTTTTTTAATATTATTATTGATTTCCGAAAACTATAAATTGGAAGTCCTTGGTACAGTATACATTTCAAATAATATTTACAACATAAACTATTATTTATTATTAATATCAAATTACTTTATAAAGCATTATATAAATAAAAAGCAACATGGAAATTAAATAATATTATCTATGGTAATATTTGTAATATGCATACTGTAGTTCAGCTTACCTGATATAACCTTGCCATTGCTTTTTCATGCAGCAGTTCAGTTGAACTCACTGCATTACGCTGCAGCTGGAGTGGAGTTTGAGTTTCTTTCATAGTTCCAAGAGCACTTAGCTCCGGTGCAGACAGAGACATAGGAGGAGGAGCATCTAGAGACTGCTGGCGTGATAACGGTGCTGAAATTAAATGTCACTATCAGCCACTATGAACTTTTTATTATTACTATAATTATTATTATTATTTAAGCACGAAATAAAAAAAATCATACCTCTGCCTAACTCTGACTTTGGCTGATCAATTTTATCAGCTGATGGTACGAGTACCAGCATGAGCTCGGAGCCCGCTCGACTCGGCTCTTCCTCCATTTCTTCATCATCCTCTTCTTCCTCCTCTTCATCTTCCAATTCATCGTCATCAAACTCAAGTTCTTCTTCCCGTGTACCCGCGTCGCCACCTGATTCATATATTAACACATTGTTAATTTTAGACAAGGAAGATAAAATTAAGGAAATTTTGAATACACAAGTATTATTACTGGGTTGGTGGCTCACCTAAATCCTTGGGCGGCGGCGTGGGAGCTCGTAACTCCTCTAACATAGCTGCACGGCGACGTCGTCTTTCTTCTAACCATTCGTCTGAAGCAACTACAATCGGTGGCGTGACTGCCTTGCTTGGAGGGGTCAACAATCTATATAAAATATTAAACGTATAAGTTAACAATTAAATTTAATTATGCATTCCTATATCATTATACTTGTATATATGGGATAATTTAATTGGATGACTTTTAATCAATTATATACCATTCAAGGAAATAATAAAATACAGTACGTTGTAATTTGTACTGCATTTATGTCAATATAGTATACCACGATGTTAAACTAAAACCACATAATATAATATATAAATTATATTGTACAACATAATATTTATGCTTTGTAACACTGTTATTACGCAGTGTAGTGTAATTTATGTTGTATAAACAAATTGTGCAGAAAATAAGCTAGCATATAATTATTATGATTTATTTTTTGTTCATGTCGATAAAAAAAATAGCATCAATATTTAAATCAATCAATGCTCTAAAAAATATTCTACTGTATGAATTTAAGATATACTCACCCTCTTCTAGGGTCAGGTATGAAAATCTCCGCAGACTCCTCGCCAGGGTCACTCATGCCATATGGGTTCTCAGCCTTGACACGGAACTTGTATTCGGAGCCCTCAATCAGGTCCTCGAGAGTTGCACTCAAGTGGCGACATGTCGCCGCTTTCAACCATACGTTCCACCCGATCTGTAGGCATAACACACTTTGATGTCACAAATCCAAATTTATTTAAATTTAAAAATATAAAAGTAATCCTATAATGTATATTTCAATCTTGATGTGAACTCATATTTGAACAAATACCAAAGCTTTGTCATATTTATTAAAATATTAATGTAGTTTTAATGAAGCCATTAAAAGTTGCTCATTCACTAGAGACATAGTATATCTAATATCTCTTACTATAGTTAATAAAATATAACTCTTACCCTATAATACTCAACGACGTAATTTCCAATCTTACATCCACCGTCATCTTCAGGTGACTCCCACTCAAGCATGACTGAACGGCCACTCACAGCAATAATCCTCGGTTTGGAGGGCGGACATGGGCGGTCTGTGACACATTAAAGTTAAATAAAACACCTGTAATGCAGGCAACAAGTGTGTTTCATAAGTATTACTGTGCTACTGCTTTAAGTGGGCCCATCGAGTTTATATTTTTAATAGTCGACTTAAAATTACAATTATTTTCATTTCAATAATATTTTCATGTTTCTTGCTCTTACCAGTGACGGTCACTAGGACAAATGCGCAATCCTCGCCAAGATCGTTATGCGCGCGTACCATATACTCGCCACGATCTTCACGTCGAGAATCCAGCAAACGAAGTGATGAGGAACGTTCTGTAGTCACAATCTCACACCGTGTGTTGTTTTGCAACTGTCAAATTTAAAGAAAAAAATATTTGTAGGGATTGTATAGCGTAGTAGCCCAATAATATCGATAAATTTGCATATTGATTAAAGTTGATTACACAAGTAGTATTACTGAGCTGTTGGCTCAAGTAGCCATGTTAAAGTTGATTAATTACCTCTTCATTATTATGAAGCCACGTGACTAAAGGAGTGGGACGTCCAGTAACAGTGACCTTTAACCTTATGACGTCATCAAGTTCAAATAACAAACCATCTTCGTAATTTTTCGGTAGTTTCACTTTTGGAGGAGCTGTAAAAATATATCAGTGATAAAGCTGGAAAGCTAATATAGACTTTCCATTGTAAAACATACCTTCAACTCTGAGCTTTGCTTTTGTAACCACATGGCCTGCCCTGTTGGTCGCCGTACATTTAATGTCACCCTCATCGCTCAATGCCACCTATAAAATCGTTTAAAATTTTTTAAATAACAGAAAAATACAGGATTTAAATTGATATCTTTACCTGATAGAAAGTGATGGAGCTTCGTTCGTTCTCGGTGCTGACTCGTATTCTACGACTACTAAACACCTCAAAGGCATCTTTGTACCAGGAAATGTGAGGAGTGGGAGTACCCAACACGTGGACTGTGAATGTCACCTAAACATATAATTATTAAGTATCAGTATTATAGTGTAATATTCAAAACAAAAATAGTTTTCATTGTATTCAATATATTTCAACAGTTAACAATGACTGAACTATTTTAGTAGTAATTATTACCTTTTCATGTTCGATTACCGCTGAATCTTTGAGCTCTTTCATGAAATGAGGTACAGTGGCAATACTACCAGCGGAAACTGCAAGCGGAGCTGAAGGTTCTGAAGGCGCTGATAATCCCAATGCATTCTCCGCACTCACTCGGAACTGATATCGACGTCCCGGTTCCAGACCTGCGAGCGCAACTTCCGGTTCTCTTGTGAGAGCCGCGTGCGCGCGCACCCATGCAGTGGCACCCATGTCTCGACGTTCCACCAAGTACCCTATAAACAACATTGTATTCCATGTTACACACAAATATTTTCGGTTTCAAATTTTTACTATTTTTAATTTAGTTGGCATAAATTTAATTCAATATTTTGTGCTTGAGTGTAATATCAATGATGATAATAAAAATACGTCTGCTTTGTAACTATCAAAAATTCATTTCTCTCTATATATGCACCTCCAGTGCATTTGAAAAATAATTTAATGCATTGAACCCAACACATGCCCGATTGGCAGATATACATTACATCAACTTATTACAAATTTTATTTACAATTTATCTATCAGTTTGCTCGTTTACAGTGTTTTGTTCTGCCTTCATTTTTTACATATCATATGAATAGTTTTTATATGAACATGAACGCAATTTTATTTACGCAATATCATTTTTATGGTGGCCACTAAAAGTTTGCATAATTTTTCTGAAAGGGATCACTGAGTGGCTGTAAAAAAACTGAAGTAAATAAATATTTACTGTAGAATTATCTATTTTAAATATAAAAATTGGGTGCAAAATTTTCTTATTAGAATTTACATTTGTACGTAAGTTACGTTGAAGTACCTAAGCGTTAGTCGGTCCTGCGCTAGCAGAACAAATTTAGATTTCGACGTGGCCGCCACTGCGGTGCTGTGCTGACCTTTGCGTCATAAAATACCCCCACACACGAGCGCGTCATTGTCTTGATATTCTTTCTAACAAGCAAAACAACTCTTTGTTCATAATCAACACTTATCAAATTTCATCTCAAAACATTGTTCTCTGCAAACTAACTTTAAATTTACAAAATACTTTAATATTAAAATGTTCTTTTTGTTTTCTGAAATCTTCTATTTAAATATTTAAAAAAAAATTGCTTTTCCTAGTTTTCACAATCGTAATTACCTTTAGCCCCTTAAATATAGGCAAGAAGTGTGTTACATATGCATCGCGGTGCAGCATCACTGCAGGGGCTAATTAAATTTGCCAAACTATGCAACTTTTACTGGAGTGTTTATATCAGTGTTGGGATCGAACACCATTTTAGACGAACTCTAACCGATCAAAAACACCTAAAATTCTTTCGAACATATTCCGAACAAGAATATTTCGAACTTTTTGCAGAGTTCGTCGTTTGAAAATATGTCGTTATAAAAAATACTATTAAAATAAACTATATTTTTTATTATTATTCCTTATTTATACATATTTTTAATGTATATAAATACTGGCAATGGTTGAAACTCCTTTTATTTTACACATTAATTAATTTTTAATATTTATTTAATAATTAATTTAATTTTTAACATTTAATAGCAAAAGTATTAGATTTCGTGGTCAAAATTTTTAACAATCAGCAGTAAAAATGGTGTTCGTCGAACACGAACTCGAAAATCTCAAAAAATCTAAAAGAACACGAACTGTTCGAGTTTGTGTGCTGTTCTAAAAATGTTCGAAATTGCACTCGAACCCCCCAAGACTGGTTTATATTAAATTCAATAAGAAAATTATTTATAAACTTTCTATTACGATATAAACAATCTCACTCTTCGTTGTAGTAAGCAAATAAATTTAAAAGGTGTTCGTAAAATACATTTTTAATTAGGTTAGTATTAACCGATACAAATCAAAAGTTATACTAAAACCTTTAACAATATAATTTTAATAGTATAATAAAATATTAATAATAAAACAGTACAATAAAATGTAAATAGCTATAACATGAATTTTGAAATGTTATATTATTATTATTTAACATCCTTATGTTGGTTTCGTCATCCATCATATAATAAACAAATAAAGTCAATGAGTTAGGAGAGTGTGCGTAACATGTTCTAAATTAAATTGAAAAGAATTTAGGTCAATTGAGGATGGCTTAACATTGCAAAACAAAATTATTCGTTTAAGTTCTCGGTAATGTTTAACTACCTTAATTGGTGTAATAAAATTATCTTAATTTAGTGATAACTATAAAATCTATGCATAGAATAATATTTTTATTTAACTAAGTAGTATATGAAAATATATATTTATGTAATTTATTTAGGATCTAATTTAATTTCATAATAAATCATTATAGTATTTATAAATATTTTTATTATTACTGTAAGCAAATAATAGAATAATGAATCTTATACGTTCAAAACTTTTAAGTATGATACTTCTAAAATCTAGCAGCAATTACTTTATATTTTTATCAACTCAAGGATTGTATATAGATGGCTTGTATCTCAAAATCTAAAAAGAAAACTTCCAAATTTTATGATGCCATTTGAAAGTTAATGGGAATAAATGATAAAATTTTCAGAACCCTTGACCATCAGATAAGAGAGAAATTAATTATTGATATTAACATTGGGACAAAAACTTCAAAAAATCATAATTAAAAATCTAGCATGGTAACCGCCCAAATTTTTAACATTTTTGAAGATACCTAATCCTAATGTATCACTGTAGAAAATTTCGGATTTTTCTGTCTTTACAACTTTTTAGTCAAATCCCGCAGTAGCTGATTTCCCACCTTAAGATCTATTTTTATGGCCATTAAGTAATTGTATGTTACAGCTGCTTACTTAAAATCTTCAATAATTACACAGTGTATAATTATATACAGCACTATATTAAAACAAAGGTGATTATATTGTTTAAAACAACCCGTCTTCAATATAAAACTAATTAAACTTTTTGTTTTCATCGCAAAAAGTTAGAAATATTTTGATACAAATATAATGAGAAACATCGTGTTTCTAACACCAAACCTAAAAATCTTGTAGTAAATTTTTTTTTCGAAGCAAAACTTGGCAGTCGTGACTGTCTGATGTGAACCAGTGTGTGAAAGAAAAAAAAACTTGTATAATTCAAAGACGGTGTCCAATACCACATACATATACTATGCGAGTGCTTAATTAAAGTTGAATTTACACCAAGTTTGCGCGACGAGAAAGTGAACCTGCGTCAAGTATCGCGAACGATGAGTTCAGGTGTATTTTCTCTATATTTACACAGAGGTTATACTTTTCTATTCAACGTAACAACAACAAGTTTCTAAAGTTAGATAAAAAAAGAATAAAAAGTTTTATTTTGAAAGATAAACCAAAATGACAATAATAAAGTTAATAATTAATTAAAATGTAAAAGAAAATGCGCAGTTATCTCTAATTTTATAATTACGTATAGAATTACTTTTAAGTTGGCAATATATATATATATATATCTATAAATTAATTGTGCAACCGGAAGCTTTATTTTAAGCCTAGTTTAATAAATCTATCAAGTTTTATATAATATATAAAGAAAAATATGTTGATATTTTTATATAGCTTCTCTTAATGAATATTTTTGAATAGAATCATAAGCTGCATAATATCGTATCGTAATGCTGTAGTGCAGAATTATTAATTCTGTTCGTAAACCCTGTTCTCTGCTTCTAAAATGAAAATCAACTATGGTTATTCAAATGGAATGCGCATTTTTTTGTTGCAAGAAAACAAGGTTTACGAACAACACTTTTGTTACTCTATATAATTTATAGTTCAAAAATTATAAAATGGTAGATTATATCTCGTTTAATATTTCAATCATAATATACGTTCATTTATTTATCTATTTTCTTATTTATTTATTTGAGTATTCATACAAAGAAGAAATATCAAAACTTATGTTGTATTCATGACATACAGTATAAACTATAAATGTAGCTCAATCGTAATGTTAGAAATAATTGCGTTCTTCAACAAAACTGATATGCTAAGTAGCCACTGTATAAAATAGCATGAATTATGTCGTTATAATGTTAGCATGATTATTACGTATTTATTTTTTGTTCATGTTTATAAAAGTCAAATAAATAAGACATACCTGTGATGGGTGTTCCTCCATCGCTCTCAGGCGGCTTCCAGCGCACTGTGATGACGTCAGGCTGCATCTGAGCAAGCAGATATTCGTCAGTGGGCGGAGGCACCACGTCAGGTCGGCCTGGTGGGGTGGGACGTTCTGTAAACAAACATCTAAGTGTTTACAATCGTAATCAATGGAGAAATAAATAACATATAACCAAAAAGTAAATAAAGGGCTTGAGTTGTTATTTTAGGTGCAAATTGCAATATGGCCTTGCGCACATACGTCCACTATTATTGTAAAAAACACGTTTTTTTTAATTAACATGAAAACATATGGTCCAGCATTATTATTATTGAACTATTTTTCTCTTTTTATGATAAACGTATATTCAAAAACTTTCCCTAGCATACGTAAGAAAATTAAAAAAAAAAAAAAAATCTGATACTAATAGTTGAACTTTATTATACAGTAATTTTTATCTCTTTCTGTTTGAATTTTTAAAATTTTAATATTGATGAAAAAAGACATCAATTTTTTATCGTCTAAAAGACTGTACTTAAAAGAGAGTATTATATTTTGTTATATTTCCAATATATACATGTACGTAAGTAAAGTGACAAACATTCTTTGAGATATATATGTTACAATATAAGTACATTCTTATCCGTGCTAACAATTATGTTATGAGTAGTGTAATACAAGTCGATGTTTTGATCTATTGCCAATGATCATCAGAGTATTTTAAAAATAAACAAAGTCATGGGCAAAGCTTTCATCTCCTCATCCATCATTTAAGTCAATTAAAATTACTTGTTTTTCTTTAATTTATCATTTCACTTAAATTCTAGACTCAAACTTTCACTTATGATTACGTATATCGAAAATCAACATAATTTAGACTGACACCTGTATGTTCTAATGAAACAACTCATTGTGAGTAAATTAAATAATATACAGTATAGTCAGGTGGCAAAACAACTTAAATACACTGCTTCATATTCCCTTTAAAATTATTACTTTTTAATTCTTATTTAATAATGAAATGCATACATATATTTTTGTATATATCTCTACATTATATAACACTCGCCAAGTATGAAAATAACTTGCATGCAGGTGTTAAATTACAAAGACTGCTTTCATAGTTGCAGTTTGTTGAGCTTTCTAATTTAACTAATTACGTGTTTAACTATCTTTATAACTTTCATGTGTTTAGTTATCTATTTAATTATCAATTTAGTTATCTCTTTTAGTTATCAACTAACAACTATTTTAATTATTTGAGAAATCTAAAATCCACTTATCATTATCCTGAATCAGAGTATTAATTATCATGAAAAAGTAATTAATAGGTTAAGTTTGTGTTTTTTTACAACTAAATTAAGTACTATTCTAAAAATTGAATTAAATATTACAATAAAACTAGTTTAAACTTAAATAAAAAAATACTCAACATAATATATGAAAATAATTAATAGCACTTTTTAAGATAACACATTATTCACCAGAACGTACAAACTGGTATTCTCTTGCAACCAAATAAGAGGTAAAAAAGAGATAATACTCAATAAAAAAATATGTTACACGAAACTTGATAATTGGTTTTGCAAATGAAAAAATATATTTTGGAAGTAACATTCGTGCAATAAGTCGTCGATTTTGTTCTGAAACATTTGTATATTGAATTTAAAGCAATCGATTTGAAATTCATATATCGTATCCTACATCAATTACTTTATTAATATATTATATATTTTTAAACTTGTTTAATTTTAAAGTATTTTGAAAATACCGATGCATGTTGTAACCATAATTGTTACTATGAACTGCGTGGGTCAGTAAAGAAATTATTCTTAATCTTATATATTTATATTCTTTATTTTGAAATAATAATAATAGTAATACTTTGAAGTATATTTTAAATGTATGAGAGTGCTTTATTAAATTCGTTTCTTGCGTGCGATACTTCACAAGTAATAGCACGCAATAAAATATCTTTATTTAAAAACTCAAGAGCTTGAGGTAGTTTTTAAACTCTAAATAATGAATGTAAAGATAATAAAACTTATTACAATAAACAAACCTTTAAATTTAAAATTTATGATATAACTTAGTTTATACAACCTGTAGAGACCACAGCTTTATAAACAATAAAATTAAACTCCTTCAATATTTTAATCATTTTTTTAGCTGGTGGCAATTTTTTGCAAGTTTTTCATTTTTTTTTTCGCAAAAACTTGGCATAAAATATATACTAGAACTAAAAAAATTAGCTGGCATACATTTTGACATTTGTAAACTTTCTCTCTCTCTCTCTCTCTCTTTCTCTCTCTTGGTGTGTACGTATTCTTAATTTTGTAACTGTACTGTCGTAACCTTGAAGAGAGAAAAAAAGTGACAGACAAACATTAAAGTAACATGTCTGATTGTAAGAATATTACGTTGTTACAAGTACGCTAAATACTTCCAACGGTACGTTTTAACATTTTAAATAATGCAAATTTTTTTAGATTGATTTTTCATTTTTATGAAAAAAATGAACAATAGCATACATCATTGATAATATATATACTAACGTAAGTTTAAAGATACATTATCAAATATTTAACAAGTAATTTCATTTTAAGTATTTTTTATAGTGTGTGTTTTGTACTGAAAATAATCTATTTATAAGTTTTGTTTTTTAATTTAATTTAGCAAGTACTGAAGGTTAAGTGCTTGTCGGCCTTCACCAATATTTTGTACAGTTGTCGACCTTGGGCACACGTTTTTAAATACTAACAATTAGTTTACCTGACAAAAACTAATTCTTTCAAAAGTAAGAGAATCAAAAATGACGTGAATAATTTTTTACTCCTAGGTGAGTAGTTTTTATCTCGAGCTCGACGTCTATTTTGCACGCGAAGGAATCACATTCTATTTTTTCTCTTTTGTTTACAGCTTTAGAGACACGTCTCTTACAGACAAATAAATATTTAAATTCATTTGATAATTAAATTAAAGAAACGAAAGACGAAAGGAATTTCAAGGTAGTATTATTGTTTTTATTTTTATTATTTTTGCTATACCATACTGTTACTAATAAAATAGTGAAATTTAAATAAATAAAAAAAACTTTACGGTTATAAGTGTATACTAATATTACACTGAAAAAAAAAGTTTATGAAGTAAATAATGCATTAAAAAAGGAAAAATTGTAAGTATATTTAAACTGAAAAGAAATAAAAAAAAAGAAGTATCAAATATAAGAAGATAAAATAGACTAAAAAATATTTTCTATTGTATTTCTGGTCTTTGTCCATAAAGAGAATCGTAAAAAATATTGTTAGTTAAATCTCTTAAATAATAATATTACTAATCAGTATATTTTCCTACGTAAAAATGTTTGTGTACAAACTTTTCACAGTGTAATAGAAAATAAATTCAAGGCTAACATATAATTGGGATGAGTCGTATAAGATTAAATAAAGTTATATTGACGAACTTGATTTTTTTTTTATTGTGTTAGAAATGTAGGGTATGCGAATTAGGTACGCGAAAAAGCATGAGCACCATCGATGTCCTAAAACTCCCCCTTTCTCACTCCTTGTCTCTTTATACTGTAGTCGCCACTCTCTATTTCCCCTCTCCTGTACGGCTTTGTTCCTAGAATAAACAACGTTACTAGTAGTCGAACTAGCAGCAGTAAAAGCGGCCAAAGTAAAAGCGGGAGGACACTGGCGAGAAAGAGAAAAGAGAGAGAGAGAGAAAGAAAGAGAAAGAGAGAGAGAGAGAGAGAGAGAGAGAGAGAGAGTACCAAGGAGACCCCCTAACTATATCAGAAAATAGCACACACAACTCATATAACAAAATTTTAAATTAATAAAACAAAATAAGTATCTAAACTGAAATACAATTAAAATATTAAAATACTTACTGGCACTTCTTGGTACATATTGCCACTTATTAATTGGTGGTCCTGAACTAGGGACATTACCCATAGTATTTTATATTATACTATCAAAATTATTAACTCATGATTTTTGTAAATTTTTCTTATCTTCTTGTTTTTAAAACAAACTAAATACCACTATAGAAAAAAAATGTATGGCCATGAGTTTGGCCCACTCCCGAATTTTGCTGTCAGCCGCCTAGAGCACTGAACAAACCCAGCAGACTCCCAGTGGAACAGATATAGAATCACTCTCCTCTCTTCTTCTCTCTCACTCCTTCTCTCCCCCTTGAGTTGTGTTCCATCTTAACTTCATTCTCGCCTGCTGCCATCTCGGCACAAATTTCTTTACTCCAACATAATTTTAATTTAATATTTTAATACTATATTCTTTTCAAACACCTAAATTAACTAACTATATATTAAACATTTCCTATCTATGAATTAGATAGTGTACTGTTTTTGAGTTTTAAAGATATAAAATTACTTAGAAGGTGGTGATATCAACGCACTAATAACTAAAAATAAGATTTTTGATTTTATAAAAGTTGAAATAGGCTCATTATAATAATCATATTAATTTACGGATTTTACTACGAGCAAAATAAGGCATAATACAGTTCTCCATTTAATCAAATGCTCTGTCAGTATAAAAGTAAAAAAAAAAAAAAAAAAAAAAAAAAAAAAAAAAAAAAAAAAAGAACATTAGAATTTGTGCTTTAATTAGCGATTATAAATAGTAGCAAAGTGCAACGCTTCTATAAAAATCATTAACATAATACAAATTTAAGAAGATGTAAAATTTACTTATAAAATAGAAAGTCTATTGGAAAAATCTTGGATATTCATTCAAAATTCTTCATTTACACAACGTTCTGTTGTTTTTGTTTGGCACTATAATAATCAACAAGTTTTCTTACCAGTTTTTTCATGTATAGAGAATACAAAAACAATATGAAGTACTTTAAATTTAGCTAACATGCGTGTTGAGTTGATAAACAAAATGTTCTTTCTTTCATTTATATCTAATGTTGGCACTTAATTCATTTTATGTGGGCACTAATACATACTTTAAACATTAACCATCATTATTCTCCGTGGGGGGTTTCAACGAGTGGGAATGTTTATGAAAATGAAAAGATTTAGAAGAAATCTAAAAGTTAATAATATATATTATAGCTTTTTGGAAAAAAATTGTGATATTTTTGGATAGTATAAGCAAAATTTATAATATTTATATATTTAAAAATATGCTGTGAATAAAACCCCCAGGTGTTTAGAAATGATGAAAGAAATAACCATGGCTATTTCAGCCTGTATGATGATTAGTTTTTCTAAAAGTATTATTATATAAATAGAATAATGATATTATAAATAAATATTGAAATTTACTTACAATGAAGTTGTGTTTATAATATATAGAATAAAATTTTTAACTTGCCCACTCTTGCGTTGATACGTAGATATTTCTTGTGTGCGAGAGCGTCACTAAATCCCACAGAGTTCTCAGCCATCACACGGAAGTTGCAGAGAATATCCTTGGGTAGGTTTGTAATGATGACACCGTGGTAGATTGGAATCACTTCCTCCTGTCGCCTGTCAACATCATCACTTGCCACCCACACACGTACACACAATATACGCCCAAATACTATGCATTTAGGACACCCATATTAATGATAGTAACTTGTGAGAAAAAAAAATAAAAAAATAAAAAGGAATTGTTATCATAATTATAATAGACTATAGAATTTAAGTATAATTGTTGAAATTAAAACATTCAAAATAGAGTAAAATTGTACCTATTATTAAATTCTGTGTATAGGTTTCCTTTAATAGAGCTATTTTTTATTGAAAAATGACAGTAAAAAAGTTACGTTTACTTTCACATACATTTTAACCTAAAAAATATGGACATTATAATATTTTTAAAAATAGTAAAACCGCTCTGAAATAAATTAGAAGTAAAAGTTTCTCTATGAAAATACTGTAAAATATCAATGTAAAAATGAATATTAGTATTCTTGTGTGATTTTCTAATTAATTACTTACAATAAGTAAAATTTTATAATCCTATATGGCTGATGAGTGCATTTTTTTTAATAAGGCACACTAAAAAAATTAATCAGAAATTTGTTTTCATTTAATCCTTTAGAAATAGTCAAAAGCAATTTTTGAATGGAATTGGAAAATATAATTACTATAGTAAAAGAATATATTTAAATAAAAAGTTTTAAGATAAAAAAAAAAAAAAAATCAAACATGAAAACAAAGGATTAATGTTATGCGCCATATGAATATTTATAAATAAGCATGCAAATATCTGTACTTTGCCTTAAATATCCTAAGATTGCAAAATATTTATCATTATTTTTTCGATCTCAACTTAAAATTCATTGATCTACTTACGTCATTTTAATAACGTCAGCGTCCACTCTGACGTCATTTTATAACCACGTGATACACCACCTGTCAGCACGTGTCGTGGCTGCAAACTTACCTGTCTTACCTCATCTTACCACACTCACTTTACAATAAGACGTGAAGGAATGTCTTTTGCAGGTTGCATCAAAATTTGTACCAAATAATTTGTAATCACTGAACCACCATCACTAAGTGGTTCTCTCCACCCGATTCTTACAGAACTATCAGTGATATCAGCAATTGTAAAAGGTCCTTCAGGACGACTTGGAACGTCAGGTGAAGCTAATAGAATAATCCACAGCTTAATTTTTGTTACTTAATATTCCTACGGTTTTTTATAACTTTTTTTTTTATTATTATTATTATTTTTTTCTTTTTTGGTAAAATTTATTACAGTTGAGGCAATTTAATATTATTTATATAATAGAAACAAAATTAAATACTAATGTATAAAGATTCAGAAAAGGTTTCATTTACAGGCAAAAGTTGCAGCTTCACCGTGCCCCTGACATTATGTTAGTTATGCAACCTGCTTCTTATATTTGTCCTACAGGTTGCATACACAAGAACTTTGTAAAGAACATTGGCTAATTTTAACTTCATTTATAAGTAATATTAAAACTCCAATCTAACGTTTTTTTTTCTATTAATGTGTGAAATTTTACTGGGTAATAATAACAAATTATAGTATTCTCATTTTTTAAATGAAACTTTTTTTTTTGTATTATTTGTATAGGGTGGTTTCATTCATGTTAAAGTCAACGTCATAAGTGAGTACTAATTAACATTGGTCGGTATAGGAAAATTGCACATTTTGTCAGTTTAAAAATACTTCGCAATTTTTTTGAGAGCATTGATGCTGTTAACAGGTTGAATTAGTACCTCAAGTATGCAAGAAAAATAATAATGACAAAAAAATAGATAATTTTCCAAAGAAAATAGCCAAAAACTACGTTTGTCCTATGCTGAGCAATGTTATTCATTGCTCAAGAAGAGCATCAAAAAGCACTCAGAATGACATCATGCGTACACACCCTATAGACTTAAATATGTTTGAGATTACTTGATCTATTTTAATGTAGTTTTTAATATACTTTCAAGTACTTTCTAATGTAAGAGGGACTGCATAATGTTATCACAACACTGTGCAAGACAAATATTTACTATTGATGTTTCTAGTTATTTTTTATTAAAAAAAAAATGGACGAATGATGATGATATTTTCTCTACTTTGTCTTGCCCAGTTTTGGATATATGAAAAATAATTGAAAAAAAAAAAAAAATTAAAAATAAGAAACACAAACACACAAATAATTAACATTGTTTAAATATATTCACTTTATTTTTCTTTTTTTATTATTATAATCAACAGCATACAGGCCTTTATTATTTTTTATATAATATCAATTTTTGCACAGTAATTGACATTAGAAATATTATAATTAATAGAAAAGACACAGGATTTATTGTTATAAAAAAAGTTTATTTGCACCTACTTTTTTTTTTAGTTTCGTCTCCGCAAGTTTGATATATAATCTTAACTATTAAGTAAAAAATTTCTAATGACAATAAATTTAAGGTCCTGTTAGTTTTAAAATTATTTTTTTCTTTAAACTTAGACGACACAACCATTTAGGGATCACATTAATTGATTTTTTGTTTACTTCTAACAAACATAATTTTCGAAAGTTATAAATTTTGACTTCTTATAAACCTAAATGAGTAAATTTTTTACAGTACTTTCTTAACAATACAAAATTTGGCTACAACTATTGATGATGATATACTAGTGCATACAAATGACTTCATTATCAAAATGTACCACTTAAAAACTCTTCAAGCAGAAATAAAATTCCTATCCACATATTTACAAAAAAAGGGAAAACACAAAAATTTATATATTATTTATATTTTTTTTACCTTCTTATTATTTAAAAATTATTTATTTGTTTTATATTTTAGCCTATAACGTTCCACTTCTGCTTTGATTTGCACAGGATTGATGGTAAGTAATACAGAAACGGAATGTGAAGGCTAAAAATATAGTTTTATAGTACAATAATAATAAATATAATAATATAAGAGATGAAAATTTACAACAGTAAAAAAGGTAATAATCTATATATTTTTTTTGTAAATAATTGAAACATATACATATAAAATTAAAAAGGAAAAAGGAATTTTTTTTTAATGTTATAATTCACCGATAAAAGTTTTTTAATATGGGATCAAAAAAATATTTTGTTATATTTATTAGAATTTTAAGTATATCATAGTGTTCTTTGATTGATGAATTATAATATTGAGAGGATTTAAATTTACTTGAAGAGTTTCTTTGCATGATGCCAAATCTTGAAGAAGTACTCGTCTTTCCTGAGCAGTGACCCGCGAGCGTAGGTGTGAATATCCGCGTCCATGCCAGCTTCTTTCATCCATGAGGTTGTTGTCTCCGTTGTGAGGCTGAGGGATGGGGCATCATGTTCTCTGTCGTCCCTGGTCGCGAGGTCCAGCATCTCTGAGTCTGCGCACCAGCAGACAAAGTTTTCAGTACACCACGCAGGTAGTGCACACAAATTATAACGACGTCATTCACTCTTTATCAATGAGCTATATTGTTTTAACATGCATTCTCATCATATTTAGAACTTGAGCTTTAAAATACGATTTTTTAAAAAGTATTAAGTAATAAAAATATATTATTTTACGTTACTTTTTATGTTCCTTTTGATTTAATGCAAAAAAAAAAAAGTTTTTAAAAATCTACGCCATTATCCAATCATTATTATTATTATTTTGTACAGTACATATTTGTTTTTATAAGGAATTCAAAAAGAGGCAATACTTTCTTATGTCTAAATTATTTAAAGTACTTAATGTAATTTATTTCATAATTATTCGCGGCAATATTGTTTTCTTATCGCTTTATGCTATAAATGCAAATTAAATTATGTTTAATTTGATACTTTTAAAGTAAATTTTGAAATAAGCAAAAAAAAAAAAATAATAATAAATAAATTAAATGAAGATCACTAAAAAAATTATAAAACGTTAAGGTTCCTTTCCTAATTAAATTTAATTTCAATTAAAAATATGTTGCTGATTAAATTTCGATTTAATAAATAGATTTAAAAATATATATTTGGATCTTTAATAATATAAAAAATAAAGTTAAACGATATGGTAAACACAATGAATACTGTACTCAAATTCAAATCTAACGCCAATAAATTTAAATAAGTCTAAACTGTGAGAGAATGTAAAACTATAGCCATCTTCAAACATTTTTACAAATTATAAAAAAAAAAAAAATACAATATAAGCTATAATACAATGTAGCATACAAAAATATAATATCTTAATTTAAGTTATAATTAAAAAGAAAACATGCAGATATTACAACATATGAGTGTATACACAAACAAAAATATTTATATTTTCTTCTATCAATAATTAATATTATTATTATTATTATTACCAATATCTGGGCAAGCCAATGTAGATTTGATTGACTTTAGTCTCCATGTTATATCTTGTTACAGTGTTGTGTATTGGCAAAGGGGAGGGGGGGGGGGGGCTGAGTGATGGCAAGAAGGACAACTTACCAGCTGGCCGCAACACCTTGATTGGTTCCTCAGATTCCAAGGGGTCACTTTGTCCTACTTCATTACGAGCAAATATGCGAAGCATATATTCATGTCCTTCCTGTAAACATAAATTAAATATATATATTTTTAAAAAATTTAATTAAAAAACAAACAAAAAACATTGACTTCCTTAAACAAATTGAAGTTTTAAATACAAAACTCTGCAATTTTACTTAATTGTAGCTACAGTTCGATTATCTAAATTTTTCTTTTCTTATATATGTAAAAAATATTTTAATTAAAGAATAGTGATTTTCATTACTTTTGTTTCATACTTTCACATTAAAAAACCAACCTGAAGGTCCTTAATATTGAGTTTCTGTACATCAGCCTTGACTCGTCCAACTTCCATCCACATGGTTTTACGTGTATCCTTGATTGCGATTGTGTAGCCCTCAATAGGAGCACCACCATCGCTCTCAGGAATACCCCAGGCGATGACGATAGAGTTAGGACCTGTACCCCGGGTCTCCAGGGGTGCAGTGGGTGGTGTGGGAGGAGCTAAACAACAAAATAATAAAAGTTAGAAACGATAATGGGGAGAAAATTATCTATTAAAATTTTGTGAAAACTTACATGCGTGAGTTTTCAGTCGTACACATTCAGTTTCTGCGGGTTCACTTAATCCCATGGCATTTTCAGCATAAACTCGGAAGAAATATTCAGATTTTTCTTTAAGATTCTGTATACAGTATTGAGATACTGAAGGTTCCAATGTGATGAATTTTTCATAAGTCTTGCTGCTGCTAATACGCTTTTCAATGATGTAGCCTAAAATAAAAAAGTAACACGTTCATTACATTACTAATTCAATTTGAAAGTATTTAAATATTAATTATGTCTCTGCGACTGTGTGGCATAAAATTATACATATATTTTCTTATTCTAATAATATGCATTTATATGGAGACGTAACATTTAACGTACTGCTTTAAATAGGTATAGGTACACTCCTCCCGAATAAATCTGACCGGTTGCGTTAAAGTTTCCCTATATATTTAACATTTGGAGACATGAACGCTGCTGTCAAATTTATTCGACAGGAGTACATGGATATTATTTTCATACGGGAATAGAATATTGTTCACAGTTCCTGTACAATATATGATATCGTAATAATTCGTTTATAAGTGAACGGTCGTCTTTGAACTGACCTGTGATTTCAGTTCCTCCGGTGCTTAGTGGTGGTCCCCACTGCAAGGTGACACTGCGACTAGTGACGTCCACCACGGTAAGGTTGGATGGCGCGGAGGGTGGAGCTGTGGCAAATATAAACATTAAAACATCGCTCTCACCTTCATTTTATTAAGAAAAAACTTACTGATTCGCTTGCCGACAGTAATGGCTTCATCTGGAGCGAATGGTTGACTGGATCCAACTTCATTTCTGGCAGTGATGCGGAAGTGATATGAGGTGTTGAGCTTAGCAGAAGAAAAACATATTTTCAATTAATCATTAAGTAGCAAAATAACATAAAACACACACACACAAAAAGTTTAAATAAATACTTATTTTATTTCAAAAAAATTATTATAAACGAGTAAAATTAATTAAGGAATTTAAACCTTCACGTGAATGCAATGTATCACTTTTAACACAAAAGATAAACAAAATCAACGTTTTACTATATATTCGTATTTTATTTCAAGAAAGTAACTCTACACGTGTATAACTATATAAATAGTGAATTTTATGTTAACTTGAATGTATTGTATCACTTAAAAATAAAGCATAAATAATTTTGCAGTCTCAGTTTCCGTAACCCCTATAGCAAAAATGTTTCTTATCGTTGCGTATATCTATTATTATGTTTTTCATCCCATAAAAAAATACATCAACTTTACACCCTTACCTTGAGTGAAGAGACTTCAATATGTGTGAGTTCCACTGAAGTGGTACCCACTTTCTGCCAAGCCTTCTTGCTAACTTCACGTCTTTCAATCACGTATTCAATAATAGCAGCACCACCGTCACTTTCTGGAGGCTGCCACTTGATGGTGAGTGAGGTGTCGGTCATGCCAGAAATGTCCAATGGTCCTCTTGGTGGAGATGGAGCCTCTGTAATATTAAAAATATTTTTAAGTTAAATTACCCAAAGAAAATATCATTGAAATTTTACGTCAATTTAAAAAAAAAGCTATAATAAATCGTCATTATCTTATTGAAATAAATTTATTAGATATAGTTAAGATTTCTTTATTGACCCAGGCAGTTCATAGTAACAGTGTGTTACAATAAGCGTTGGTCTTATCAGAAATAATTTATAAATTACAAAACATTGCCGTGAAAACACCAATTGAAAGTAAAAAAAAAATAATAATAGAAAATAACAATTATATAAAAACATTAATGTATTATATTATGATTATGACAATGCTTAATCAGTAAATAGCTGCAAATTTGAATGTTTAGTTTACATCAATACATCACTACTGGAGTTGAGATAAATTTATGTATTGTATAGATTATGGATGCGATCAATATACTGTAAAACTCACCGTACTGACTCTTGACAACAATGGTCTTACTCTCGAGAGGCTCAGAGTAACCAATAGGATTAGCAGCAATAACTCGGAACATATACTCAGATCCTTCGTTCAACCGTTGAATACAATAAGAATTAATCTGGCCTTCAATATCAGCAACCTTCATCCAAACCATTTTCTTGACATCACATTTTTCAACGGAATATTTAGAGATCTCAAGACCACCATCATCTGCAGGTGGTTTCCATTCGATGGTTACTGATTCCTTTTGAATCTTCTTTACAACCAGAGGTCCTTCAGGTTTGCTTGGTTTATCTGTAAGGTAAATATAATAGTCAACAAGAATTCTGAATTAGATGTTGTAAGAAGGGATAGATGCAAAACAATAGGGAACAATTCACAAGGGATGCATGAAAATGTATTTAATTAATAAGGAGTGGATTATTTTTTATTGCATACTGTATAAGAAAAGTAACTTAAAATAAAAAAAAATTCAAATGAAACAAAATTTTACACTAAAATCATTTCTAAAATAAACAATCCTTAATGTTATTCCTTGTACTTTTATTATTAATTTTTTTTTATGAAAAAAATTTTCCAAACAGATATTTTATCTTTTAGCATTTCTTATGAATTTAAGGCTGAAAGGGGTAGTCAACAATAGCTTTTGTAATAGTGATCATCGTGTTATTGAACCTCCCGAAATCGCGATCTTAAAATTTTAATTATTAATGCGCTGAAAGCAAAAGCCGTTTAGTGACTAAGAACCTACGTCACAGGTTACAGCTACAACTTGCTCTCATGTTAGCTTGGCGTGAGGAGAAGTTACGCTTATTTTTGCTCTCGCAACTTGACATCATATATCATATTTCATGTAAATAAAATGTTATTACGGCTTTAGATATGTAATAAAATAAATTATGCAAAGATAAGAGTAGCTCCAGCTCGCGCCAAGCTAGCGTGAAAGCAAGTTGTAGCTGTGACGTAGGTTCTAAGTCGCTAAACGAGGGTTGCTCTCAGCGCGTTAATAATTAAAATTTTAAGATCGCAATTTCGGGAGGTTTAATAACATGATGATCACTATTAAAAAAAGCCATTATTGACTACCCCTTTAATGAATTATTATTTCTTCAGAAAATATCCACTCTTTATTAAATATTTTGAATTTTAAAACATTTAAAAAAGAAGAGTCTGGTTGACACAGGAGAAATCACTAAAATATAAAGTTGCAGGCGAGGAGCAGGCAAAGTCATGAAATAAAAGAATAGAGAAATAAGTGAAATAAAATAATATAGGGGAAGAAAATAACAGATATAATAGAATGTGTATGATGAAGAGTAAAGGTGGTGAAATTGGGGATATTAAAAAATAAGTTGTTTTTTTCTTTCCATGCGAAGATAAATTTAAGAAAATAAAATAAAAAATTGCATAGAGAAAACTAAGACGTAAGAAATAATTTCAGAAACTGTAATCATGGACGAATTTATTGAGGTTTTATCATTTATATTTGTGTATGTCAACTTTACCAAGAAAATAAAAAATTTAAGCATACCCCATTATTCATATCCCACTGATCAAGTCACTTTTTTTTACGTTATTTTGATTAACTTTAATTAAACTTTATAAAAGAAACCATAATTACAGTTCTGCTAAAACAGTTTTTTTTTCTTACAACAATAATAACAATTAACGAGATAAAAAAACATACAACGGAACAAATGTCTTATGTTGCCCTGAAAAATATTGTAAATTGTACATAAAAAACATGTTGAATGGAATGTATACTTTGGAATGTAAAAACGTATAAACATTAGGTAAAAAATGTCATAGGGAATGTCACATTTTCAAACACCATTCCATAAAAATCTGCAGTTTAAATGTTTGCTTTATTTACCAATGGGCTCCTCACTTGGGGATCGCGATTTGCTCAAGCGTACAGTGTCATCTGGTGGTAGGAAGTTTTTATAAATTATTTTTAGTTAGAATTATAGTTTATCTTTTCGATTAGTTTAAGATTGAAATGAATACTTAAGTATTCTTTTAATCGAATAATTTTTGCTAAATTTTTAGCATTTTATTTTAAAATTGAAGCTTATTTAATTTTATATAGTTAGAGAGAAGATTGCTTGTCCTTATAATCAATCAAGAAAATAACATACAAAATCATTTACGTATTTAAATTACAAAAAATTAAAAATATGTATAAATAAGGACAAGATTCTTCTCTTTGATGTTATACAGTTTTAAAATATTATCATCTGAAAATATTAAAAGAAATATTAAAGAAATCTTACCAATAACTCGAAGGTTTAGATCTAAGGTGGTAGTTCCTGCGGAATTCTTTGCAGTTACTGTATAAATTCCAGAGTCATTTCTAGTCAGCGAGTAAATTGCAATAGTAGAAGATGCTTCATCCACGTAAATTGAGCATTGTTTGTTGGTCTCAATTTTCTTGCCATCCTTGCTCCACGAGACTTGAGGCTTGGGGAAGCCGGAGAATTTCACTTCAATCTTCCACTGGTTATTGACACGCTGTTTCTGCGCCAATAGATTCTCGTCTACCTCAAGTTTGGGCTTCTCCTGGACGGTCAGAGTGCAAGACGTCTCCGCCTCACCTGCCTCGTTCTTGGCTTGACATGTGAACTTGGCACCTGAAGTCTCGGATACTTGGGTGATCACCAGCTTGGCCATGCGGTTCTCATAGGTCATCGTCTTGGTCTTAAATGTCTTGCCATCTCGCAACCTTTACAAAAACATGAAATTTTTTTAGTATACTCTCTTTTTTTTCTCGCTCATTTCTATTAAATTTAAGAAAATATTTAAACCAATATTTCAATATTTTTATTTTATTTTTCCTCACTTTTAAATGCTTCTTAAGCAGCAGCTATGTTACTTACCACTTAATCTCGGGCTCAGGTACACCTCCAATGACACATGATAGGGTCACTGGTACGCCCAGACCGGAAGTAATGCTCTCCAAAGGTTGCTGAATGACTGGTGGTTCAGCGCTCACAGGCTCCGTGATCTTGATGTAGCGAGTGGACTGCGAGACAGGACTTGGTCCTACCTCGTTCACTGCAGTTACGCGGAACATGTACTCGACATTATGCTTGAGACTACAGACCTTGTGGGTCGTCTCTGTGATGGTTTCAGTCACCTTCGTCCAACTGGAAAAATATATCATACAAACATGATAAATATTTGAAGTTGAAAAAAAAATCAATAATTGATGCAACAAAAATAATATATATAAAAAAATACGTAATTTATGCATGGATTTATGTTATTTTGAAATTGTATAAAGAATTTTGGTGCACCATAGTTATAACTGTTATAATATATTAAATATTCTATATAATTATTGCTCAATAAAACACAAAATATATTATAAAATGTTGTTATCAATAAGTGTGGTTAAAATTGATATGGTGTTATTATTTATTACAAATTTATTTTTATTCTTGTACGTTTAAAATAAAAAAACTAGGATACTTACGAAAGGAAATCGGTCTTATCATGATACTCCAGAATATAGTTGTTAATCTTCGCATTTCCATCATACTCTGGTGCCTTCCAGTGCAGGGTAACTGTTTCGTTGGTAATCTCGATGACTTCTGGTGTGCCAGGTTGGCTTGGTTCCTCTGTGATAAACATATATAATATTAATTAATCAGTATTCTGAATAATCACAATGTTTATTTACTTAGAAGAAATACTTACTCATGAGAATGAGGTTCAGCTCGGCTGATGCTTCGCCGCAGTTGTTCACCAATTTTAGAGTCAAGTTTCCACAGTCCTCTTCCTCCACCTTTTGGATTGTCAAGCTAGCGGAGGCCTCATCAATAGTTGGAATAATCTAAAGTGAGCAAAAGTTACGAAATGAAATAATGTAACATTAAAACAGCATAAATAATTTTGCATTGTAAGATAATATTTATGCTATTTAAGATAGTTACTATGCAGTATAGCATAAATTAAGTTGTAATGAATAATTGTTGCTGAAAATGAGCCAGCATAATTATTAAGTTTTTATTTTTGTTCTTATTTCTTTCAATATAAAACAATATTTTACTAACTTTTTCAAATTTATGTTGTTTTAAATTTTATGACAAAAATTAATTATTTTAATGAATCTAATATACTTACTTTCTTGGTCTTTTTGATAACTTTTCCATTCACAAACCATTCATCCTTAGGTTGAGGAATAGCGGAATATTTAACAGAAATATTGACGTCTTCTCCCTTCTTAACTCTGTATTCCTTTTGTACGGAGTCCATGTTTATCCTTGGTGCAGTCTCAATAACTATAAACATAAACAAAGTTAGCCCTCGAATTCTTGCCTTTTTAACATTTAACGTATATAACTTACTCTCGACTTTGAGTTTGGATGAGCTCTTTACGTTTATAGCCACGCAAGTATACTCTGCTTGATCTTCCATGGTGATTTTCTTTACCACCAACTTGCGAATTGTCCTCTCTGCCGAGACAACGTAGCGGTCGGATGCGGTGATTGCTTTGCCATTTCTGTAGAAGAAAAAATGAAAACAAATTTTAATCATGTTTAATACGTGTACTTTTTTTCTCAAAAAACTTTCTTTCTAGTCCTATTGACGTAGAAAATGGTACTAACCTAAGCCATGTAACCTCAACATCTGGTTGTGAAAGTTCGACGGTGAACATGGCATCGGTGTTTTGTGGAGTCAACGTGACGTCAGGGAGACGAAGCGTAAACTCTACCACAGGTTCTGAAAATATATTTAAAAAACAAAATAGAAATTTTTATAATACTAAATTGTATAGATATGCTAATTTTTCTAGTATTTGTATTATTTAATATATCTATAAAATATTCTCAGCAAGCAACAACAAGGTTGATATTTCTCACCTTCCACCTTGAGCTTGGCGATAGATGTTTGCTCGCCGACCTGGCACGAGTACTCGCCCGCATCCTCAGGCAGAGCGTTGTACACCATGAGGCGTTGACGCTTGCCATCAATAGCGAGCTGTACGTGCTCTGAGAACTGTAACTCTGCGCCGTCCTTGAACCAGCGTACCAGGGCATCACCCTTGGTCAGCTCGATCTCAAACGTAGCGCGCTCACCCTTTGCGATGGTCACATCCTGCATCTTGTGGATGATCTCGGGTGGCAGTTCTAAAAGTGGTCAAAATATGAGACAACGTATAATTTTGCAGCCCATTTCTATCTAAAACTATCTAAACAATTGTTAATAGTAAACCACATAAAAAAAAATATTGCAAAACTCCCCATTCGTTCTTTCAGTATAACTTGCCTTTATTATTATTATTATCATAATGAATTTCCCGTAACCTCAATGTAAAAAAAAATTATATATTTCGTAGTAAATTTATTTCATACATCCATTAAATAAAATGTAATAAATAAATTAAAGAGACATGCGTGAATTTCGTTTCAAGTACGAATTTAAAAGTATTAATTTAAAAAGTGATATTTTAGTGTGACTTACCAACCACGGTGACTTCAGCCGTACATTCCTGCTCTCCCAATGCACATGTGTACTCTCCTTCATCATGAACTGACGTGCAACGAATCAATAATTTTCTGATTCTACCCTCCTTTTCAAAGTCAAATCTTTCATCACCTTCTTGTAATTCCTCGCCATCCTAGCATCAAATTAGATTAATTACTAAAACGAATCCAATTTCCACATTTTACTGCATACATCTTATGGCATTTTGCCAAAGAGAAAAATATATAAAAATATGTATATATAAAATTGAAAGCACATACTGTTTACATAATAATATATTTTTTTTCTAATTTTATGTGTTGAGTCTGTGTATTACGTACTTTAGTTAAAATTAAACATTTTTTTTATATAGATGTAAATTACCTTATGCCATGAAACCTTAGCAGTTTCTGTAGAAACTTCAACTTCTAGAATTGCTAACTCTCTCTCCTTTACTTCAAAGTCAACAAGTTTACGTACAAACTCCATTCCTCCTTCTGAAAAATGTTTGTAAAAAAGATAGTAAGACTACATTTTTTATAGTAATTGGTAATATTGTTTAAATGTTTGAATTTTTAGTTATTTTTAGAGCATTTTTACTAGAGTTATAAATAAGATTTTAACATTTGCGCCGATTAGATATAATTATATGATATGAAATTTTGCATATATTTTACCTCTGATAGTAAGTGCCGCTTGCGTAGATTGATCCTTGGCTGTACATTTATATTGAGCGGCGTCTTTTTGGGTTACTTTCTTAATTGTAAGGACATGCTTCTTTCCTTCGCATACTAGCTCGTATTTTGATTTATCAGTGACATTAATTTCTTTGTTATCACGGAACCATTTTGTAGTAACAGATTGTGAAGTGTGACACTCTAATTTAGCGGTTGAGCCTTCCTCGATCTCTACTGCTTGCAATTTCTTTGTAAATTTGCTGCAATTACAAAACAAAAATTATTGCCCCCTTTTTTTTTTCCTGGGCAATATTAAAAAGCGTAAATCAATGTAAACTAATCATAATTTCGGTATATAATTTTAAATTATTTAAAAAATATATTTTACAACATTCTGAAAGATCTACTATAGCAAAAAAAAAAAAAAATGCATAGTTTTTTTATTGTAAGAAATTATTGCTGTAAAAGATCATTCTGATCTAGCTGAATCATATATTTATTTTAATGTGACTTACATCTTATCAGCCTCTACACAAACACGTGCACCGTGTGAGGCTTTGCCCACTGAGTTCGTGGCAACACATTTGTAATCTCCATCCTCACTGCCATCCTCACCGCACGCAATTTCGAGCAAAATATTTTCTCCATCATAAATCTCCTTGATGTTCTTAGTCGCCTTCAGACGCTTGTTGTTTCTATAAAAATAATATAATAATGAAATGACACTGAAATTTTGATTTCAAAATAACAAAATACGTGATATACTTTTGTTTTATTTAAAGTACTATGTATAACTAAAAACACCAGCTATACTTTTAAAATAAAAAAAAATATATATATATATATAAGAAAAAAAATAAGCTATAATTGACATGAAACAAACCTCAGTTAAAATAATTATTTTGTTGTGTGTGAATATATTATGTAAAAAAATTAATTATAGTGTACTTTAGACATGGAATGATTTCCAGATGTAACGAAACTCAATAAATTAATAAATTCAAAGAGTTTCAAATATATTAATGATAATAATTATTAGTTATCTATATGCTTGGCAGCTACATTTTTTTCTCCCTATTACTATATATATATATATATATATATATATATATATATATATATATATAAACAACACGTGTATATACATTAACTATTTTAAAACTAGATTGAGGTCATTATTCTTTCTTAACTCTTTAGTAATCCACGCTCAAAAAAAAACTCAGTATTATTTATTATGTAACTTTTGCTCAAACAATGATCATAAAGTAAGAATTAATGCGTCAATACCTATTTAAACATAATATGTTTTCTAAAAATTATATTAATCAAAATATATAAAATATAAACACATAATAAATAGGGACATGAACATACCTGAACCATGCGATCTCCGGTTGTGGATTTCCGGTAACTTTAGCAGCTAGTTGGATTACTCCCTTTGATGGTACTTTTTGTTCTTCAAATCTCTCCACAAATAGTGGAGGCTCCGGCTTAAGCTCAAGCAATTCTGTAAATTTCAAATCAATGTGTAAATATATATTTCCACAAATACATAACAAAATTAAATATATAAAATTGTATAGTAAATTGTTTCCCCCTCTTCATGTGAAGTAGTATTTAATGATATATGGTTTTTATCTACTTTGTGTTTATGATATTTTTTTTAAAACGTTGAGTATTTAAATTGTGTTTTAATAATATTATTATTCTACGATTAGTGTTGTTATAAAAAAAGGTTATGGAGCGATTAATTTTTAAATTTTGTTATGTATATGTTAAATAGATTGTAATTTCTATTACAAGCAAATTTTGTACGGTTATAAATTTAGAATTAAATTTTATTTTGTATTTGTTCCTTTTTAAATAGCAGTTTTGCTAAAATTAGGTCCTTAAAAAATAGAATTTAATAATCGATGAACACAAGCGAGAAACTAAGCGAGATTTAAAACTAATTTTCTTTAAAGCATTTGTAGCAATAGCAAACTGTACCATTTTATTTTTTGCAATTTAATTAATTGCATTTCAAAATCTGTGTGAACAAAAAAAATTAAAAAAATTAAAAAAAAAACTAAAAGTTGAATGTAAATATATATATATATTAAGGACCTAATTTAATGTAATTAAAAATTAAACTTACCATAATTAGTTCCATTTTATTATTAATATTACGTAATATTAATAAAAATATTGAAATTTATGCATTATATATATATATTTTTTTTACATTTTTGCACATAAATATTTTATTCTGTAGTAAGGGCGTTGGTTTTAATGAGCAACATGCTCATGTATCGCGATGTAGCCAGCACTTAAGAAAAATACTACACTGAGCTGCATGCACAAGATTGGAATCGTACGAAGCTATGTATCTAATTTTAGCCCTCATACCCCCAGGAAAAGAGACTAGCCATGTGTTAGAAACTTTTTATTTTACTTTTTATTTTTTTTTTATTCTTTTTACATTGGCACATAATCAAGAAATTTGAGTATTCAAAAAGCTTTTAACTTTGAACCAATAGAATGTAAAGATCTAAAATATATATATTATTTTTAGAAAAGCTATATAGTTAATAAATAAAACAAACGTATATAACCCCATTATTTGATTTGTAATGAAATGCTCTATCAAAATGACAAAAAGAACTTTTGTCTTACTTAAATACTTTCTCTTCACAAGATTCTAATTTAAATTTCTTTTTGACCAATTACTCTTTTCTTCTTCTTTATTATTTTTTTTTTTGTCTTATGCTATTTGTCAAAATTGAATACATGTGTATTTGCAAAATTTAAAACCTCAATATAAACAAAAACGTAAAACTTTGCCAAAACGACGTAACATTTTGCTGTTTATAATGTATTGTTACTATACGTTTCGTGTAAAAGCAATTTGTAACCGAAATTTGATTTTAATTTATATAGGTTTTAAATGCCAAAATATATAAATATATGTAATATTTTATAACTCTATATCTTAATTTTTACTTTACGTAAAATTGTAAAATGCAAATGTTTTCAATTTTTAAAACTTTTTATTCCTAATCAAATATAAAAAGAGGGATTATTTAAGTACATAAAATACATTAAAATATTATTATGTACTACATTTATTAAAATTATTATTTAATTACGTTTGTGATGAATAAAAAAATAGGGGAAAAATATAATTTTTTTTATAATATGCCTGTTAACTTAAATAATTATAAAGAAACAAAATTCAAAATAAAAAAGTTCTACTAAAATTTTAAAGGTGCATATTTATTAGTTGATCTATAGTATAGTCTAGTATACAGTCTCTTGTAAATAATGTATGTGTGTGTAATATATATAATATATATATATATAATGATTCCCCTTTATATTTAAATAAATGTACGTCTTACCTTCAATACAGAGAATGGCGGAGGTCTGCGCAGATCCCACCTCGTTCTCTGCACTCACCATATAGTCACCATCATCAGCTTGTGATGTGTGATAAATTGTCAAAGTGTACATGTCCCTGTCCACCTGATTAAAAAAACAAATACATTATATAATATTTTTCATATCTATATTTTTAAATCAATAATATGATTGAACACCAACATACTATAGAATATTCTTTAAATGAAGTTATAAAATGATAACTTACCTTAGTGACTGCATTCTTGCCATCAGGTTTTAGCTCGACACCATTACGGTACCACGTAACCTTTGCCTTAGGGTTGGCGAGAATCTGAGTAGACATAACAACGCTATCGCCTTCAGTTACCACAGTACTCTTGAGTGGTTCCAGAATCTGTGGAGCCTCCTTTGCTCCCGTGATAACCTAAAAATATATTATGCCAATAATTATTAAATACCCAATTAAGAAGATTTATATAGGGGGCTCTTATTTTCCGATAGTTTTAGTTATTAATCAAAGGCGTAGAATACCTTGAACAAAAAACTTGTCTAATATTCTCACATACCTATAAATATCTACGTTAATTTCACCGCATTGCTTTCTAATTTATTTTCCATTCACGAGAATGCCAGATGCTGGTTTACGACGTCAGAGCTCACTGGTCCACACGCGTGAAAACAGGCAAAATATGACGTCATAAACCCGCATCAGTCTTTCGTGAATGTAAAATAAATTAGAAATCAATGACTCTGGCCAAATCAACGTTGGTATTTAGGTGTGTTAGGATATTAGACATGTTTTTTTTTCAAGGTGTTCTACGCCGTTAAGATAAGAACCATAAATAATAAATATTATTGAATATTATAATAAACTGTGATATATATTATTGATGTGTACTGAAGAGAAAAATCTGTTATATCTGAATAATTTCTTAAATTTATCTTTCCGTGTGTGTGTGTGTGTGTGTGTGTATGTACACACACACACACACACAGACATATATATATAATAATTTATATATTTATATATATATATATATATATATATATATATATATATATATATATATATATATATATATATATATATTATAATTTATATATATTAAAAAGATATAACTGGATTAAAAACACAGTCAAACTTATTCTTATAGCAACGAACATACTTGGCTTGATTTGTTTTACACTCATGAAGAGAGCAATAGTTGTCGCTTACATTAGTAATTAAATTAAAACTACATCTGCAGGCGCATGTTTTTTTTAAAAAAAAATTAATTTCCGATGAGGTTGCATGGTAAAATTTTATTTTTTAAAACTTTAGTTTTCACTAGATTTTGTCACAATGTTACAAATAACAGAGCAAATTATTTTATTATAGTCACATGTAATATATCTTATATTATATATATATATATATATATATATATATATATATATATATATATATATATATATATATATATATATATATATATATATATATATACATATATTACATACATACTTTAATGCAAGTAATTTTGTTTTCTGGAAATTGCACTGTAGTAAAAGTAAACTATATGAATAAAATTATTCTTATATAAAAATCTCTAAGAGTCTCACCTTGAGAACGACTTGGTTGGAAGCAGTACCCTCTCTATTCTTGGCGACCACTTCGTAGACACCCTCGTGTGATTTCATGACATTGTTGATCTTAACAACAGTCATATAACTGTGCATGTCAGAATCCATAGAGATGATAACATCCTTGGACTCACGCAGTTCCTTGCTATTAAAGTACCATACAAGATCTGGTTCAGGTACAGCTACTAAGCGGCACTCCAGTTCCACTGAGGATTTCTCATCCACTGTGCGAGTGCGAGGCTTCTGAGCAAACGTCGGAGGAATACCTTCCAAAATATCAGCCAAGGAAGACTCACTGGAAACAAAAACAGCTCAGTTCTTTAATTATCTGAGAGTTTTGTATTATTATTTATAATACAAACTATCAGACCAGCGTTTATTATAATTTTATTTAAAATTCAATATTTATATTAAGCATATCAATTTAAAGCAACCAATTGCTGTTTATATATTTCTATACCTTTTACTGTAACATTTCTTTAAAAAAATATATTAAAAAATATTAAAACAAAAACATTAAATTTAAATTTTATTTAAATTTAATGGTCTTTATTTGTATAGTCCGTGTTAAAGTTTATTGCCACAAAAATTAATCTTTAAAATGTATCAAAATAAGTAAAACTATAAAATGTATTTCATCATGTGCATGTTAAGGAATGGTTTATTTTTAAGTTTATTTAGTTCTTTATTTGTATTTTTTGTTCAAAAATATTTCATGAGATTTTTAATTTTTTCTTACTGAATTTTTCACTTTACTTTTATTTAAAGTAAAGTAAAGGAGTTTATTGAATAATAAACCAAATAAGATCCCAATTTCCCAACCCAACATTATTAACAAAGTGCTATCAGACAATTTTGTGTTTCAGTCTCAATTTAATATGCTATCCAATGGGGTATGAAACAACTAGAACTTGAAGTAGAAATTTTTTATGCACTTAAATTTTTATTGTAGTTAACTATGAGCCTCAAATTCAAATTAGTATTTTATTTAGCAACAGAGCAAGTCCAAATACATAGAATATAATAGAGTAAAAAAAGAAATAATGTATGTATGTATGCATAATATGATATTAAAGTTATAGTTATATACTTATATTATTATACTCGTACTGAGAAGAAAATGAATGTAAAATAAAGTAAGTGAGATAGTACTAAAATAGCTAGCACGTGGTTTAGATTGTGCCTAAATATAGACAATGACATATTAAAGAAACCGTTTATACAGTATAACCGTAGTTGCGTTTAAATAAATTTCCGAACATTTCAAGTAATTTGGTTTAAAATCATTTTTATCATTTGATTGACTTTAAATTCGAGAAAACATTAGCAACAAAGCTCAGTAAGATAGGGTAAAACTTTCAGTGTTGAGAATTGAGAAAACATTCTGATTTATTCAAGTTATATTTGCTTCATTCATTCCTAATTATGCATGTTACATCAAGGCAGGAACACACAGTCATCCATAAACACTTCATTAGCATTGTTGGAATCAGACCTTATTTCTAAATGAACCTAATTTTGCAGGTTTTCAACTGTCATTTTATATATTTATTTTCTAGAAAATATTTCACATAATCAGGAAACAGCACTGGCAAGGGTAATCAGGTCGATCACTTGCAAGGGCAAACATTAGTTTTTTGTTAATTTTGGCCTGGTATAGGGTTTACCATGCTATATTCAGGGTTTTAATTCCTAAATTTCTCGCTTCAGAATTATTAAAACACATTAAATCAGACATCATCATAAAGTAAAAAGCACAACTCAAATTGTATTTAGGACATAAACGAGCTCCAGGGAAAGGAACGGGGTGAAAAACGTGCTCAAAGTTGACTCCAAATGAGGATCTGGATTCAACCAGAAATTTTTGTTTCTCATTATCGATCTTTCAAATATGGTTTTAAAATGTCATTTTGATAAATGTTTTAAAAATTCAGCTTCGAGAAATTGAGATTTCTGGTGGAATCCGAATCCTCATTTGGAGTCAAATTTGAGCACATTTTTCACCTCATTCCTTTCCCTTAATTCAAATTGGTCTCGTTCACGTCTTAAATACTTTGTAAGTTATGCTTTTTACTTTATGATGCTGTGCGATTTAACTTGTTCTTGCAATTTTGAAAAGAGAAATAAAAAATTAAAAGCCTTAATTTAACATGGTAGGTAAAGCCAGGTCAAAATTAAAATAAAATTATTGATGTTGATGACCCTTGCCAGTGTTGCGTCTTGATTATATGAAATTTTGAGTTTTAAAGTTCATTATAGAATTATATATTTAAAATAGAGTTAATATTTTTCAACGCTACACAAGTTTTATTTGTCAACATTTAATAATAAATAATGGTTGATTGCAATATTTTTGGTAAAAAGTGGAAAAATATACTAATACAATAATATTGTTTACGTTTATTTTTATTATTAGTAGTATATTTCCTTTTTGCATTTAACATTCTTATTTATTTTATTTAAAGATTTCTACATACTTATTTTATATGTTGCTTAAAAAAAATTCAAGCTCTTGTACTTACACGGAAAAATGCTACTTAAGGCAGGTATTAAATCCTGTAAATGCAATATGCAGGTGCAATATGCTACAATAAAGGTGTGACTCACTTTAAGTAGGTGCAATTGTAGTTTATGACTAGCTGTTCCAAAGTAAAGTGTAAATATTGCAAAATACAGGATACATGAAACTGTCATATAGGTAGTTTTTTCCGTGTAGCTAAAGCAGTTGTAAAAGTTGCTTCATTTATAATTGGGTTAATTTAAAAAAAACTGAAAAAAACAGCAACATGAAATTGGAAAAAAAGGACAAAGTATTTCCTGCTTAATTTTTGTACAACCATATTATAATGAATTTTTTGTATTGTCAATAAAAATATAGCTCTAATCAATTTTTGAACTAATTGAGGGGAATTTTAAATATATAATTTAAATTTTTTATAATAAATATGAAAAAAGGCTATATTTTATAACTCATACTGCATCTTACCGTGACAAGCTTTTACGAGAGTGTCCAATGACAACCTCAGAGCCGTGGTCAGAAAGAGGTGCTTCGACCACAAGCTCTGTGGTGCTTGACGCAAATCCAGCTGCATTCTTTGCAACACATGTAAACATGCCAGCATCCTCAGGGAAAACTTCCTTAATTACCAGCGTCGCTACATTGTCCTCATCATAAAATATCTGTTAATCCATAAAACACACATTAAACAAATAAGTTATGCTTTGTTTAGTGTGTAGTATAAAGCAATGTTTTAATAATATATTTAAAACATTTATATGAACTTTATTTTTTAGTAAAAAAAAACTAAATATTTAAAGATAATGCTTTCCTTTAAAATAATAGAGGGCATTTTATATAAACTTTCGGTTTATTTATTATAAGTATATAATTGTGTGTATTAAGTGTGTATAATAGAAATTCATAAAAAAATGTACGTAAACTCTAAACTATGTATATAATTATGTGTGTATATATATATATGCGAACGAGAAATTAATCCCAATATTACAAGACGGGAATTTTTATATGAATTAAAAATGTAAGAAAATTAATTCTAAAGCCTTACTTCGTCTGAAATTATATATTTGGTATATAAAACATTGAAAGCAACTTGAAAAAGTTTTTGCCATGCTTGGGAATCGAACCCAGGGCTTGCCAGCCACATCCAATTCACGCTCGGATGCCCAAACCCTCAGGTTATCTTGGCTTACACTCTCTGTCACACTTCCAACGTATCATATTATACCAAACACCTTTTAGAGTAACCAGCTGTTACACTATTAATAGTAATAGCAATAGTGTAACAGCTGGTTACTCTAAAATGTGTTTGGTATATGATATGTTGGAAGTGTGAGAGAGTGTGTTAGCCAAGATAGCTCGATGGTTTGGGAATCCGAGCGTGAATTGGATGTAGCTGGCAAGCCCTGGGTTCGATTCCCAAGCATGGCAAAAACTTTTTACGTTGCTTTCGATGTATTATATACCAAATATATAATTTCAGACGAAGTAAGGCTTAAGAATTAATTTTCTTAAATGTTTAATTCATATATATATATATATATATATATATATATATATATATATATTATTTTTTATCTTTTCATCTGCTAAGAAACGCAAATAATGTACCGCCCGATAATAATTTAAAAACACAATTGCATTACCTGGAAGTCAGGTGAAGGTTTAATAATAGCAGTTTGTCTGAACCATGTAATGAGTGGCCTGGGGCTTCCTTCAACCCGGCATTCAAACTGGATAGTTGCACCATCAGGTGTGTGCTTGGGTTGCAACTTTTCAGTAAAACGAGGTGCTGATACTGGTTCACCAGGAGAAGGTTCTACAACAATTTGCAACTAAGTATAAGTGCATATTATATATAAAGAGGATGGTAGAAATTATAAAATAAAAACAAAACTTACTTTCAAATACAGGTAACTTATCAATTTTCTCATGCAATTTTTTCTGCACGTATTCTGCATATTTTGGCTCATTTTTAAGCATTTGAGCTGGCGCCCAACCTGTTTCTTCTGTAAGATGTTTCTTAACAAACCACCAATCTGAGTTGTGGCACTCTAAAATTAAAATGTAGTTTGGTACATTTTACAAATGTAAATAAAAAACTAAAAATGTCAGGTAAAAAAATAATGCTATAATGAAAAGCACAAATTTCTACTAAATTTGAATCACTTAGAATCAAAAATAAAGAAATAGTATAGGACAAGACCATAAAATAAACCTTGAAGTATAGTCAATTTAAAAAAATTCTTAATACTAACCAACAATATAAACTCTTTCGCCTTCAACGAGGTTAAGCGCTTCTTCGTTTTCAGCTACATAGGAGCAGATAGCATACATTTTGTCACCTTCATGACATTCCGTAGCAACAATTTGAGATTCTTCTGCAAATAGATTAAAAAAATAAATTAGTAAGTAAATAATAAACCTATAAAATTATTATATACAATTAATAAAAATTTATTTAAGCGACTTGTTACCTGTATCAAGAGATTGTTGGGTAATGCTTAAACTGGCATCCTCTGAAAGAAGAAGGAATTTGTTAAAAATTGCTTATTTCAATTAAAACAATAAGCCAGCATATTTACAAGAAGCGAAAAACAAACTCTGCAAAAAGAAAATGTCAAAGAAAGCATTATTTAACATTGTACCATAGTATAAATAAGAAATATATGTTTTTTAGAATGTTGTCTTAAAAATACTTGGCACCAAAAAATTGTGTGTTATGTTTATACACATGCTGTATAAAATTGCATATTATGTATTAAAACTGCATGTGCTGCAATATATATATATATATATATATATATATATATATATATATATATATATATATATATATATATATATATATATATATATATATATATATATATATATATTAAAAATGTAAACAGAAGCATGTATTTCTTCCTAGTTAGTATAAATGCTCACTGCAAATTGTGTTACAATTTATGTGATATTTATAGTATCACTGCATACATTTTTGAAATACAAAAATAATGTAGTGACACCAAACCTTACTGCTGTCATTAAAAAGTTTTAATTGTATTGTCCTAATCAACTTTAATGACTTTTTATTGACAACAGTATTAAAATTTTAAGCTGGAAGTTTATGAAAGTTATAATATTAGTTGTTATATAGGTATAAAATTTTTCTTAAACATATTGAGTTATAACAGTTTAGACCATTTGCTGGATATATTATTTAATATCCAACATTTGATTTCACACCGCACCTTGTTTTCAAAAGGTGTTTGTTTTATAACATTTATGATAAGTTTCATTTATTGCAATTTTGCTTTTGCCATGCTGTAAGTTAAGCGTTGCACGAACGACATTATATTAATTTTAACCTTCTATTGCGACTGTAGCCTTTTTCTTTGGTTTTGATTTTAATTTTAGTTGAAGTGAATCTTCTCCATATTCTTCACCTCTAATAACTTTCTTTTTTATTCCCACTTGAACATGCTCTTCTTCCGTGTGTTCAACTTGATACTTTTGTACAGACTTTTTCCTGCCCAACTTCATTTCTACTTTTTCACTTATATCTTCTGGCATTTTTTCATCATGTGCTTCCTCTACAATCGATTGACACGGTTCTTCCATCTCCTCATCATCATATACTTCTTGTATTTCCACTTGAGGCTCATCTTCATCGTATTCGACTTCTTGTCTTATTGTTATTGTACCTTCACCCGTTTCTTCTGCATAAGTAGCTGGTTTTTGTCTACGAAGTTTTACACTCTTTGAAAGATTAATCTCTTCTTCTTCATAAGTATTAGAGCGAATGTTAAATTCTTGTTCAATTTCTTGTTTAGCTTTTCGAGGTTTAGGTTTGAAGGTTACTGTTTCTACTGTTGGTGATGCAGGTGCATCAGGTTGTAATTTTTTAATAGTTATTTCTTCAGAGGATTCTTCAATTGATTTCTTTTGTTTTCTTTTAAATGTGATACTCTGTTGCACATCTTCCACTACTTGAATATCTTTAGCCTTTCTTAATGTAACGTCAACATTGTCTTCATCCGTAACAGCAGATTTTTTACTTTTCCTTTTAAGACTTACTGCAGCTTCTTCTGTTGTTTCTTCAGGTTGTGGTACACTTTTTTTAATAGTTATTTCCTCAGCTGCTTCAACTATACTTTGTTTTTTGGGTGTCTTTTTAAGTACTACAGCCTCAGATATCTCTTCTACCTTCTCAGGTTCCTTGTGTTTTTGAATGCTTACTTCAATATTTTCCTCCTCAGTAACTACTTGTTTCTTTGCTTTCTTTTTGAGGGTTACAGCTGCTTCTTCTCTTATTTCCTCAGGTTGTGGTATAATTTTTTGAATTGTTATTTCTTCAGCAGCTTCAACTATGCTTTGTTTTTTGGGTGTCTTTTTAAGTACCACAGCCTCAGATATCTCTTCCACCTTCTCAGGTTCCTTTTGTTTTTGTATGCAGACTTCAACATTTTCTTCCTCAGTAACTACAGGTTTCTTTGTTTTCTTTTTGAGGGTTACAGCTGCTTCTTCTCTTATTTCTTCAGGTTGTGGTATAATTTTTTGAATTGTTATTTCTTCAGCAGCTTCAACTATGCTTTGTTTTTTGGGTGTCTTTTTAAGTACCACAGCCTCAGATATCTCTTCCACCTTCTCAGGTTCCTTTTGTTTTTGTAAGCAGACTTCAACATCTTCTTCCTCAGTAACTACAGGTTTCTTTGTTTTCTTTTTGAGGGTTACAGCTGCTTCTTCTCTTATTTCCTCAGGTTGTGGTATAATTTTCTGAATTGTTATTTCTTCATCAGCTTCAACTATGCTTTGTTTTTTGGGTGTCTTTTTAAGTACCACAGCCTCAGAAATCTCTTCTACCTTCTCAGGTTCCTTTTGTTTAGGAATGCTAACCTCAACATTTTCCTCCTCAGTAACTACAGGTTTTTTTGCCTTCTTTTTAAAAGTAACCTCAGTTTCTTCTGTTTTTTCCTCAGGTTGTGGTATAATTGTTTGAATAGTTATTTCTTCAGCAGCTTCAACTATACTTTGTTTTTTTGGTGTCTTTTTAAGTACCACAGCCTCAGATATCTCTTCTATCTTCTCGGGCTCCTTTTGTTTTTGTATGCTTGCCTCTACATTTTCCTCCTCAGTAACTACTGGTTTCTTTGCTTTCTTTTTGAGAGTTACTGATGCATCTTCTCTCATTTCTTCAGGTTGTGGTATAATTTTCTGAATGGTCAATTCTTCAGCAGCTTCAGTAATGCTTTGTTTCTTAGGCTGCTTTTTCAGTACCACAGCTTCAGATATTTCTTCTACCTTCTCAGGTTCCTTTTGTTTTGGAATACTAATCTCAACATTTTCCTCCTCAGTAAATACAGGCTTTTTTGCTTTCTTTTTTAGAGTAATTGCCGCTTTTTCTGTTTTTTCTTCTGGTTGTGCTACAATTTTCTGAATGGTTATTTCTTCAGCTGCTTCTACTATGCTTTGCTTTTTAGGTGTATTTTTAAGTACCAAAGCCTCTGATATCTCTTCATTTTTCTCGGGCTCTTTTTGCTTCGGAATGCTAACCTCAACATTTTCCTCCTCAGTAACTACAGGTTTCTTTGCCTTCTTTTTGAGAGTAACTGCAGCTTCTTCTCTTATGTCCTCAGGTTGTGGTATAATTTTCTGAAGGGTTATTTCTTCAGCAGCTTCAACAACACTTTGCTTTTTTGGTGTCTTTTTCAATACCACAGCCTCAGATATCTCTTCTACCTTCTCGGGCTCCTTTTGTTTTTGTATGCTCACCTCAACATTTTCTTCCTCAGTAACTACAGGTTTCTTTGCTTTCTTCTTCAGAGCTACGGCTCCTTCTTCTCTTATTTCCTCAGGTTGTGGTATAATTTTCTGAATGGATATATCTTCAGCAGCTTCAACTATGCTTTGTTTTTTAGATGTCTTTTGAAGAACCACCGACTCAGAAGTCTCTTCCACTTTCTCTGGCTCTTGTTGTTTTTGAATGATTTCTTCAACATGTTCCTCCTTTGCAACAACAGGTTTCTTTGCTTTCTTTTTGAGAACGACTGATGTCTGTTCTATTTTATTTTCAGGAACAACTAGAGCAGGTTTTGGTCCTTCTTTTACATCAAGCTCTGATACTTGAACGGTATCTAATAATTGTAAAGTTTCTTGTGGATATATATTAGTTGTTTTAGCATCCACATTGGTTGTCAGTAAAGCGACAGTTTCGTGAACAGTTTGGTCTTGTACAATAACTTCATGATTTTGATTTCTACTTATTTGAGAAGTTTCAAATTGTTGTTTTGATACTTCGAATGACTCAGCTATCATATCTGATTCATTGCTTTCTTTAGACTCTCCAAATAACATATCTTTTGGTTTAGCAATTTGCATTTTCAAAGCATCACTCGGTTCAAAATCTGGCAGATCAAATGATTTTTTTATTTCTGGCTCTTTTTCTATCTGTGTAGGTTTATTTTTCTCTTTGATGAATGGTTTCAAAGATACATCTACAATTTTTTCTGGTGATTTTTCTTTCTGTTTATATGTGAGCGTTATATCGTCAATCGCAGGTTTATCAGGCTGCTTTGGAATTCCTTTTTTAATTGAAATTAATGAATCATTTTCAGGTGAACTTACACGTTTTTGTCTTTCATATTTTCCTGTGTCAGTTTCAATCGGAGCATCCTGCTTTTCTTCTGGTTCAAGAGAAACTGATTCTGCTGGCACTAAACTTGTTTTTTTAGCAATTTTTTTCTTATTAAGAGTACATTTAATATCAAGTTCTGTTTCTTCAGGTAATTGAGTGTCTGTATTCATTGCTATTGCTGTCTTTTCCTTTTTCAAACTTTGTTCAATCTGAACATCTTCTTTTACTACTTTCTTAAGAGATACTTTTACCATATCTACATCTTCAACTGTTACGCCTTTGTTTTTCTTAAGTTTGATATTTTCAACATCAGATGATGTATCCGTAGGTTTTTTACCTTTTTTAATGTCTAAAGATAAACGTTCTGATTGTTCTATTTTTTCATCCTTTTGTTTCCTTTTGTAGCTATCACTGCTATCATCTAAAACTTTCTCGTATACTTCGAGTTCAGGCTTCTCGTAGTCATACTTTTCAAGATGAGTTTCTATATCTTCCACTTTTAACTTCCTTTGCTTCGTTTTAAGAAGTTTCATTGCTTCCTTTGCATTTCTGGATAAAACTCCTTGCTGAACTTCAGATGGATGTACTTCAGTAATTAAAAGATTTTGTTCTTCGGGAGAATACATAATGCTCTGTTGAACACCTTTCAGCATTACCTTCGGCATTTGAACTTGTTCAATTTCGCGTTTCTTTACTTCTGATTTTTTTAATTTTACTTGCGTAAATAATGGAACTTCTTCAACATTTGTAATTTCAAGTTTTTTAGCTTTTACTTCTTTCATTTCAATCTTCATCATCTGACCCAAAGCAGGCTTGCTCTTTTTTTGTAATACTTCTTGCATAACGCTATCATGAGAAACTAAGGTGTCTTCTTGCGTTTGGACAGGAGATGCAGAATCATGTGCTAAAGCTGATGTGGGACCAACTACGTCTGACGTCAAATGTTCACTTTTGTTTATACCTTTCTTAAGTTTTCTAATTTTTTCTTTCTCTAAAGGTTTTAATTCTTCAACTTCGTTTTTGACCTCGATGACTTTAACAGAATCTTCTTGTAACATTACCTGATCTAACTCAGAATTTTTTGATATGTTTGTTTCTGTTGCCATTGAATCATCATCTGAAAAGCGTATGTGATTGTAAATATATTCATATATCAGACATGTTAATATTTATAAAATAATAAACATTGCGAAGCATATTTTTTGGACAATTAAAAATATTTAAATATATAATTTTATATATAAACTTATGTTTAAAATTATGGTTACCAATCCAAAATCTCAAAAGTTTACATAATAAGTCCTACATACAGATTATTGAATTATATTTGTCAGAAGTATAACATTAAATTACAAAAACATAATTAACAAAATATATAGTAATTTTATAACATACAGACTTATTAACTATATTTTCAATTAAATGCAACCTAAAACTGTAATCATTGTTATTAAAAAAATAAATAATTTAATAAAAACATTAAAATAACTACAATTTGATATTTCGAGGAAAAATAAAACCAGTAATCTTCCTATCGTTTCATAAAAAAAGTATGGAAATTTGTGTGCTAATTATAAACAGTCAAAAACAATTGTAATTAGAGAAGTTGTGCTCAAAAAGCAAAGCTTGTGTTAGTATTTTTCTGTATTGTGACTCACCAGTTTCAATTTCTGATATGTTGATTCCTTGGTTTGGTTTAACTGTTTGTACTGATTTTTGAATATTTGTCACGTTTTGTTCTGTATTTTGCAATGACTCTTCAAATGTATTAACTGTTGCGTTTTCAGGGCATGTTTCTGTGTTTATCAGAGTTTGGGTTTTTACAATTGGTTGAATATTATGAGTGTGTACCACATTTTTATCATTTTCATGAATTGATTCATTTGCCATTGCAGAGCTTTCCTTTGTATAAGATAAATTGCAAGTTGATGTAAGATCATTCGGTTCTATTATTGAAACAGATTTATGCGGCAATAATGCTACTTCACATGTCTCTTGAATTTTTGAAACATCTAAATTTGAAGATATAATTGGAATATCACTGGAAGATTCTAATGATTGACATTCGTACACACCTAATCCTTCTAAAGCATCACGAATAACTAATGCATTACTTTCATTCAAAGTATCAGTACCAATAGCTTTTTCTGATAAATATATGGTTGGACTGTCCGCATTTTCTGAAGCTAAATATGGTATTATATTTCTATCAGCCTTTTGTTTTGGTATATTAAAATTAAAAAGCTCCTCTTTTTCTAAAGTTATTTCTAAATTTTTGTTACCTACACTTCTAACAGTTTTACATATTGAAATTTTATCAATATTTGTTGTCAAATATTCAGTTTTATTTGTATTAAGTGACTCTTCTTGTGCCATTGCTGTTGATACTTCCATATTTATGCTTTCATTTAAAGTTATTGCTTTATCATATTCAAAAACACTAGGTTCAAATGGAGTTTCTTTTATCAACGCTATTTCTAATTGATCTACAGAATGATCTTTCAATGTTTCAATCGCCACTGATGCATTTTCTTCTTTTGAATCCATTGAATACATTTTATTTACAGGAAAATCGTTTGCGAGTGTAATACTTTGCTGGCTAACTAAATGAGGGGTTGTTATACAACCAACAGCTCTATCTATTTCATTAGAAAACGGCTGTAAATCAGAAGCTCGTAAGCTAGCAGTTATTTCAGAAATGTTGATACTTTCATTAAACTTATCAGTATCCACTAAGTCTACTCTGCTACCATCAGCATTAAAGTCAGGTAAACTACTTTCAGTTTCAAGTTTTAATATCACAGAATCGACTGGCACAACGTTGTAAGGGTTAATGGTAATATTTGCAGCCACTTGTTGTAAGGTATTATCAATTTTAACATCCACAGGAGTTTCAAAGTTTTGAATTGTTGAATTTGATGATGCAATAAGTTCATCAGAATAGGAACATTTTGCATTGTCTGTTAAGGGTTCTATTTTCAGAAAACCATCTGTTATTTCTTCACAAGTTATAATATTTGTCACGCTAATGCTATCTAATGTGGACAAGGATTGCAAATTTGAGCAGGTTTTGGACTCCAACGCCAAATTTGGCAGCTGCTCTTCTAAATTTAATATTGTATTTTCTTCCAGAATAGACATTTCATTATTGTATACTAAGGAAGAAGTTGCCACTTCTGTTGTCACAAGGTCTCTTGATTTATCTTCAGACAATTCAATTGGAAAAACCATGTTGTGCATTCCACTTTTAAGGGGGTTTTCAAATAAAATACTTGCTATTTTACCTGATACCTCACTCTCTTTAATCTCATCAGTCACTTGATCTACAATAATTTTATTATCTGTATTTATGTTTTCTTCTGCAAAGGCCAATGAAATATTACTTTTTAAGGTAGATGACGATAAATGAACGGGTTGCGCATGATCAATTATGTGTGATAACTTTATCTCAGTTTTTGCAATATTTAAAGTTTCTTCAATATTTTTACTAGCTATATAAGTTTTGTCAAGCTTTGTTTCAAAATTTAGTTCTTTATCAAGTGGTATAACTTGATCACCCATTATAGCATTTTGTAATGAATACTTTTTATCAAACTCAACATTTACTATTGTCTGTACGTTTATATCTGCAGCATTTTCTAAAATGTTTGTGTCCAATATACATGTTCCAAACTGAACAGCATTTTCTGCACTCATATTTGCTTTTGTAGTTAAATTTTCTTCAGGATTAAGGACAAGGGTAGTTTCTTCCTTTTCACAAATGCATGAACTTGTATGTATTTTTTTATTAATTTCCTGAGGTTCTAATTCTTTTTTAATGTTTTGATCTTTTGCGTCCAATTCAATGTTGTGTAAAACTTTAGGTTTGCTATTGTTTTTATTTTTGTCTTTCTGTTTTGATGAAGTTTGTGTATAACTTGGAATTTCTGGAGTAATTTGATCTAAAGTGTATTTGTCCATTTCTACATGTGATGTAGTTACTTTTGGTTTTAATTCCTCAGGTATGTCATTGCGTTTATCACTGTCCTCTGGTTCTGAAATGTAAGAAATTGTTTTCATTTGTAAGTTTTTAGTACTGTGCTGCGGTGATTTACTGTAATCTAATGTTGGTTTAACCTCTTGATGAGAACCTAATATTTTATGTTCATGTAAATTACTTGGTGATTGTAATTTAATATCACGTTCAATTTCCTCGCCTATACTTGTTATGCATAAATTTTTATTTAGGGATTCAGTGTTTAATACTGTATGTGCCTGCACATTATTAATAAGTTCAATTGTTTGGTTCGAATCTTTTGTTAATTGTAGAGTAAGTTTGTCTGTTTGAATAATTTTTAAAGGAAGTATCTTCTGTAGTGTTTTTAATTGTTCACTGATTGGTTTTTTTTGGTCTGTTGTTGACTTATTCAATGATGTATGATCTAATTGTACAATGTCTTGAGTTTCTGGATTACAAATGTGAGTTAAGTTTTCAGGTGTTTCTTTTGTTATGTTATCCTGTTCTATATGTTTGCTAAATGAAGAAGAAGAAAAGACAGAGCTTTGTGCGGTATGTTTAGTTTTGAGTGGTTTTTGTGATGATAACTCAATGGAATTTGATATTTGGCTACTATTTAATGATTCTAAAGTAACATGTTTATCTGCATGAGAATTAATAATTTCATTTGTATCTTTTGAAACATTCTGATTTTCACATTCATGTAAAGTGTTTTGTTGTGTTACAGTAGCACAAAATGGTTCTTGAAATGATGAAACATTTGCATGGTATTTATATAAACATTCAAAAGATATTAAAGCTTCATAGATTTCTGTAGAAATAATAGGTATTGATAAGCTGTATTCAAGTAGTTGAAAATAGGGTGTAATTTCATCTAATTTTATATTATCACTACAATATGGGAGGTTTTTGTCTAGAAAAATTATTTGCTTATCGTCAGTTGTAGATTGTAAATTTAATTCTGGCATATGTAAACCGTCATCTAAATTTGTCTTTGTTTGAGAGTTTTCTGTACCAATACTTAAAAGCTGTACACTTTCTGATTGTTCTTGCTGGGTTGGAAAAAGACAATTATTAATGTTTTCTGTATTTTGCTTCTGTGTTTTTAAGTTTTCTAAGTATTGTAAATTCTTATAAGGTGTATGCATTTTGTATAAATCATTTTCTGTTGATGTATTTCCTGTATCATGTTTTTGTATGTTTTCTGTGAAGCAAATGTTTATGATATATTAGTAAATTAATTTAAAATGTCATTTCTCAACAGTGAATTTTACTTATTGGCTATTTCTTTAAATACTGATAAAGATAATACATATCGTTAAAGAAATGAATATCTGTGAAAAATTATATTGAAAAAATTATTATCATATAAATTTAATACATAAATACAAAAATAATAAACTCTAGTTTATTCTTAAAAAGGAATATATAATTTATCATATCAATATATTAGTTCAATTTTTTGTAAGAACCAAACAATTAACATATTGACTAAAAATTATCAAACACATTTAAGATTTGAGAGTTTGTAATTTAACGCCTATTTTACACGGGAAGTTTTAGTGAAAGGGTTTAGCTTTCGTGTTACACCGTGTTATATAAGCAGTAAACTGACATTGAAAAGGAATTCGGTCGAGCCGAATTTCTTTTCAATGTCAGTTTACTGCTTATATAACACGGTAAAACACAAAAGCCAAACCCTTTTACATTTAAGATTTGTTTGTTTACTATAAGATTTGTCATAAAATAATATTTGTTAACTTTTTGCACAGTATCTTTTTGCAAATGCAAAAATGTTTTTTTTTGACATTTATAGCAAAAAGAATATTTAATTTTTTAGGCACCAAAAGAATGTAATAAAATATCTCTTACCTTTAACTATGTCTGATTTTTGCAGCGCATTCAGTAAATGACTTTCTTCGACTGTAGGAGTACCAACAATAGGTTTTTCATTGTTTGATGTATCTAAACTTTGTAAAGATTCGTAATTTCCTGTTTGTGTTGTAAGAATTCCTAATGCCTCTAAGTCTGATTGAAGTAAAATTTCTTTGCTATTCTCAAATTTGGTATTTTCAATGTCTTGTGTTTCTATAATTTGTAAAGGTTGTTCAATTAACAACTCACTGTGTGGTTCTAAAATCTGTAGAGCTTTTTTTGACATACTCATGTCATGAGTAACTAGTAATGCTTCTCTTTCATCAGTAGTTGTTTCGTTTACTAAAGTCGTTTTAAGTGGAACATCAACTAAAAGATCTGGTTTAACAGTAGTAATGGTTTGAGCAGGCAAATTTTCAATGCCCTCTATCACATTTTGTTCAGTTGTTGCTAAATGATGTAAGTTTGAAGAAACAACTGAGGAATAGCTTTCAGAAACAACTTCAGGAGTAAAAGTTTCAGTATGAATGTTTGATTCAATCTCGGTAACTTGTAAGGGGTTAACTTTACTTATAATAGCACTTGCAACCATTGTTTCAGTATTTTTTTCCTTTATATCAGCAACACTGGATTGCAAATTAACATTTTCCACAACCACTCCTTCTAATGTGGTTAACAGTATATTTGACTTAGCAATTTCATTCTTCAATAAATTTTCAACGCAGCCAATATTTTCGATCATATTGCTTTGAGTAACCAAAACTGCTTCCATTAAATCATGGTCTTTTGATTCAACAGCTATATTTTCAGTTTTTTTATTTGGTGATATGAGACATAAAGATTCAACCGGAAGCTCAAACTTCCCTTCAATGTGAATATTTTCTGTAAAAGATGAATTTGTTGTCACTGATTCAATCTTAGGAATTGAAAGCACTTTTTCATGTTCTTGTTCTAATACCTCAGTTACTTGGAATGAATTTTGTTTAGTAAAGATTTGAGTATGATCAGAAACTGCTATCGTTTGTTTTGGTGAAATATCCACTGCAGATATATATTCTGAAACCGCAGACGTATCTGCTACAGAAAGACAGGGTTCATTGCTTAGAATTAAAGTTTCTGAAATTTGATCCGTAAGATTGAGTGGTACCACACTTTCTTGGACTTGAAGTTCATGGGTTTCCATATTTGTCGAGATAAAAGCTGAAGTTTTAGCATTTATCGTTTGTGCACTTTCAGTTTTTTTAAAATCAAAAGTACATTCATTTGTTTGAATTTCTGTAACTTTGGCAGCTTTGAAGCTTACATTGCCTAAAACCTCTCTTGCTGCATTAACTGCATTGTCTAATGGTGGAATTTCTGAAGCTAGATTTTCGTCGGTTACAATATTTGTCTCTAAACAGTAATTGTTTTCAATTAACTGAAGATTCCCATGTTTTGTTTCAACTGCATCTGCTGTAATATCCCCCGTGAGATTCAAAACTAATGCTTCGTTTTGCTGAATGGCAAAAACACTGTTCTCACATAATCTTGCATTGTTTGCCACTATGCTTGGATTTGTTTTGAAGTCAGTAGCAGTTTCATTTGATATAACCTCTGAAACATTTTTGCTTAGTATTTCTACAGTTATAATATTACCAAATTGTTCTCCTGGTTTAGATTTTGCTTGTTCAATAGTGTTGTCATACGCAGTATTTTCTTCGTAATAAACTGGAATAGAGACAGGCAAAATAGATTTTGCTTGCTGTTCTAAAGCTGTAGTTGTCTGTAAATTACTGCAAACCGAGTCTGCAATAATATCAGCTGTAGTTGCAGCATTGTGTTCTAAATATTTAGTTTTTGCTTGTTGAGCATCAAATATTTCATTTGCTATATTCCTTAATGCTTCTTGTGTATCTACCTCTGAGATAGTAATTGATTGCAATGCATCTAAATTCGCATGACCTTTGCTTTCACTAGGCTTGTTAATATTAATAGAAGCAATATTTTCAAAAACATCAGTACTTGTTGTTAAAGCATTAATTCTGTTTAGTACAATTGAGGTTGATACGTCTTTTTCTTTGGTTATTGGTGAAACAGTAAACTCGTTTGCATTAATTTCATGTTGAATAAGATCTTGAATAGCTACCATTTTCGTATCAATAGAAGATAAGTCTGCAGCTGTTTCTTTGTTTGATTGAAAATCTGGCCATTCATAATTTTGTTCGTCAACAAACACCTCAGAAATTTTACATTCAATGTTAGGTAATATTGTAATTTTAACATTCTGTGAACTATTTTTTTCGATTGATAGCACTTTTTCGTTTTCACTTTTACAAATTTCTGTTGTACAAATGGCAGGTTCTTGCTGTGCTATGCAAAAGTCAGCGTTTTCACTTTTAGGCATGTGACCTGCAATTATATTTGTAAAAGAGTCTTGAATATTTGTTTCCTGACGTATAACACTAACATTTTCATTAACTGCTGGCATGGCATAAGCTTTGCGTTTTTCAATATATTCTGCTTTTTGTTCTTTTTCTTCAACTAACAATTCCGAAATATTAATTGCATGGTGTTCATTTACAAGGCTAGATTTAATGTTTACTGTCTCTGTTTTTGGTATCGATAATTTGTTTTCAGATTCAAGCACGTACGGTTGTTGAATAGTTTGAAAATTAGATTGTTCGCAATTCAAAACAACAACATTTTTTAAATTGTCTTCTTTTTTAAGAACGAGTTGTGGAATTCCAACTTCAGCACATACCTCTAAACTTTGAGCTGCTATGTGACTAGTTATGTTTATATCTGCCATCTCTTCTTTATTTTTCTTTAAAATAGGAAGTTCAGTTTCATTCTGTTTAATATGTATTTCAGTTATACTCAGTGGTTGAAATTGTTCGACTACAGTATTAGCAATATCACCTGTTTTTTTAAAGCTGCTTTCGAAATTATTTTCCGATTCATTACTTACAACCTCAGTAATTGACACACTACACAAAGGTAACTGGTTAAGTTTAGCTTCACTTGTGTTATATGCTTTTGATTGGAATTCATTGGGAGTCATATTCGGAATTGATATAGATTGCGTCAGTATGTTATCATTGACAATAAGCTCCGTGGAAGCAATATTTTTAATTGGCTCATTGGTTTCTAATATTAACTCCCCGTTTTCATTGTAGATTACTTCTGAAATATTTATGCTGTTTCCTAAAGTGAATTGAATGTTAGCAATTGCTAGATTTGTCTTTTGTTCTTCTAATGCAACTTCTCTCTCACTTCTTTCATTTTCTGTAATAATTAAACTATTATTACTAATCGTATCTACTTTTGCAGCTGCAGCAAACATTTCAGACGACTTAGAGAACTCGTTTGTACTAAAATTTGGTGTGACTTCGGAATGTTGCACACTTTTAAAAGTTTGATAGTTTAAATCTGCTTTTCTTTCTCTTGTAAGATTATCTTTTGGAAGGTATAAACTTTCTTTTTCTTCTGATACAACTTCAAAAATTTCAGCTATTTCGTTATTTGCGGAAGTACTAGAATTTGCTTTCAAAGTGTTATCACATTTTTTCTGTATTAAATCCATTTCACAGTCACTTGCATTTACTACAGTTTGGCATAACCCTTCATATGGTATAGCTTGTAACTGTGCTAAGCCTAATTGCGGTTTAATATCTCGAATAATATCTAATGAAGGATAATTATGTAGTTCTGTAGTCTCTGCGATACCTAAGGCATTACATGTTGACCTAGCATGATTTTCAGTAAATTCCATTGAAAAATCAGTAAATATTTCACTTTCTCCTAGAGTTATGTTTTCATTTACTGCACATGTTACTTCCGTATACGCCATTTTAGCTTTTGTTTCTTTCTTAACTTCATCCTCTAAATCTATTTCTTTGTCAATGGCCATTGTTTCAGATTGAATAACACTTCTTAACTCAGAATGTGCTTCTGCCGCATAATTTTCAGGTAAAACTTGTGAATTCAAATCTGAAATAGAATCAACTACATTAACTTGCATTGTTCTAAGGGTGCACTGTTGTATTTCCAAATCATTTGTGGCTTTAAATTCAATATATTTCGGCTCTTTAAACTCATATTCTGATTCATTTACATTAATTTCTTTTACAACTTGTGCAACTTTCCCTTGTTCAATATTTAATTTTGCACTCTTTTCAATACCTGAAATACCTGAAATAAACATTGACTCGTTTTCTAAAGACTGATTCTCAATGCATATTAAACTTGTTTGAGCGTCTTGAGAATTCAAAGCAATCTCACTTGCAAACAAGAATTTGTTTATTTCCTCTATGTCATCTAGGCTTTGACAGATAGATTGTGCAGCTAGTACTCTATTTTCAGTCATATCTTCAAATGCATGTTTTTCGTCTGGTTTATGCATGGGTTGAAACATTTCCTCCTTTTCGCCAGTTAACTGTTCACACACATTTAAGCTGAAGCCCTTTTCGAAATCGATGTTTTTGATTGTTGTTGCTTTGCTTTTTTCAGATTTGTAGTCTTGTGCTGTTTCGTGTATATCATGTACAAGTATCTCTTTTGCTTGAAGAGGTACTGTGCTTACTTTTGCTTGAGCTTGAGAAATATTTTCTAATTCAATTATTTCTTTACAAGTATGACCAACAACAACTTCAGAGAGTTGCGCTATGTCACCTGTATGTGTATAATTTTCTACGGCCTTGCGGTTCGTTTCATGTATTTCAAGTTCAAGAGTAGATTCCCTTTCAGCAGTATTAACAGTAGTTATTTGAATTCCATGGTTTCCTTCCATTATAGCTGTTGGAAGTTTAATTTGATCTTTGTGACTTACAATTTCTAGTAACTCTTCTCTTTCTGATATATTATGTTCAGTAAAAATAATTTCAGATTTAGGACTTTGCAAGGTTGTCGCTTCTTTGAATTCAGGTGAAAAGTCTTGAAAACTTTGAAATGAGTTATCTGGAAAAGTTTCGGTTTGCGTTGTAGATATGCAAGGTGTTACTTCTGGATTTGCTTTTTGTTCATTCATTATCATATTTGGTATTACTATTTCTTTGTCAATTGTATTATATTCTAATATAGTAACAAGTTTTTTGTTTAGTTCTTCAATATCAAATATTGCAGATTTTTGTTCAGGACCAGGTAATTTTTTATAATGAAGTTCGGATTCTAAAAGATATGATTCATAACCATCAACACTTTTGAAGTATTCATGACTGCTTTGAACATTACTAAATGTTGGAACTTCAATTTCTAGATCTTGAACTGTTGCAATTGTGTCTACTTCAGATCTTGTAGCAACTTCATGACCATACATTGATATCTTGGCATGAGTTTCATCAGTTTTGGATGATTCTGGAAAATTGGTGGTTGACATATTGACGTTTGTTTCTCTTACACAGATTCCCGTATTTTTTTCATTAAAATCCAAGTTTGCATGCTTTAAATCTGGAGCAATTTGAACCACAAGATCAGCTTCTCGTTCATTAATATTTACGTCACTAACAATGTAACCTTGCATAGCATCATGCTTAATATTTGCTTCATATGTCTGTGGTTCTATGCTGTCAATTGTTTTAAATGTATCATCTACAATAGCTTCAGTTTTAATTGCAATTTCTAATGTTGGCAACGATTCAATCGCATTATACCCTCGTGGAACTTCCTCAATAGTATATTCGTGCTCTTTGTCATGTAATATTATTTGCGTTATTGAAAGGCTTTCTTTTGTGTTAATATCTAAATTAGCTGATTTTTCTTCTGGTTTAAAGTCTGAAAGTAAAACTCCTTCTTTTTCAATTATTTCCTCCAAAGAAATAAGCAAACTTTCAACTGGATTTACTTTTCCATGTGCGAACTGTTCACTGTGGGTAATTTCCTCTAGGTCGTCCGTGCTACACGTTATATTTACCTCTGAACTTACAGCAACAGTTTGCTGATTGTTACATAAGATTTTTGCATTACAAATATCTGGAAGATCTGGACTTCGTATACGTTCTTCGTTTTCATTAGTTAGGATTTCAGTTACATTAATTTCTGAGACCTTCGATATTTCAAAGTCAGCAGTTTTTAGAATAGGAGCTATTTCTTTTTCTAAACTTATAATATCTTCCCCAGTAACTACTTCATGAACTATGTTTTCGTTGAATACATCACAAATTTTTTTGGCAAAACTAAGGTTTGGTGCGAAGTTTTCAATAATTTTTGGAGCTTCGTTGGTGTTTACTTCCAGAGTTGAGGTTGTCTTTAAAGCTTCAGTAGAACTTTGATGTCCTGTTTCGAATTTTGGGCTGCATGGTAATGGCCTTTCTTCTTCCTTCTCATTCATTTGAACTTCTGAAACTATCATTGTATTCTCGTATACATTTATAACCTTATTTCCTTTAACAGAATCCCTTTTAACATTGTTATCGTCGAACAACGCTTCCTTCTCCATTGTTTCCAGTTCTGATATTTCTGTTGCTTCAACGCTAATTATTTGACTATTTCCCTTTTCTGTCTTATATTGATGTAACTGAAGGTTTTGCTCTAGTAGATCTTCAGTAAGAACTTCAGATATCATAATGGAATCATTTTCATTAATAGTTAGAAAAACTTTTGCTTCCACTGGATGCTTAAATGGCTGCAGAATACCCTCAGACTCGTTGCAGGTCTCAAGTGATTTTAAAACAACATTGTTTGGAATTAAATTTGCTGCAGCATTTTTAACTTTTATTTCTTCAGGTCGTTCCAGTACAGTTTCATGATCATATATTACATTCATATTTTGATTGACGGAATTTTGTTCAAAAATACATATGCCTGCAGTTTTAGTTTCTATATCTTCACTTGCAAATGTTTCTTCTTTTTCTTGTGCAGACACAAATTTAACAGAAATACTATCTTCCGTTAACAAATTAACAACAGCACTACAAGCATCTGGTTGATCATATTTGAGCACATTTGTTTCCTTTTCATGGCTCCTTACCTCTGCAATTTGCAATCCGATTTCTGGCATAGTATATTCAAATCCAGCATTTTGTGAAGGAGGAAATTTTCCTGGTAGAAATATGCCCTCTTTTTCTGGTGCACACATTTGTTGACTAACAATTGTGTTCTGAGCAACAAAATTTTCAGTTGCAACTTCAGTAGGAACAAAAAGTTCTGGATAATATTTTTTTGTTTTGTCTTCTGCAAAAACCTCACTAATAATTAGACCTTCATTTGTAGACACATTAAATCTGGGTTTTACTAAATTGGTTTTTAGATGATCTTTAAGCTCGGTTTCTGTGTCACCTTCAAATACTTCAGTAACTGTTAACTCGTCACGTATAGGTATGCTTTTATTTGCTTCCGCAGTTTTTGGCCATGAGAGCTCATTTAAAAGTCCTTCGCTTTGACTGACTTCGGGCTCACAAACTGTAACAGCTTGCTTCCCTTTTGGAAGCCCAACCTTTGCATGATGCGACGTGAAGGTTTCAAACTCTTCGTGTTTCTTTACCTGGTGATCTAAGTTTATTTCTTGTACTAATAAGCCTTCCTTCGAGCATACGGCTAATTTTGCTTCAAATGACTCAGGTTTAAATGTTGTATCGAAAGAACCAAGCTTAATTGAAATTTCAGGTTGCGTTGTGTTGTATGAATCAACTGTATCCAAGGACGATGATGCAAGGCATGAAAGTGCTTTTGATGAGCTTACTTCTCCCTCGCGCTCTTCAACCGTTACTTCCTGCATATTAATTGTTGCAAGAGTCGATACTTTCATATTAGCTTTTTGTAAACTACTGTCTATATCTGTTTGTAAACTTGCGGAACTTGACATTGGTACTAATTCTAATCTCTCGTTAGAAGTATTACATACTTGTATTATTTCTCCATCAAAATCATCAATTGGGTATAGTTCATTAACTCTCTCATCTTCCATACAAGTAATATTTTCAATTGGCATATTTGCCTTTATTTTCTTTTTTAATTTTTTATTTTTAGCTGATACATATTCAATTTCAACTTGATCTTCAATATCAATTTGATCTTTTGCTTTCTTATGAATATCACGTTTAGCATTGACAGCAAGTGTTGTAGTTTTTTCAACAACAACCTCTTTTTCAACAGTATCTTCTTCTTTTATTAATTTTGTTTTCTTCTTAGTGTAATCTTTATGTACATCAGTAATTTTAGATATTGATTTTTTATTTTTCACGTCTTCTTCCGTAGTATCAATAGGTATACTTTTTTGTGTAACAATAGTATTACTAGAGTCAGCGTGACTTTCTTTATTGTGTAACTCTAAGGTTATATAATCAGACTTTGTGTTTTTGTTTGTATCTGTTTCATCTCGAATTTTTTGTTCTCCGTGATCTTCAATTTCTTCAATTAAAACACTTGAAACAGGTTGATCTTCTAAATGTGTTGCGTACTCCCCTGTCTCTAATTCTGTGATTGTAACAGTCTGAATTGGTAATTGTTTTATTTGTTTCTGAATTTTCGTTATGGAATTGTCTTGTTTTTCCTCTGAAGTAATCGTGATGATTTCTGTAAGAGTTTCAAATGTAATGTTAAGTTTACTGTATATTCATAAGTTTTAATTTAAGAAATACAAAAATATAACTACCAATTAAATATGTATATAAAATATTTAGGCTCTTTTTTGAAACCAAAGCATGCGACCTTATACTTATAGGTTAAATATTAAATAAAAAATATATATTCAGTGTAAACAATAATTTGTTAACGATTAATTATAATACTGTTGATATAAAACACTGAAATAACTTAAATAATTAAATTATAATATAAACTTGTATAAAAGTATTTAATTGCTAACTCCGTTTATGAATTATTAATTTAAAACCAATTTACACTGCGCCAACGCAAGTTTGTTTAAACTTTACCGTTAAAGTCTAATGAACTGTTTTTATATTCTTTTATAAGTTCCTTTTAAAAAAACCTGAAATATTAATTCTTTCTGCTATTTTTTGTTTTGTTGGCTATTGATAATGTTTAATATATAGAACCAAGATTTATTCATTACTGTCGCATTGTTATTTTTTTTATCTAAACTTTTATTTATAAGTATTGCATTTATTCTGTAAATTATTTAAAAACATCAACGGAAAAATAAGTATTTTGTGTAATACTGATAAATAATTTATTTTATTTACCATATTTTTATGTGACTTTAAGCCTTAAAACTAAATTATATATAATATAGTATTCAAAAATTACTTATTTTTTCTCATCAACAAAAATTTATTTAAAAAAGATAAAGTAATTGAGGTTTAGTTTTTCTTATCGATAATTTCTTCAATGTATTTAAGTATGTTCTCTTTTTGACTGAATAAATTAATGATCTCAGCTTATAATACTTAGACATTGATAATAGTTTTTTATTATTATAATACTTCAAGGTGTAATAGGCTTTTCATTTAAAAATTTGGCTTAAGTTTCTATTTTAATGGGAACTAGATTAGTATTATATATGTTGGCATCAAACCTGAAATTGACAAAAACTAGGCATTTTGGCTCATTTCGTTTTTTTTTTTTTTTTTTTTTTTATCAAAACCTGGAATGTTACTTACCTTCAGCTTTTGATCGAAATTTTGATCAATACTAGTTATGAGCATTTCGCAAAAAAGAAAACCTGATGTAAACGTTTTGGTCTTTTCATTCTGAAGAAAATAAGTTTTTGCCAAAATAGAACAATCAAAAGCTGAAAATAAACATTTCTCAACTAATAATTTTATGCACTGGTTTAAGTACTACTTTAGGGTAGGAGTGTATTTTTCTTTCTATAATTTTAACTAGAGTTTAAGCTGTTCTACCCAAAAATGAAATAAAAAAATTCTATCTATAAAACTCTTGTAACAACAGAGCGTCAAAGTACCGTAATATGTTCCGCCCCCTATGCTAATGAGTCTATATTGGAACCCCGATTTTGACCCACTTTGAAATTTTTTCAGTGTTAAAAAAATACTAGCCTGTTCTTCGTCCTAAATTTTAATGAAAAAAGATTTTTCAGATTTTTCTAGAACGAAAGTGCTGAAAACAAAATATGCTTAATTGACCCATGTTAATTTGAATATGCGATATTGAAAATTTTTTTTCTTCGTGAATGTCATGTAAAAATCGTTTAAAAAGTCATATTTATTAAAACTTGATCTATAGAACAAGTTATAGTATTTTTTGTTTGGAGGTTGATCATGAAAATTTTCGCACACGGTGAGCTTGAAATGTTGTATTTTTTGCGTGTTAAAGGGGGCATTACTCAACGACTTTTAACGCTAATTTACTGAAGATTTTATTTGAGCCGAAACTTTTTGGATTATAAAGAATTGTTCCTTGTTTCATTATGAACTTAAAAAAAATGTTATTAAATAGAAGTTTACGACAATATCGCTACCCTAAAGTAGTACCTTAAGACTGTATTATGCGTAATATTTTGGTATTATAATTGAGGCGTTAAAATATATGTATTTTATAATTGTACTTAAAATGAAAAATATATGGTCTGAAAGGTGAATTTGATTAGAATACGTTGACCATTATCTTTATATCTTATGTCTAGGTACGGAATATAAATTGAGACAATATGAAAAATAAACTTACTGTTTGACTTAGCAATGCAATAATAAATCATTATTTTTAGACATTACTTACGATTAAATGTAATTTAAGAGCTATGTTATAATATATATATATATATATATATATATATATATATATATATATATATATATATATGTATGACAAAATTGTCATAACGATAAAAATACATTTATCATGAATCATGTATATTCATATTTACATGTATATTAGCTTTTATTTTTATTGATAGTAAAAGAATAAAAAAAATATATATATTAAAACCTAATAAATGAGCATTGAAAATCTTGACCCTTTTTTATCTAACGTAGAATTAACTAACTAAATATGTCCATTTTTCTGCATTTATCACGATATTTATAGTTAAGGGGAAAGGTGACCGACTGATATCTCGCAAACTAGGACGGTTGCAAATAATATTAATAACACAAAAGAAATGTTACTTAAAAATTTAGTTATGTCAAATATGTGAAAACACGATTAAATATTTAAGTTATTACACTTTAAAGATAACATGTAAATATGAAAATTTAAATTTGAGCAAGAAATTTTAGTCAAATTAAAAACATCATAAAATTTTTTTGGGGTATAAAAACATATATTTTAAATTTACTAGATTTTATTTGAAAATTTAGTGTTGGTTTTATTGGAATTAAATCATGTACAAAAAATTACTGGGAAAATATAGTTTGTCTTTTAGCGATTTCCGGTCCAAGTCGGTCCCCCACTGCCTTAATCCTGAATGCAACGTACTGTTAGGACAATTTAAAAAAATATATTATGATTGTAGTATCATTCATAAAATCCTTGGTATATGTAATCCTTGCTGCGCATATGTATGTATGTATTATATATATCTATAGTATTTATATATATTATACATATACACTCTCAAAATATATGTCTAGTGTCTATTTCCATATTTCTTTTTTTGAAATTAAATAATTTAATTTTTGTCATTGAAATCATAACAAATTAAGAAAGTGATAAAAGTTAAAAAATTCTAGCTATCATTTATCAATTCAACAGGCATCACTTATTTGTTAGCATCTACAATATTCATATAAATGTGTGCAATATGACCTATAAATTATGAAGAAAAATCATTAGGGCCATTCATATCGTAAGCCTGATAATTTACAGTAAAGGCTCGATCTTACAATCTTAAGTTATTACATGTTACAGATTTTATTATGAAATAAAAAAACTAAGATTTTTTTTTGTTTTTCTGTTTGAAAGTTAGGTAATTTTTATACATTTATACAGTTAAAATTTTGAAAACTGACAAAAAATGATTCATAACAGTATAAATAGATGACAGTAATGAAATACTAGTAATTAATAAGGCACAAACTTTGGTTTCTCATTAGAATCTTATAATATACTTCAAAAGTATATTGTCATATTTAATTTATCGTTATACGTTTATTTATCGTTCAATATTGTATGTATTATATATTATGATACAGTAAATCATATTGATAAAAAAAGTATTTCTTCCTTATGGTTTTCTTATGTTCTGTTTAAGGAATAAGCAGATGTAATAAGTTTTTAATTGCTAAAAGTTTGAGATGTGTTACAATTATATAAGTATTATATACATATAATTTATGTACACATATTTGGTACCTATATGTTTTAATTGCATGAAAAAAATGTGAGAAATTAAAGCTGTAGCTATGGATGCATGTGTTAGAAAAAGTATAAGCGTAATTGTAAGAGGATTGAACAAAGTGCTGATATTTTAAATATATTTTAATGTAACAATGCTATATGTAAAATATTATTTATTAAAAAAGTTTACATGTTATAGTCTAAGAATCATATTGTTTTGATCATTATATTTAGCTGGTATTTTTTTTTTTACTATTTTTTTTATTCTATACATATAGTGATAGTTTTAAAATATGTATATAGCACATTGTTATATTATTGTAGTTTTATTGAAGTATATTAGTGTAGGTTTCTCTATAAACACTTACCATTATATAACTGCAACAAAGCCAAAGGAACAGGAGAAAGCGTAAGAGCAGAGCTATATAGAAATTAAAACTAAAAAGAATGATAATAGTATAACATAAATATACTTTGAATTATACACGTTGTATAGCAGAGAGTGTGTTATATAAACTAGTATTTATAATATATATTTTTTGATATGAGCGTGAAAATGTTATTGTTATTTTTGTTTAAAATGGAATAGTATAAGTGCGTGCTGTAAGTTTATAATATGTTAGAATATAGAGGTCAAACCAACATGTGAAATTTTTGCTATAGTGCTTTTATAATCCTAAACCAATACAGTGAATGAATATTAAATATATTATAAGTTAAAAAATTAAAGAAAAATTAATAGAAGCAGCGCAGGACCAGAACAATTTATAACCATTGAAGAAATTTAAAACATATTCTTTGACAAAAAAAATCATTTAAGAATTTAAAAAATAAATGTTACAAACTTTTGAACAAAATTGTTGAATATATTGCAAATATTTTAACAAATGATATTGAATATATATTTTTGTATAAGTTGTCAAATATTTGTTTATGAAGTACATGAAATCATTAACTGTAAAAGAAATTTATTAATAAACATGAATTTGCAAGTAAAGATAAATATCCAAGGATACCATTTATTTTTTATTATTTAAACTTATATTTCTTTAAACCGCGTTACTTAAAGCAGAACAGTTTTTAAACTCTATATTTATAGTGTCAAAGAAAACTGGAGCAGTAACTTCTTATATGACTGAAATCAATTTATCATACAATTCATAATTCCTGTTTCGTTTTTTAAAATTATTATTATTAATAATATTTTTTTATTTTGCAAACTTTAAAAGTAAGGTTAAAATATCATGTTATTCTTTTCGTTAATTATATTGCAGATAAAAAAATTTCAACATTTTATATAATTTGAAAGTACTCTTTCTTAAAATACCAATCCACAATTCAACCTGCAAAATTTCTACTGTATGCAACCCGCGAGACATATATACTCAACTAGTTGCATAAGTACTAAGGGGCTTTTAAGTTTTTTTTTTTTTTTTTTTTTTTTTTATTGGAAAATAGTATTCTTGTATATTTGACTCTTTGCATTTTAAATAATAGAATATTTATTCTATAAGTTTTAATTATTAAAAATAATTTTAAATTCAAACCTTGCATATCCTGTTGGCGTGACCTTGATTTCTTCTTCAGTTGCATTTTTTGCTCTGTAAAACAAAAACTCCTGTCAAATGATTGCTATTATTTATAAATATTTTCAAGAACCTACTAATTTAAAGAAAATTGTAAAAATATGTAATTTTAAAATAGAACTAAAACTGTAGCTTATTTCAAAATGTATTTAAATAGAAAATATTACAGGATTTATTTTGTTATAAACTAAAATATAATGTTTAATTTTTAAGTAAATATAAGTAATAAATCATTGTGTTCAATTTCTATTGTCTTAATTTTTTATGGCTTACTTTCTATGAAATCTTATAAAATTAGTAAAAAGGACAATGATAAAGCTAATTATCATGTGTACTATTAATAAAATAACCAATAATGCCTATATTATATAAAACTAAGCAATTTACTATTTAATATTTTAAAAGTTAACTAAAGAGAATATAACTTTTAAAGCTAATTTGATTATTTTAAATTTTATTAAATCGTGCTTATTTTAATTTTTGAACTAAAATAAAATGCATGGGAGAAAAAAAAAATCAAAAACAAGCCATTTTGACGTGCTAAAATCACATTTTTAATTCTATTTATTTACCAACAAAAAATACAAATCAAACAAAAGAAAACAAAAAGAAAAAGAAAAAAATAACACATGCTGATGGAATAAGCAACAAAAATTAAATATTTTATGCATAAAGTATTATTAACAACAAAATAGCTATACATTTTATATACAGTGTAATATGATTATATATTTAATGACATTTATGTATGTACAAAAAAAAAAAAAAAAAGAAAGAAAAAAAGAAAGAAAGAAAAAAAAAAAAAAAAAAAAAGAAGTAAAATATATAATGTAATACTTGCAATGTGAGTAATCTATTTAAGTGTAAAAACTTGAAATCGTTATTAAAAATCAAAGCATATACATCTACTTATAAATTATTAGTTTGGATATGTACCGAAATTTGTAGTTATATTAGAATGCCTTTTATTATTTTTTTTTTAAACAGCAATATTAATAGTACAAAAAAGATGTTAAAACTTAAAGGGAAAAGAAAGTCTTCTACTCAAAGATTTTTTTACTGACTTTACCTTTTTGGCTCTTATTAAAGCTAAAGCTAAAAATTAATGTAGATGATAGGAAAAAAAATGATATTAACTAAAATGAAAATATTGTTACACGTCAATAAATGGTAATTTTACGACCATATATAAATAATAATTACTTTCTGTAAAATATGTTTTTATTGTTTAGTTAATCGGGAAAAAACTTAATATAATAGATATTTTGTTTTTATTTATGTACTTGATTGTAAAATTGAATGGGTGGTATAATTTTGTTAGTTTATCTGTTGAAATTTTAAAAGTAGAAGACTTTATAATAATATTTGTTTTGGGGATTATTATTAGTCACGAAAGAAGGGATATTATATACCACGTTAAGTAATTTTCTACTTAAACGTGTATTATTTTTAGGCAACAAATAATAAAAATAAAAGCTGTTAATTAAATTGCTTATATTTTGCATTCTTGGTACATACATATTCAAAATTTGATTTTTAAAAAATATATATTCATTAGAAGTATATATTATTCATTAATTGCTGTAATCTAAAGTTAATATATTATCTACATTTAAATTCAGATATTATATAGTGCAAAGAAATGCTTTATGTTAATCAGTTTTATAAATACAGGCAGTTATTTAAAAATTGTATTTTTTTCTTTCTTTTATAAATACTTTTTTCTCTGCCTTTGGCTTTGCATATTATGTAAATATACTAAAATTTAATCTCTTGCATTGTTATTTTAAAATAATTTTTTTATTTCATTCCTGTATTAATGCGATTAACTGAGTACGATAATATTTTAGTTGCTTATATATGTATACGATCGTTATAAAGCATTAATTGCATACATGAAACGAATATTTGGTTAGTTTTTATATTTCTATGAAAAGTATGGGGCTGAGCAAAAAATAATAATTACCCAACGCCATTAATTTCATATCAGATTAACTTAATATTTTAATTGAAATATTATTCACAATAAATAATATTTTTCATGCGTTGATTTTAATTCAAATAAGCTACACACATTAAATATATATTTCATTTTTCATACCTATAATTTGCAACAATTAAACATTCTATAAGGGGTATTTTTTTTCTATCTAAATTACAACTAAGCTTTATACCTGTCTGTAAGAATGGTATATTATTGATTAAATTATTATTAAATTTTTATGTTAATATCAAGCATTTTAAGATTTCTTACAGTCAGGTATAAGATTATAGTTCTATTGAGCAAGACAACATATAATTTTGGTAATATATTAGAATTATTTTGCAATTTCAAGCCTTCTGGAGCAGCCATCATATAAATACGTATGTTCATGCAACTCTTCAGTCCAGTCCTCTCTCACCTTTGACGAAGACTTCGGTGGAATGCGCGCTCGCAAGTTCTTCGGTAGCGACGCTAGAAGCTGTTACTTGAGTACGCTTGCTGAAATGAACCTCACCTACGTTCTCGGAGCGTACCTCCTGAAATTTAACCAGCATCTACTTGTAGTACAATATTTTCTTTATTTTATAGGAACAGTTTACAACAATGTCAACCTATAATGTACGAGTAAAGTAAGAAGAAAAAAACATATTCTTATTTTGACGTAAAAATGAATTTGAATTATTGAAAATAAAACAATTATCTGCGATAAAACCAAGATGCTAAAAACGGCAAAACTTTGATTAAAAAAAATACTGCGTTAATTTTTCTCTTGCTTTGGCACAATATATAATATATACAGTATAAATTTGTATATATATATATATATATATATATATATATATATATATATATATATATATATATATATATATATATATATATATATATATATATAATTTTATTAGGGTGGTAATAAAATGAAAGCACAATTTTTTTTATATCTGTCAATGTACAAATTCGTCTAGCACGCATATAAAAGACAAGTAAAGGTTTTTTTATTTATACCTGCATGCTTTGTTCTGACTGCGCAAAAGCAACAGTCTTGTGCACTTTAGACGAGTGTCTCTCGGTCTTCACTTCGGAAGAAGCTGCAGCGTCCCATTGGAAGTCCTCAGGAGCAAAGTATGTTAGCACCTCCTCAATCTCAGTTTGTCTCTGATCCACGACCTTCATAAGCGCTCTGAAACCAGTCGCCGCCAGTCTCTCCTCTGATGCAGGAGTAGCACTCTCTTCTGCCACTACTTCAGCAATAAGTGCACCATGACCTTGTCTCTCTACCAATTGTACCATTGCCATCTGTGCCTCAGGAGCTCTCAAAGCTGGGAATTCACCAGCTTCATAAGCTGACGTTACTTCTTCCATTGTTACACCTTGCTTAGTTCGGAAACTAATCTTGGCAAGATCTTTCAATGGAGCTTCAGCTACTGGACCAAATTCGTCAACGCCAATATAGTCCATCATTTCTTCTACATAAGCAGCCTCAGATATATCTTGAGTAATTACAGGTCGTTGTGTTTGAGGCACGGAACGTCTCTTAGTTTTCTGTGGCATTGGTTCAATAGTCTCCACTTCGGAGATTGAGACTGTTTCTTGTACTGGAATATTTTGTAGTGCTTTACGTTGTTGTGCTGGTTGAGTGCTAAGGTTCTGAACTTCCTCAAAGTTGAGTTGGGCAACGGATTGAGATCCTTGCAAGGCGGAAATTTTAACATCTGTACTTCTGCTGACGACCTTAGACATTGTGCGTTGTTCCGTCACAGTGGTGGTTTGAGCTACTTGTTTGCCCAATTTCAGAGAGAATTCTTTGGCTTGACTGACTGTAGTATCCACGGTCTTTGTTTGAGCAGTAACTGGTTTCAGTGTTACTTGTTCAACTACTGGCTTCACTTCTTTGGGTTTCTTTTGCTCCCTATTAAAAGCAATTACGAATTCTTAAAATAACAATTTTTTATATAAATTTAAATAAATATAAAAAAATTGATAGTATAAACTGTGAAAATATTTCAAAAAGTATAATTTCGTCATTATAGTTGTAAGTTATAGTTTACAAATAAGATTCTAGTGAAATTATTACGTCAAAGGTACATAATAAAAATAACTGATTGAATATTTTCATTTAACTTTTGAATTAATACTTACAGTAACTTAAGCTCCAGCTTTCTCTTCTCCTCACTGTAAAAAAAATTGTTCTTAGAATAATTCATTATACAAGAAATTATAGCAACTACTTACATGACACGCTCTTGTTGTTTCTTTCTTCTCTCAAACTCAGCTTCCTCTGCCATTTTCTTTAAAGCCACTTTCTCGATCCTTTGACGCTCCTTCTCTTCCTCTTCCTCTCTCTTGATTTGTAGTTCTCGAGCTCGTCGCTCATCCAGTACGCGTTTTTCTTCTTCACTTAGATCTGCAAATATTTGGGTACAGATTTATTTGGATGTAGTTGGTAAATTTATGTGGGTAAATAAGCAGTTAAATAAATAAAAATAATACATGTACTAGAACTTAGGCAAAAAAAAAAAAATAAAAATAAGAAAAAAAAAGTAAAATCAAGTTATCTCTATAGAAAACAGCTAGATAAATACTTGCTGTTATTTATTTATGATTATACTTTATATAAATTATTTGACAAGATTCAATATTATAATTATTATTATCATCATACCATGACAGAAGAGGTTAGCCTTAGAAATTAAGGTTCCAGCATCATTCGACGCTTTGCAAGAATATAAACCCTCATTCTCTAACATAATGTCAGAAATTGTACACGAAGTTTTGTTGTTCTTGATATTAATCTTAATGTTGTTCATACTACGTAGCATCTTTTCGTTGTGGAACCAAACAACATCTAGAAATAGAAAAATATAAGTTATAGCCAAGTATAAAATACTGCAGTATTTCGAAACAATTGAACACCTTACCTGGCTGTGGAGTTCCAGATAAAACGCACTCAAAAGTGACTGACTCTCCCTCTCTACCTCTAACATCAGTAAGTTCTTGAATAAATACAGGTGGGCTCTGTGTAGCTGTGTTAAAAAAAATAAAGAAATATATAAGAAAATTATGTACTTGTAAACTTAAGCTGGTATATAAAAAAAAGTAACATACCTTTGTATGAATTAGTCCAGCATGGGTTATTAGCACATACATAGGAAACAAATATTGACTAGAAAAGGTGATATTTATATATATATTTTTTGTATGTTTGGCGAATCAGTGATCTAAAATGTAAAAGATAAAACAACAGCATGCGGTTAGCAAACAAAAAAATAAGCGAGGGTATTATAAACATATAATGGTATATATATGATAACAAGTCAAATAGAATTATTCTTACGCTAATTAATATAAAACGTAACTTCAAAGAATGCCATTTTTTACAACTGTAATAAAAAAAATAATTAAAAATATATATTGCTTTTCTTTGACATTAATAATCCTAAATCTATTATTTCAATAAATAAATACAAATTTGATAGGAAGAATATAATTTAATTTCTAAATAATCAGTTCTATTACGCGTCGTAAACAAATTTCTGATTTATTTATTAACTTTTTTTTTTTTTTACCTGACATGGCACGACGAGCTTTAGTGCCAATTTTATCATCACGATCCTCAACATCCTCATCAGAATGTTTTGAAGCAGCTAATCCTTTATCATTGATATTATCTGTACATTGTGACTCAAGTAAAAGAAATTCCTGTAATTCCTCTAAACTATCTGCAGTATGAAGTTGTGCAGGTAAACTACTAAGTTCAAGTGTCCTGGGTTCAAGTGGAAATAATGCAGAAGCAGGTACAGTCATGCGCATGCCAACAGAAGCAACGTCATCCTTATTTTCTTCACGAACTTTTTCACTTAATTTAGTTGATTTTAATTTTGAAGCACTACGTCTTGGTAATGTATGATAACCTGATTCTAGTTTATCAACTTTTTTATTTTTTAATTTTAAATTATCAGATAATTCAGTAGGTGAACAGAATTTTCTATTTAAAACAGGAGATGATGGAGTTGAATTAAATGTTCTTTTTTCTAAATTTGGTGATAATGGTCCAGGAAATTTAAAACTTAAGCTAGCATTTGAAGTTATAGGAGAATTAGGTGTAGAATAACAATTTCTAAATATGTCATTAGTTTTATGTTTTAAAATTGGAATTTTACTTAATGTTTGCGATGACGTAGGTGTACAAGATAATGGTGTATAATATGGGAGTGAAGTAGAGGAACTGCTAGGAGATATTGATTTTGTTTTATGTCTTAATGGTAATGTTTTATATTTTAATTCTTCAGTATTAACTTCAGGAACACGTTCTCTAGGTTCTTGAGATGACGATCTATCATATCGCCAACGTCCAGGTATAGGAATTCTTGATCTTGAAGACCTTTCACTTGATGATTGTATTGATGCATCAGAACAAGTAATATATTCAGAAGATTGACTACTTGAAACTGTAGATATTGAATCTCCTTCTTCTGTTATATCAGTTAAATTTTCTAATGTATTAAATTGATGCTTCATGTGTTCTAAATTTATAGCTTCATATGTAATTGAATTAGAATCAAAATTATCTAAAGAATCTAAATCTTCTGTACTAATATTTTTGATTTTTAATTTATCTAATGGAATAAAATTTGATACATTATTTTCACTACTACATCTTTCCATTTCCCATGCTTCCTGCGTAAATTTTGAATGTAAAGTTCTGCTAGATGATGTTGTAAATGTATCATCAGTTTGAAGTGTGTGTAGAGCATCGCATGATTGACTATTATCTTCCGCTTTTATTGTTTCTTGTGAATCAAAATTATCTGATTTTGACTCTGGAATTTCAAGTATATCAACTACTCCCATATGTGTATGTAAAATATTCTGTCCACCCTCATTATTTGAATTATCAATATCTAAACTATCTTTAAAAACATCAGAACTAGCATCAAAATCTGATTCTATGTCACTTTCAGGTTCATTTAAACGAAAAGGAATAATTTTTGTTTCTGCTTCCACTGAAAATGTTAATTCTGGACATGAAATAGTTGAGAACATTGTATCGTCTGTTATTGCTTTAACTTCATCAAGTGATGTAAATGAAGCTGTACTTAAGAAAGGTTTAGGATCAAAATTTTGGGTTAAAGACGAACACTGAGAGGTTTGAGCACATTCCAAGCTATCCATAGACATCACACTTAGGCTTCGGTTTGCATGCTGTTGTGTCATTGCGCCACTGGTACCTCGTAACTGCTCCTGAAGTTCCTCCATTCGCGTTACCCATTCTGGTTTACGATACTCCTTGGTCTTAAGGTACTCTGCAAAAATATTATTAAATTTATTAGTAACTAATATATATTTTTATGAACAAAATAGTAGAATAACGGGAAAAAATAAATGTCTATATACAGCGACACAGTAATATTCTTAACAAAATAATAACAATAATGAACCATAATTTATTTTTTCCCGTAATTCTTTTTTCTGTTATATAAAATAAAATTATAAGCAAAGTTAAAGTAAGCAAGAATGCATTAATATTGCATTAAATACATGCATAATAGGAATTTATAAAATTAAAAAATCTCATTTACAAAGCTACTATGTATATAGACATAAATGACATTCTACTTTTAATACGCGCTTATACAAGACGCGTAAAATATTGATTCAATAGTAGCAAAGAAATAAATTTAAAAAAATTAAAATAAAAAGCAATAAACATAAAATTGAAGTTGCTGCTACAAAAATCTGAAATGAAAATAAGTTATTATTTATTTTCTGTACAAATGTGAAATGTGCTGTAAAAATATGTGCTTGTGTAGTGGTGTTATAATAGTTAGTTAGGTTTAGAAAGGAAAGGAGATAATTATTTCCTGAAAAAAAAAAAGAAAGTAAACATTTTATATACAAAAATATTTTTAGAAAAAAGCAAATATATCATTTAAATTGTAAAAATAAAAAATGAAGAATTTTATTTACAAAAAACAAGAATGAAAGGATTTTATATACCTTAAAATGATTATTTAATAACATAAAATAAAGTATAATTTGTTTTAATAGCTTATTAAGAAATTTAATATATTTAACGTAAGTAAAGCAGATTGAATAAAACAAAAATATACCTTCTGTGATAAGAATAGTTTCAGAGGTGACACCGAGAGTATTTTGTGCAATACAAACAACCTCTCCGAGTGTCTCAGGCAGTTCATCTACAGTAAGCACCCAAGTGCCATCGTCATGTTCTTCCACTTGGTAGGCTTCGCAAGGTGTGATCTCAATTCCTTGTTTGTACCATTTGACCTCAGGCTTTGGTTTCCCTTCGACCTTCACTTCCAGCCTTTAAATATAAAGATACGAATGAGCAATTTAAAAAAAATGATACAACAATATGATACCTTAAATAAAACGAGATGAAAATAAAGTATTAGGATAGATAATGCCATACCTAGTTCTACCGTCCTCAAGTGGTTGCAAAGCTAGACTTGAGGTAAAGCATGGTGCCATGCCAGTTGGCTCCTCAGCAATGGACTGTTGTTCGTGCTCCTCAGACACATCTGATAAAGTCTGTAATTGTTAAAAATATTGCGTAAAAATATGATAGATAAAAGAACCAAAATAAGATTGACATATTCTCCCCTTCCCTCTTTTAATTAATTCAGCTATACATTAAAGTAAAAATATATAATATAAATTATTTTCAAAGTATTTCTCGTAAAGTAATTGAAGGGTTTTTTTTCATCTAATATTATGAGGAGCAAAATTTATGACAAAACAACAGTTTAAATTTTAAGATAAAAAAAAGAAAAGAAAAATTAAATGACATAGAAATAATAAAGGGAAAATTTACTTTTATTGTCAAAACAATAAGAAAGTTACAAAGAGATTTTAACATAGTATAACAAATTCCGTGCTATTGGTTTCGAAAAAAAAAATAATAATAATAACTCAATAGTTGAACATTGTTTTGTTTAGAAAATAATACTTATTTTTAACTTAGAGAAACCAGTAGCACAGGTAATATCAAAATACATCCTTTTTACAATTTTTATCATGTAGCCAAAAAAATTACATAAACACTCCATTTATACGATTGACCAATGTTAAAAATAATAAAGGAATGGTGATTGTTATTATTGTTTATAATAAATAGTTAAATTTATTCTCAGCTTGTTTCCCCATTAAATATTACAAGATATTTATACTGTTTAATCTAAATTTACATAGCTTAGAGTTGCAATCATTTAAACAAAAAAGTGGATTGCAATCAAAACACTATGACGTCATTAATTCTCTGCTAAAACACATAAAATATTCTATTTCTGTTTTCCGTCAAGAAAACTAGACAGCTCACGTGTGTCATAAAAAAAACAGCAATCATAAGACATGATATGAATTTTAAATATGATTTTACATGTTGTTGTTAATTTTACAATTTGTTCTGCAATTGTACTGCAGAGATCATTATACCCAATAAAATATAAATGACACTTTTTACTGTAAAATTTTGTTGGCGGAATATAATCAAGTTTTTATTCACCAATATTACACATTATACATACATTTTCACACACAATAAATTATTATTACTATACATTTTAACAATAATAACTATGGATCATACATTGATTTATAATAAATTACCTTCTCGGCTAATAAATCTTCTTCTGATCCGCTTTGACCTGCCGTTAATGACGTTCCCATTGTTACAGATATTTCTGAATCGGGGATATATTCATAAGCTAAAAATAAAGCACAAGGTTAGAAAAATATTATTTTTGTATTCAAAATTTTTTAAGTTTTACCTTCAACTATGAGTGAAGCTGCACAAACACATTCGCCAACTTTATTGACAACGTAGCAGGAGTAATCTCCAGAATCTTCAGGAAAAACTTCAGATATAGCCAATTTACAAACTCCTTCAGTATCTTGGAAACAATTGACGTCTTTACCCTCTCTTATTGGTTCTCCGTTTCTTAACCATGTAACTCGAGGCGTTGGTTTTCCAGTTATCTATAATAAAATAATATTTATTATTGTTTATAAAAATTTATTTATTTATAAATTTATTTATTTTTTACGTACTTCGCAAGTGAAATGCACTTCTTCTCCATCCATGACCCTGAGGTCAGTTAGAGGTTTAATAAATGCAGGTGCAACCAACTGTTCAGTTGCAGCTTGTTCAACCACGCTAACAGAAGCTGTAGCCGCAACAGAACCCGCTACATTCTCTGCTCTGCACGTGAACATGCCAGCAAATTCGGAATAAATTTCCGATATAATTAATACAGACTTATTATCTTCTGTTGCGATTCGAAGCTCCGCACATGACTATAAAGAAAAAGAAGATACAAAAAATTCTTAAAATATTCTATTTTTAGATTATAATTATTATGCTCTTACTTGTATAGGCTTTGAGTCTTGGAACCATTGGAATGAACAAATAGGATTAGATTCTACCCTAGCTTCTAAAATAACAACTTGGCCTTCAGGAACTATTTGAGGTTCAAGTTGTTTGATAAATCTTGGAGGTGTGACGTCTTCCATTTGGGGCTTTTGCGGTTCTAAATTATAAAAAAAATATATATTAATTTACAATTGACTGAATTGCTAATAATTATCGAGATAAAAATATCATACCTATTACGGCAACAGTCCCTGATGTTCTCGCCTCTCCAGCATCATTTACAGCACGAACCTCATATTTACCAATATCAGACCGTGCAATTTCAGGAATGGTTAGTGTTGTAGTTAAATTATTTGTAAATACAGTTTTTCCTTTAGTTTCTGGAGTTATTTCTTTTCCATTTCTATACCATTTTACTTCAGGAGTTGGTTTACCAGTAAATTCAACATCTAATTTTACTGCAGAGCTTGTTTTAGCAATAATCGCCTCAAGAGGTTTAGTTATTTTTGGTGCAACCATAACAACTGGTTTGTGGACAGATACAGCTTCACCTAAAAATATAATCTTCATTTTAATATTTTCAACATAAGTATACCGTAGACAAGTATCAACGTAAATAGCTTTTATTCCGCCCCCTACCCCCCTCCCTCCCCCACACGTAACTTTTCTACAACGCAATATATAAAAATGAAAGAATGCATGTAAATTTGTTTTAAAGTAATTTTAATCGATTGTTAAGCTGAAAAATTGGTATGATGTTTACATCCGAAATTTATGTGTTAGTTTGTAAATTCAGTAAAAAAAAAAATAGGGACGAAGAAATACGTATCCAATATTGATTTAAATCTTACCAACAATAAGATTAGCTCTAGATTCTGCCTGTCCTAATGTATTGACGGCTCTACACATATACATATCAACATCCTCTTGACAAGGTTCATGTAGAGTTAAAGTTGCAACTCCAGTCGTTGGTGCATAATGCGTAACTCTGGCTTTACTGGGCTTTATTTCAACATCTTTTTTAAACCATTTAACCTCTGGTGTTGGCTTTCCTTGCACTATGCAATGCATTTTGACACATTGCTTCTCTTTGGCCACCTGTGGTTGTAGTGGTTCTATAAAGTGAGGAGCTTCACCACTTGGCTCGCGTTCTACAAAGAAAGGAACAAAAAATCTATCATTTGACACGCTATATTAGCATTAATATTTATTATGACAACTTTTCACGCTTAATCTTCTTCAATGTTATTTAAAAAAATATATATGAGATAATTGATTGTCTTTTTTTTTTCCTGAAGCTTCTTCTTTTTCATATATAAAGAAATAATTTTTAGATATTATATAATTTTATTTATTTATTTCAAAATGAATTACTCTTTAAATTACTAAAAAATGTTGTGATTACTTTAACTATATATATATGCGCATTAAAAAAAAAGTTTTAATCCATCTATATTACCTCCACCAAAAGAAAATTATTTTAAAAACACAAACATAGGGCAGTAGTTTTCTTTAGTATTCTTTATATGAAATAATTATAAACTCTACTGAAATATTATTTGTTCTGCATTTTTGTTGAGAAATTAAACAAATAAAATAATTAAAATTCAGAAATGTGGAAAATTAAATAAATAAATAATAAGTAGAATTGTTGGCAAAAGTGCCATGTTACTATTTTAGTAATTGCAGAAAGTTGCCAAGAATCAACTTTAAAAGTATATCTATCGTGCTCCATAGCAGTGGAAGACGTGGCGAATAAAAACCTTTGTTATAGTTATACATGCAACAAATTTAAAATCCCTAAATAAGAGTAATTAAAAATAAATTGACACTAAAGGATATAATAGTAAAAAAGATAAATAATAATAAAAACGTTTAAAAAAAACAGAGATAAAATCCACTAAAAGAACTTAAAATTTAATGAGACATGCTAAATGTAAAAATGATATATAAAAAAATAAAAAAACAACTATCAAATGCTTTTCATCATGCATCGTAAAAATTTAAAGCTTACTCGAAAATCTTGATGACATATTTTACTATTTTTTCGTAATAAATAAAATTCGTTTCGTTCAAAAATATATCGAAAAAAAAAAGATAAATAAATAATAAATTAAATTGGTCCCGTAAAATATATTAAAATGCTAATATTTCCATCAATCCTGTGCAAAGCAAAGCAAAAGTTCTACTGAGGGCTAGTAAAACGATTTGGCAGGACTCTTGTTTTAACCCCCTCTTTCTATCTCTTTACCCCGCCACCTATGTCCTCCCCACAAAATTCTGACATTAGCAGGACGCTCATTAAGCGGACGCTGGGTCACGTGACTAGCTCTTGGTGTCTGACCCACCATTAGTCCGCTCTAAAGTATAAATAGGTGAAGCAGCTACACTATTACTCTTGCTTCGTTTCTTTATACTATGTAGCCTTTGTTCTTTTTTAACATTGGGTAAAAAAAAAATGCAAGAAGAGAAATATTGGCTACCACATCATAACAAGTAATAATCATATTTCCAGTTAAGCCCTAATGGTTTTACGTCATAACTACTCGTGGGTGGTACAAAATAAATGATTTTAACTTTAAAATAATAGTTTTGTTATTTTTGAAATAGTTATTTTAAAATTTATGGTCTATAAATTGTTTTATATTTAGTTTACAAACATTTCGTTTTGTTTAGCAATGAATGAAGTGTTAATCATATTTAACTAATGTAATTATTTAAGAAAGGAATCAGTGGCTTTTATTTCAAGAACTACAGTAGGAAGTAAATTTTAAATATCACATAATTATACATATTTTAAATAACAAAATTAAGTTCACAATAAGACAGAGCACCCCCCCCCCCAAAAACGGGGGGGGGGGTAATTTTATTTCTTATTCTAAAAAAGGGCATTGTCCTGGATCGATTAATATGCGAATTTCTATTTTTTAATTCATTACGTATTTATAATTCATTTTTGGAAATCAAAAAGTGACGTCACGGGCGGCAATGTATGTATGTGGTGGGCACAGAAAAAAGTTACCGACTGCGACGTCTTTCATGACTTTAAAAAATTATATTAAAAATTAGAAATTCTCATATCTGTCGATTCAGGATAAATTCCTCTTTTAGAATATGAAATAAAATTAACTCCTAAATTTTTTTTTGGTCTTCCTCAATCCCAGCAATAAATTAGTTTATAAAGTTATATAATATGACACTTTAATCACAGTCACTGTCCACTTTCCTTCATAATAAGAAATAACGTAATTTATGTTTCATTTACGTCATTACGGCGTAGATATTGATGTATTATGATTTATTGCATATATAT
>OX439132.1:31211964-31359464 GCA_949318235.1 Ecdyonurus torrentis | reverse complement strand
TTATATAATATTATAATATAACGCATTTATTTATTTTTTGTATAATATTGTAAAAGGAAAAAATAAAATCATAGAAATATGCAATTTGCTTCTTCCATGCAAATATGATAATGCATATTACAATAAAAATATATTAACTTTTAAAAGTCTACGTGCAAATGATACAATATAAATAATAAGTAATAATATTATATAAACGAAAACACAAATTTGAAGATGAAAATAAATTGCCGTTGATCTCCAAATCGTGACAGTTCATCAGAAAGGTGTATAATTATATAAATTATTTGCAAGCAATATAATATATTTGCATTAAAATAAAAATAAGTGATATTGTCCAAATATTTTAATTTATTAATAATATATCAATTTTCTTAGTGTGCCGATAATATCAATTTATTTTCTTCCAAATTGTTGTTTTAGTATAATATTGTACTTTTATAATTTTATTTTTTTATCATTATATATATTGCACGTATATAAATCTAAAAATATCGTGTGTATTTTTTTAAGCTTTTTTTTCCCTCTTTTTTTTTCAAAAATTGTTTTATTTAATTATAATATGATAGTTCAATATTAATTAATAAGCCTGTAGTTACCACAATCTTAATCCTTTTGATCAAAATTTTTTTTCTTACTTCTCTTCTTCATTTTTTTTTTCTTCTAATTATGGGGTAAATAACTTTAAATATATTTTCTTTAAGATGAAAGCAATGCTTGACCTGCGATGACCATAACTAAATCGCAATCATGACATTTTTAATAATTTTATAAGGTCCCAACATTATACAGATTATTGAATGTTAGCTTGATTATGTCTAGCCAGCAACTCGCATAGTCATTTTTTTTTCTCATTCACCTATAAACTACTCTGATATTAGACGAGATAATATTTTACATAACATCCGCTGTTTTGGGAGTTTACTAAGCTGACCTTCGTACACACTTTCTTAGCAATAATAAAAGTATATATCGTGATGATAGAAAATATTGAAAAATACTCGACTAAAAGCAAAATAGAACATACTTCTATAAGTGTCCACAGTGGCGCATTTCCCTAGTACAATAAATATAACATCGTAATTCCAATTTAATTAATTAATTAAGCATCGGATATAAATTATATTTAAACCATTGAAAAGCTATTAAAAAAACGAAGGCATTCAAAGAGCGCTTTTTTTATAAACCCAATAGCAACTTTTTAATTGGTTAAAAACAGAACAAAAAAAGATATCGAAAATCGGCTCAGTGAAGGTCTAGATAATATATTTGTAATAATGTGTTAAAAATTTGGCATCTCTAGGTGTATTAGTTGCGGAGAAATCTTGGAAGTACGATTACATTGATTTGAATGGGCAGCAAGCAGGCAGCGTATAGAGAGTAAAACGGCCTCTTAAGGTATAATGTATATTATACCTTATAGCCGTATTATTATGTCAACGTTTAATCTAGTCTTTAGTTAAATTCTAATCATACCATAATATACAGCCACTTAGATATATATATATAATATTATTTAAATCCCATAAAGCAATGGAGTGAAAGTGAATTTCTATTGGTTTATGGCCATACAATGCAATTAGATGGAGATTTCAGTTGACGCAAAACTATATTTAAATACATTTAAACACATAAATTTAAATATAGACAATACAAAATCATTTTTAAATAAAATGACCGTACAAAATATTGTTTCATATAATTTGCACTCGCGGTTGTCATTAATATAACATCATAAAAGATGCTGCTTTGAAAAAAAGAGACTAATACAATGTTTAAAATTAATTTTGTTTTATGTATCTTAAATTGCAGTAATATTATAAATTCATTGTAATACTTCTTTGGAATTTTATGCTATTTTATTTTACAAAAAAAAAAATGTAAATTACAGTGTAAAAAATATAATCAATCGATGAATAAATTTTAACAACATATCAGACTTCAATTGCTACAACTTTTAAAGTATTTCTTAAATTATTATAATTTTATACTGATAATGTAAGAAACGAATGCGAACATTGGATTATAATTACATAAATGTCCATATATTCTGAAAATCATTTTAGCAACACGATGACAAATATGCTATACTAGTAACCTATAATAAACATGGATATTATAATTAACATTAACCGTTGAACCTAGATAATAGAAACACACACATAGGGTGAGCAAACACTCACCAATCACCACGAGATTTGCAGTGGAGGTCGCAACACCCGCCTGGTTACTAGCACGACATGAGTACGTGCCAATATCTTCATGTTTAACATCGGAAATCTCCAGTGTTGCAGTAGATTCATTCAACGTTATGGACATTTTTTCCGTTGGTGTAATTTCTTTTTCATTCTTATACCATTTCAGTTCAGGGAACGGTATACCTTCCACCTTGCACTGGAAGTGAGCAACTTTTCCTGGATTGCAAATTACTGGTTGAAGTCTCTGTATAAATCTTGGTGGCACAGCTTTTTCAGATGGTTTTCTTCTTACACGACGAACCATTTTTTGAACAACATTAACTTCTTCAGTTTTTTGCTCTTCAACAGATTCTTTCTTACGTTTCGAACTTATGATTTCAATATCACGAAGTGGGCCATCAGGTTCAACTATTGGTAATGGTACTTCAGCTTTCTTTGTGACCTTCTTTGATTGAGTATCAACTTTTACTTCCTTCCAGGCAGTGGACATTTCTTCTTCTACAACTTGTTCTACTTTTTCTTCCGTTGTCTCTAATTTTTTAGTTTTAATTTTCTTTTCAGGTGTTTTAACATCAGTTTTCATAATCATTTTTGTTTGAGTAGTTATTTCCTTTTGCTCTTCAACTTCTTGCTTAACATCCACAAGTTGTTTTACTTCTAATTCTTTTTTAGTTTCCATAACTGGCTTCGGTTGTGTTGGTTCTACAATTGGAATTTCTATAGCACTCATTTCAATTTCAGGAGATTTCAATTTTTCTGGTATTTCTACAGTTACCCTTTCGGTAAGTTTTTGCTTCTCCTTTGCTTTAGATTTCGTATCAATTTTTAATTCAGTTCGTTTCGTTTCTAATTTTTCTTCTACGGGTTCTGGTTTAACTTGCTCAAAAACTTCTGCATTAGGGATTTTCTTAAGGGTAACTTCTTTAGTCTCCTTAAAATCTTCAGGAGCTATATCGACTGCTGTAGGTTTAAGCTGAACTGTTTCTAATTCAGGAGCCTTTGGTTTCTGCTTCTTAGTTGATTTCAGCTTTATCTCAGCCTTTTCTTGTTCAGGTGACTTTTCTTTAACAAAAGGTTTTAGTTCTAATTTCTCTGGTTCTGGCGACGGAGATCTTTCTTTAAGAGGTGCTTTCTTCAACAATATTTCCTCCTTGGTAACCTCTGGTTTTGGCTCCTTGTCCTTTTTATGTGGTTTCAGTTGCACAACTTCGGGCTCAGGAGATTTAGGCCTTTCCTTCTTAGTTGGTTTAAGCTTTATCTCTGCCTTTTCTTTTTCAGGCGACTTCTCTTTAACAAAAGGTTTTAATTCTACCTTTTCAGGTTCTGGTGACTTTGGTCTTTCTTTACGAGGTGCTTTCTTCAACTCGACTTCTCCCTTGTTTACCTCTGGTTTGGGCTCCTTATCCTTTTTATGTGGTTGCAATTGCACAACTTCGGGCTCAGGAGATTTAGGCCTTTCCTTCTCAGTTGGTTTCAGCTTTATCTCAGCTTTTTCTTTTTCAGGTGACTCCTCTTTAACAAAAGGTTTCAGTTCCACCTTCTCAGGTTCTGGCGACGGAGGTCTTTCTTTACGAGGTGCTTTTTTCAACACTATTTCCTCCTTGGTTACCTCTGGATCTGGCTCTTTATCCTTTTTATGTGGTTTCAATTGCACAACTTCGGGCTCAGGAGATTTAGGCCTCTCCTTCTTAGTTGGTTTCAGCTTTATCTCAGCTTTTTCTTTTTCAGGTGACTTTTCTTTTACAAACGGTTTCAGTTCCACCTTCTCAGGTTCTGGCGACGGAGGTCTTTCTTTACGAGGTGCTTTCTTCAACACTATTTCCTCCTTGTTTGCCTCTGGTTTTGGCTCCTTATCCTTTTTATGAGGTTTGAGTTGCACAACTTCGGGCTCAGGAGATTTAGGCCTTTCCTTCTTAGTAGGTTTCAGCTTTATCTCAGCTATTTCTTTTTCAGGTGACTTCTCTTTAACAAACGGTTTAAGTTCCACCTTCTCAGGTTCTGGGGACGGAGGTCTTTCTTTACGAGGTGCTTTCTTCAACACAATTTCCTCCTTGCTTGCCTCTAATTTTGGCTCTTTATCCTTTTTGTGAGGTTTCAGTTGTACAACTTCGGGCTCAGGAGATTTAGGCCTTTCCTTCTTAGTTGGTTTAAGCTTTATCTCTGCCTTTTCTTTTTCAAGCGACTTTTCTTTAACAAACGGTTTCAGTTCCACCTTCTCAGGTTCTGGCGACGGAGGTCTTTCTTTACAAGGTGCTTTCTTCAACACTATTTCCTCCTTGTTTACTTCTGGTTTTAGCTCCTTATCCTTTTTATGTGGTTTCAATTGCACAATTTCAGGCTCAGGAGATTTAGGCCTTTCCTTCTTAGTTGGTTTAAGCTTTATCTCAGCTTTTTCTTTTTCAGGTGACTTTTCTTTTACAAACGGTTTCAGTTCCACCTTCCCAGGTTCTGGCGACGGAGGTCTTTCTTTACGAGGTGCTTTCTTCAACACTATTTCCTCCTTGGTTACCTCTGGTTTTGCCTCCTTATCCTTTTTATGTGGTTTCAATTGCACAACTTCGGGCTCAGGAGATTTAGGCCTTTCCTTCTTAGTTGGTTTAAGCTTTATCTCAGCCTTTTCCTTTTCGGGCGACTTCTCTTTAACAAAAGGTTTCAGTTCCACCTTCTCAGGTTCTGGCGACGGAGGTCTTTCTTTACGAGGTGCTTTCTTCAACACTATTTCCTCCTTGTTTGCCTCTGGTTTTGGCTCCTTATCCTTTTTATGAGGTTTCAGTTGCACAACTTCGGGCTCAGGAGATTTAGGCTTTTCCTTCTTAGTTGGTTTAAGATTTATCTCAGCCTTTTCCTTTTCGGGCGACTTCTCTTTAACAAAAGGTTTCAGTTCCACCTTCTCAGGTTCTGGCGACGGAGGTCTTTCTTTACGAGGTGCTTTCTTCAACACTATTTCCTCCTTGTTTGCCTCTGGTTTTGGCTCCTTATCCTTTTTATGAGGTTTCAGTTGCACAACTTCGGGTTCTGGAGATTTAGGCCTTTCCTTCTTAGTAGGTTTCAGCTTTATCTCAGCTTTTTCTTTTTCAGGTGACTTCTCTTTAACAAACGGTTTTAGTTCCACCTTCTCAGGTTCTGGCGACGGAGGTCTTTCTTTACGAGGTGCTTTCTTCAACACTATTTCCTCTTTGGTTACCTCTGGTTTTGGCTCCTTATCGTTTTTATGTGGTTTCAGTTGCACAACTTCGGGCTCTGGAGATTTAGGCCTTTCCTTCTTAGTTGGCTTAAGCTTTATCTCAGCTTTTTCTTTTTCAGGCGTCTTTTCTTTTACAAAAGGTTTCAGTTCCACCTTCTCAGGTTCTGGCGATGGAGGTCTTTCCTTGCGTGGAGCTTTCTTTAACTCGACTTCTTCCCTCGTTACTTCGGGCTTAGGCTCTTTTCCTCTCTTTACTGGTTTGAGTTGCACAACTTCAGGCTCAGGAGATTTAGGCCTTTCCTTTTTAGTTGGCTTGAGCTTAATCTCTGTCTTTTCCTTCTCTGGCGACTTCTCTTTAACAAAAGGTTTTAGTTCCACCTTCTCAGGTTCTGGCGATGGAGGTCCCTCCCTACGTGGAGCTTTCTTTAACTCGACTTCTTCCCTTGTTTCTTCGGTCTTGGGCTCTTTTTCTCTTCTTACTGGTTTGAGTTGCACAACCTCAGGTTCAGGTGACTTTGGTCTTTCCTTCTTAGTAGGTTTAAGCTTAATCTCTGAATTATCTTTTTTAGGTGACTTCTCTTTCACAAACGGCTTGAGTTCCACCTTCTCAGGTTCTGGCGATGGAAGTTTTTCTTTTCGTGGAGCTTTCTTTAACTCGATTTCTTCCCTTGCAACTTCAGGCTTGGGTTCTTTTCCTCTCTTTACTGGTTTAAGCTGCACAACTTCAGGTTCAGGAGATTTTGGCCTTTCTTTGTTAATTGGTTTAAGTTTCACTTCTGACTTTTCTTTTTTAGGAGATTTCTCTTTAACAAACGGTTTAAGTTCCACTTTCTCAGGTTGTGGTGATGGTGGTCGTTCCCTACGTGGAGCTTTCTTTAACTCGTCTTCTTCCCTTGTTACTTCAGGCTTGGGCTCTTTTTCTCGTTTTACTGGTTTAAGTTCCACAACCTCTGGTTCAGGAGACTTTGGTCTTTCCTTCTTAGTTGGTTTAAGCCTAATCTCTGACTTCTCTTTTTCAGGTGACTTCTCTTTTTCAGGTGACTTCTCTTTTACGAACGGTTTGAGTTCCACCTGCTCAGGTTCTGGCGATGGAAGTTTTTCTTTTCGTGGAGCTTTCTTAACCTCGATTTCTTCCCTCGCAACTTCAGGCTTCGGCTCTTTTCCTCTCTTTACTGGTTTAAGCTTCACAACTTCAGGTTCAGGAGATTTGGGCTTTTCTTTTTTGGTTGGTTTAAGCTTAATCTCTTCCTTTTCTTTTTCTGGCGACTTCTCTTTAACAAACGGTTTAAGTTCCACTCTCTCAGGTTCTGGTGATGGTGGTCTTTCCCTACGTGGAGCTTTCTTTAACTGGACTTCTTCCCTCGTTACTTCAGGCTTAGGCTCTTTTCCTCTCTTTATTGGTTGAAGCTGCACAACTTCAGGCTCAGGAGATTTAGGCCTTTCCTTTTTAGTTGGCTTGAGCTTCATCTCTGCCTTTTCTTTTTCAGGAGACTTCTCTTTAACAAAAGGTTTAAGTTCCACTTTCTCAGGTTCTGGAGATAGAGATCTTTCCCTTCGTGGAGCTTTCTTTAACTCGATTTCTTCCCTCGCAACTTCAGGCTTTGGCTCTTTTCCTCTCTTTACTGGTTTAAGCTGCACAACTTCAGGCTCAGGAGATTTAGGCCTTTCCTTTTTAGTTGGCTTAAGCTTTATCTCTGCCTTTTCTTTTTCAGGAGACTTCTCTTTAACAAAAGGTTTTAGTTCCACTTTCTCAGGTTCTGGCGATGGTGGTCTTTCCCTACGTGGAGCTTTCTTTAACTCGACTTCTTCCCTCGTTACTTCAGGCTTAGGCTCTTTTTCTCTTTTTACTGGTTTGAGTTGCACCACTTCAGGCTCAGGAGATTTAGGCCTTTCCTTTTTAGTTGGCTTAAGCTTAATCTCTGACTTTTCTTTTTTAGGAGACGTTTCTTTAACAAATGGTTTAAGTTCTACTCTCTCAGGTTCTGGCGATGCAGGTCTTTCTTTACGTGGAGCTTTCTTTAACTCGACTTCTTTACGTGTCACTTCTGGCAAAGTCTTCTTTTCTCTCTTTACTGGTTTTAGCTGAACAATTTCAGGTTCAGGTGATTTGGGTCTTTCCTTGCGAGGAGTTTTTTTCAAATCCACTACATTTTTAGTAGTTTCAAGCAGGTTTTTATCATCGTTCTTTACAGTTACTAGAGATTCACTGTCTGGCTTGACAGATTTAGACTGAATTATAATCTTTTCTCTTTCAAGTGTAATTTCTGAGTCCAAAATATTCTCTGGCTCAGGTTCTATGGGAAGTGTGACAACTTCTGGTGGTTTATCTGAAAATTGAACTGTTTTCTTTCCTCGTCTCCAAGGTAATGTTTGTTTATCTTTTGTTTCCGAATCTGTTTTAATTGTTGAGTCAACTTTCTTCTTATCTTCATCGACTTTTGAATCGATGGTGAGAAAGCTACTATCGTCTTCATAGGAGGATGTTTGTTTCTCTATTTCAATTATATCCTGTGATTCGTTTTCTTCATCTGAGAGTAAACTTTGTTTACGTGTTTCTCTTTCAACAGTTTGTTTCTTGAAAGTTTTAAGATCAACAGTTTCCAGTTGTTCTTTGTCAATACTTTTTATTTCTCGTTTTGTAGGTTTTAGTTGCACTTTTTCAACAGTTTCTTTATCACTGTGACGTTTCATTGTTGTGGCTTTCTTAAGTTTAATTTCCTGCTTTGTCCAAGGTATAGTTTCTTCTTCCTGTTCTCGAACCTTCAGCTGTGCTATATTACGCTTTTCATCCGAAATTTGTTTAACTGTTAGTAAACTGCTGTCCTCTATATTTGAATAGGATTGCTGACTTGTTTCTTCCTCGTCCTCTTTCTTTACATTTCTAAGTTCAACTGTCTCAAGTACTTCTTTCTTTATCGGTTTCTTTTCAACTTTTGAAGGTTTTAATAGCACAGATTCTAACGACTCTTTTTTTATTTCTTTTCTTTCAACCGACGTTTTCCGAAGTTTAACCTCCTGCTTCGACCAAGGGATCGGTTCTTGTGGCTTATTTTCTACCGTAAGAATATCGACTACTTCTTCTAGAGAAGACTTTAAAATACTTTGATCATCTTCGATGACGTAATCTTCAGAAAATTCCGTTTTAAGTGGTTTTAAATCTATAGACTCAATAGTCTCTCGTGGTATTATTTTTTTCTCTCTTTTTGTTGGCTTTAATTGTACTTCTTCTAAAGTTTCTCGTGGCGTTTCCCTTTTTTGAACCACCGTTGGTTTTAATTTTGCTGCTTGTTCAACCCAAGGAATAGAATCCGACATTTTTCGGATTTTTTCTTCAACACTTTTATCAATATGCAAAATATTTGAATCATCTTCATTTGATATATTTTCTAATCCATCTGCTGGTAATCCATCGCGGGAATACTTAGGTACTGGCTTAAGTTTAACCTTTTCATATTCTTCAGGCAAAATTTGACTAGTTTTTCTAAATGGTTTTAGTTTGAATTCCTCTCTATCTTTATCGTCAGGTCTATCCCTAGTAACTGGTTTCAATAAAATACCATCTTTCTCATCTACTTCGATTTCATCTCTCTTTACAGGTTTTAGGTCAACGTGCTCTAATTGTTCTTTTGGAATATTTTTCTTCTCTCGTTTAGTTGGTTTCAGAGCCACTGGTTCCAGTTTTTCCTTTTGTGGCTTTTTCTTTTGAACTTTCGAAGGTTTTAATTTAACAGCTTCTTCCGTCCATGATGTTTGTTGCTGTCTTTCATTTGGCTGTGGTTTTTGTGTGCGCCATGGTACACTTGAACTTCTAGTACGTGGTGTATCTGAGGATCGTCTCCACGGCGCAGCAATTCTTTCGGTGGACAAACTTGCATTACGACGCTTTCGCCACGGAGCAGCGGATTCTAAAGCTTCAGTACCACGACGTCTACCACGCGTAGGTGCTACATTTGAACTACTTTCTGTGCCCGATTTTGTTTCTTTAAGCTGTGTGATACCAGCTTGATCAGAATAATCATAGCCTGCTTCTGAATCTGGTACTTTTGTACTTCCAACTGGAAATTGTTTGCCCATACGTTCTGAAATCAAACAAATAAACCGTCGTACTATCCATCGGATAGACAGTTATTTGTTAGAATAACAACCAAACGTATTATGCGAGCATTTGGCTTATATTTATTATAATTTTACATTTGAAATGCTATATTAGTCAAAATAATTACACAAGCAAGCACAAACCTGTATTACAAAATACATAAACACTACTTACATTTTTATGCAATAAAATATTTGGAATATAGTACATATTAATACGTTAATAACATTGTTAAAGTTGCTATAACAATGTGTTTAAAATTAAGGGTCATACTTTTATAGTTTACTATTTACAGTTTATTTCAACGATTGTTTTTAATAATACTCGTAATAATTTAAAAATTATGATTTTTAGATACTTGATTAGGCCTGATGATAATTTTTTTCAAAATAATATATAACTACGATTTTAAAACAAAATTTAAAGTAGCACCCTATTTTTTTTATTTTTTTAAATTTGTAATAATTAAAAAAAAACATTTTAATTGTTTATAAACTATGATAGCTAAGATAGCTGCTTAAATAACTTTTTTGAAATGATATGATCAATACACTGAACTAAAAAAGAACAATTACTTAAAAAAAATCTTTCGTTTTTGTATTGTGTTTTGATGATATCTTTTCTTAACTTACAAAACCGTACAACAAAGTGCGACAAGGAATGGAAACCACGTTACGTTAAAAATTCGAAAAATGTCACATTACAGCAATTATTTTTAAACTTTCATGTATGGATGAAAAGTGCTTACTACTATATTGAGCTGCCGAAGTTTGGCGGGTTTGCATACTTTACATTAACTTAACGGTGATAGCGAAGATATTTCCTATGCTAGCAATGTTAATTTCAATGACTTTGCAGGGCTCTACTGTCCTTAAAAATTATCGCATTTGGTAGCGACTTACACAAAAATTTAAAGCAACATCTAGTTAACCCAAGTCCACTGCTTGAAATTAATGCCGATGCAAAATAAATTTTTGATTAATTTTCTCCGAGAGCTCTATCAAAACTACAAACAAAGGAGTTGAGAGAAAGAAGCTGCAATATAAAAAAAAAGTGAACAAAGAGCAGTTTTACAATAGAAGGGATTACCTGATACCTGACAACACGACCCAATTATCTTATGCGTCAATGATTTTGATAATTTGCGAAGTAACAGTCACAGTGAATCAAATTTATTTTAAATGTTAGTTTTATTAAAAATCATGCATATTTCTTTTTTGATCGAAGTTCTAGCTTCATTTTAAAGCAATATATTCAAATAAAAAATATTACGTAATACTCATTACTTTTAAGTCACGGCAGTTCAAAATCTCGCTAGAACTTCGATCAAAAAAGTAATATGCATGATTTTTAATAAAACTAACATTTAAAATAAATTTGATTCACTGTGACTGTTACTTCGCAAATTATCAAAATCATTGACGCATAAGATAATTGGGTCGTGTTGTCAGGTATCAGGTAATCCCTTCTATTGTAAAACTGCTCTTTGTTCACTTTTTTTTATATTGCAGCTTCTTTCTCTCAACTCCTTTGTTTGTAGTTTTGATAGAGCTCTCGGAGAAAATTAATCAAAAATTTATTTTGCATCGGCATTAATTTCAAGCAATGGACTTGGGTTAACTAGATGTTGCTTTAAATTTTTGTGTAAGTCGCTACCAAATGCGATAATTTTTAAGGACAGTAGAGCCCTGCAAAGTCATTGAAATTAACATTGCTAGCATAGGAAATATCTTCGCTATCACCGTTAAGTTAATGTAAAGTATGCAAACCCGCCAAACTTCGGCAGCTCAATAGGTAATGTTTTTTTTTTTTTTTACGTTACGTGATTTGCGCTTTTGTCACTAATGCTCCCAGTTTTTTTTTAATAGAATTATCCAATATTTATATGTAAAAGGTAGTGCATGACAAATAAAGTTCAATTCATTTAGTTACTTTACCCCCAGTAGCAACTTTACTTTGCATGGGGCTTTCCTTATTTTAGATTTGTACTATCGTTTTTTTTTTATCTTCCCAAGTTGTTTATTATTAAAAATATATATATTGTTAACTTTATTAAATTAATATTATATAATATACAAAGAATGTAACGTTTATGAAATGTTTTATACATATTTATTACGTGTGTGTTAAATTTTTTAAATTCACATGCAATATTAAATAGTAAAACATTATAAAATTGTTAATATACTATAATAAACACAGAAAAATGCAATAGTCAGTGATAACATGTAATTGGCATTGATAAAAACAAGATAAAATGTTGTTGTGTAAATTATTTTTATACACCATAAATTTTGATAACGAAATTCCAAAGTTATTTCGTGCTTATGTTATATTTCGTATGGCTCGCGAGAATGATTAAAAATACCATATTTAAATTAAAATTATTTTTTCAAGTCAAATTTTAGATAGTAATAAGAAAGGGGGGAATTATGGTCTCTTTTAGTATAATAGAAATTGATAATAACGATATAATAATAATTATTATATATATTTATTAAAAAAGAAAAATATAAATTAATATTAAATGTTTTTAAGTAGATCGCATGTATTTTTTTCTTGTGCTATTTGGTTTTTATCTACAAATATGAGCAGAAAAACAGTAAAAATAAAATGTAGTTCTCTCAGTGTACAAGATTGTATTTATGCTTTGCTCTGAGATTATGTTTTTGCTTTTCAATTACGCTTTCAGTGTAAAAATAAAGTCACACAAACGTTGGTGTGTATTTGGCACACGTTTCAAGTTCATGACATACGAGAAATTCTACGCTGTGTCATCTTAAAATATAAATTTTCCTCGCTACATGCGAGCAAAAAAGATTCGCTTAGCTATGACATAATTAGCTGCAGTAAACCCCACACATTTAAAAAAAAAAAAGAAAAAAAGAAAAAAAAAAGAAAAAGAAAAAAAGAATCAGTACTACAGTACAGAAAAGATCATAAATTTAATGTGTAACGACTATAATTAAAATTTAAAAAAGTACACATCAAAGTAAATAATTTATGTACTATACATACCCAGAGAAAAACTATTTAACACCATTGATATTATTATTAAATATTAGGCAAAACCTCTGAATGCGCGGATAACAAATCTACAGTACGTATTACTAAATATTAATATAATATTTTTCGTATATAGTTTATTGGAGTTTAATCGCAAAGTATATAATTATAATCAAAGCATTCAATTTTTTTTCAGTGTTTTTTGTTTATTGAAAATGAAGAGCAGAAGCTGTTATTCACAATAATGATGTCATATTATATATTTATATTTTCTTTCTTTCACTATAAGAGAGGAGAGAGAGAGGAGAGAGAGAGAGAGAGAGAGAGAGAGAGAGAGAGAGAGAGAGAGGTGAGAACATATGGCAAGACAAACGTGAAAATAAAGCCAACGTATGTTTGCATGGAGATTTCAAACGAATCATTCTCTAAATTTGAACTACAAACAACGTTTTTCAAGTTGGGAAAGTTTCAACAGTTCTTAAAATTGCTGTACCATTGTCAAGATTCGAACCATTTATTTTATTGCGCAAAACGGTGATGAAATTAAACAACGTAAAAAAAAATATATATATAGTTTAAATAAAAGATTTGTTCGTAACGATTGCACTTAAAAGAAAGTATCACAGGATTAAAAGTCGATGAATGTACGAAGACACACACAGAGAGAGAAGACAGAGAGAGAGAGAGAGAGAGAGAGAGAGAGAGAGAGAGTGAGCACGGAAAGAATAAATTATGTAATTGATGCTATAGTTATGTCATTATACCATAATTGATGCTAAATTGTAACAACATGAATAATTATGCTGTAAAACATAATATTTATGCTATGTAACATTATATTAGTATAGCATAAATTATGCTGTATTGAACAAATTGTGCTAAAATGAGGTAGCATAATTATTACGTAAATATTTTGTCCGAGAGAGAGAGAGAGAGAGAGAGAACGCAACAACACAGAATCGTTGATTTTAATGAGTTACTTTAAATTCACAAGTAATTACAAGAAAATAACATTCTTATGTTGAACTCAAATAAATATTTGGTCAACCCTATCAATAAAATTGCCATTTTTTGTATTAATTTTTAAAGAATCGTTAATATTAATTATATATTTATTTAAATATCTCCTTATATATGAAAATAAAATTTATAAAATAGATAATTCTAAGTGTTGTAAGGTCGTCCAACTAGTTGCATAAATATAAAAATGTTAAGGTCGAGCCATCATGAAACAGACGAATTAGTGGCGGATACAAATAATTTGTTGTGACAAACCGCAACATTATATGGAGCATGTTTATTAAAAAATTGACGACACGCTGCAATATTTTACAGTCGCCAAGATGTATAAAATGCTAGCGAGCTTTTCCTTTTCTATATAGCATGAAAGATATGAACGGTCAAGTAAAAAAACAAGATGAAACAAAGATGACATCATTTGTGACGAGTTACACAAATGAGTCACTCACTGGAAGGTGCCAATTTGGCTCAAATAATACAAAATAAAATGAAATTGTATTTTAAAATACCAAATGTATATAATATACTTTATAATTTAATGCGTAATGTATTTAATAAAATAATTATTTTTTTTTTAAACTCAGAGACAATAGAAGTGTTGATGATGTTTTTAAAATATAACGTCATAATGACGTCTCTCTCTCATACCACTTTTTCAGTTTTGCTCCAAGATCTCTCACACGAACGAGAACGAGCCACTCCCACCACCACATACGTATATCTCTCTCTTAGTCTCACACTATAACCCTCTCTCTCTCTCTCTCTCTCTCTCTCTCTCTCTCTCTCTCTCTCTCTCTCTCTCTGTCTCTCGTTCTCTTTTCTCCCTCCATTGGTCTACAACGCTTCTAGAGGTGAAAAAACATCTTTGCTATGGTCCTCGACCTCCTCCTACTTGAGTTTAGTCGTGATACGAGCTTCGTACGTTCAACAAGATATTTGTAGTGATACAAGTACTTTGTTTTTGTATGTGGTTAGTTATAATATGTGATATTTAAGTGCAGTGATCATAGTGCAGTGAAAAACCAGCAAAACTTACGAAGATATTATTTCAGTGGATTTAAATGTTCTGTCAATATTTACTGTAAATATTGACATGCTTATATTTATATATATATAAAAACTTGTCAATTTAATAGTAAGGTATTAGTGTATTAATGGTATCAAATGTAAGTTAATATTTCAAGTGGGATTCGCAATAAATATTATTTGTTTCATTATTTAATGTTTATTAATAATGAAATAAATATATTATTTGCGAATTCCACTTTAATTGAACAGGATTAATGAGAGTACAGAGAAATTAAAAGATAAAAAGTTTTAGTAAAACATTTTTATAAATTAACGAAAAAAATATATAATGAGAAATTTCGGAAGTTTATTTTTACAAAAAGTGTCATATGGTGCGTGGTAGATTTTTTTTTTTTTTATATGTTTTAAACATTCGCCTCCACGAAGTTTAAACTTAGCCTCATAACTCATTGTTTTGCACGGAGGATGATACTCATCTTGTAAGAATTTTGTCTCATTTTAGTGTAGGCGTTTTTGGATGATTCATACAAAACTTAAAATATTTTTAACTCTAATTTAAATACAACATTTTACTTTTTCTTTTTTTTTTTGTTTTTTTTTAATATATTTCTTGTATTATTTTTTTCTTATCTGTCTTTTTTTTTCTTTTTTTTTTCTTTCCGTTGCAGATTAATTTTTTTAAGTAAACATTTTCAGATTTAAATAGTTCTTTGTTTATTTTTCTTAACACAAGCTTTGCAAGTTGATTGAGATACCACAGATTGTTCGCACGTTTTTTTTTCTCTCTCTCTCTTTCAACAAGAGAATTTGTAATTGCTTTCGATCTCTGTACTCTCTTTCTTTTACCTTTTGACATTTAATTGTAAACAAAACATGTACACAGGAATGTGAAACACTTTAATCATTTAATTGCAATGAATTCAATTGATCTTTTATAAAAGTTTTTAATGTGTGGACATAAAAAAAAGGATATCGTATTTTATACTTAATAAAACATTTTAAAATTTTCAAAAAAATTTTTTTTTGAAGCTAAAAATAAATTGTAATTTTAGTATCAATTTAAAATACTTTAAAGCTCTATATAAAAAATATTTCGTGGTATAATTTATATAAGTCAAGGGTATGAGGCTGTCATGACGCAATTGAATTTATTGCATAAATGTTGGAGTGAGTCACATATAAACACTTTCTGAGTCAACAATTTTATATATCTAACCATAATTTTACATTGAAAAAAATATCTTGCAAATGTCGAGGTTAACTCGTTCCATAAAGTAAAGAAGAAAAAAAAGAAGTCATAATTAAGGTTAAAAAAATTATAAATAATATAGTTACTTTTTTTTTTTGACAAATTTTGCAAAGTATTTTTTTCTTATCTAAATAACTTATATTTGTTGACTTTTTATCATTAAAATCTTTTTAAACAAAATATGCAATTAAAGTTAATTAAGATACGCTGCATAAATGTCATATGTATAAGATAATATCTTAAAAATTATAAAGGATGACAGCTTTTTTTTAAAGATAAACAAAATAATAATAATGTTTCCTTTTGTAGTTAACATTATTAAAGAAATAAACAACTTTCTGGCTTTTTTTTTTTACATAAAATCTTTTATTGTTCTACCTTTTTTTTATATCTATATCTTACACTAATAAAACAATTTAATTTAATTTCCGTTGCAGTTAAATGAGTGTACTGAAGCATTACTTCAATTACAAAAAAAATAATATTATATGTGTTGTTATAAAAGAAATAAAATGAATCATATAACTATTTTCTTAGTAAATTACTATTTCCTAGAAAATTTCATAACACCCTGTATTAATTTAATTTAAACTGTGAAGCAATAAAGCATAACTAATTATTTTCTACTGTATTTTTTTGTCCTATAGTATTATTTTATTTATTTTTTCCTAAATAGAGGTTGAAAATAGTGGGGATGTTTTTAAAAGTATAATATAGTTCTAAGAATTCTGTCTGTTCATTTTTAATGATGCAATTGCTTTTATTCTTAGAGAGTTTTTTAATTTAAAATTCAAACTTCATTTAATTCATTATCTAAGGTTGACATTATAAGAACGAAGCAAGAATAATTAAAAAAAAAAGATCTATTTTTATAAAAGCTGACTTTTATATTTGAGATTGATTAATTATATAAGATCGCTATATTATGTAGGACAATATATTATTCAATACAAGGCTAACTACCATTCATTACCTTTTATAGAATTAAACAGACAATACAAGTCTTTAACAAGTGTTGAATGAGGCCATGGTCGAAACATCATTTTATAGTACATAATATGTTAAGAAAGACAGTAAAAAAAACTATAAGCAGTTGTTGTCAAGTGAGCTAGAAATATTTAAATTTACTGAATATTGACACACTTGAATATATATATAAGTGATTTCAAATCATTGAATGTCCTAAAATAAAATTTGGATTGAGCTTCATAGAAGTTTCAACTTTCCAACAGAAGTTTTTGTAAAAATAATAATAATGAACTGTAGCACATATAGTTTTAAAAAAGAAATTTCAAGCAACTTTTTTTTTCTTTCAAATAATTATTAGATTTTTCAAATATACTCTTATTTAAAAAATTATGTTCGTGTTAAATGTATTTTTGTTAAAATACATAGCACTTAAACTTTATTATCGTGTAGCTTTCTCTATTTTTAAAATTGAACTTATTTTTAATATAAAAGTAAACTTTTTTAACAATTTTTTTTTTTTTTTTTTTTTTGCGTTACAAAATTACAAGCTTTAGAAAGAACGGTAATTATTTAATGGCTTTAAGGGATTTACGTAAGAAGAAAAAGTATTTGTTTTACTTGCTAATAGGTGACATTTTTTATTTTGCAATTGTTTGTAATTTGGATAATTGCCATTGTTTTATATTTTATTTATTTATAGGTTTCACGCCTTTTTTAATTGACTTTTTTTTCGTTTGTGAGTTTGAACAAAAGATTTAAGTAAATAAAATACAAAATGATTGATTACTGACCAAGGTACTAAGGTAAACAGAACGAGTATGTCTTTCCACCTTTATCTCTCTGTCTGATTCTCTCTCTGTCTTGACACCGCGACACAGAACTGTCACCGCCACTTCTCTTTGAACCAACGACAACGCCAAGCAAGATTTAGAACTCTTACAACGATTGAAAACCCCCTGGTTGTCGTCAGCACAGCTTCATTATTTACTTTTGTTGGTATAAATCTTTCAGGCAAACAATTAGCGTAACTATAAACGTATGGAGAAATACGTCATAAATATATCAAAGAAAAAATGTCAACTTTTTTTTACGCATTATAATTGAAGTTAATATTAAATAATACGTATAATTTTGAATACAAAAGTAAAATTAAATTAACGGAGTTGGTCCTTCATTATAAAAAAACAATACAGTGCACTGTTATATGAGAAATGCAAGTATGAGTGCAAAATCTATTTTAAACTCGTATTGTAAATAAGGTATTTATGTATAAATATGTTTACAATTTAAGAACAATATTTTGAAACTTCCATCAATTAAAAACATATCATCGATAAATATTATGATAATAAAATTCAACCTTATGCGCTAGTATTTATTTATAGTAACATATAAATTGATGAAGTAAAAGGTTAAATAACTAGAGAATTCAGTAGCAAATGCCAAAAGTAATAAATTAATCAAGTCAAATGTATAACTATGTACGCAAGGTAAAAATATTATTTTTTTAATAAAATAGTAAAAATCTCGGCTTTGGTCCAGTAAATTTTCTCATCTCTCCTGCAAACGTATGAGACGACTTTATAAATTTACACTATTTTGAAGGAGGGATATTATATAAGAAAGAGAGAAGACTGTATAAATTTAAAACAGTTCATCCTCGTGACTAAACCGTTAAAGCAAACTAAACACGTTCCGTTATGTCAAGAATGGAATAGATGAAAGGCATAAAACAAAAAAATAAATATTCTAACGTCAATATTATATATTATAAATAAAAATAAAAAAAGGGTTTTATATTATGCAGATGTGAAATTTAAAATATTCTAAGAAATAAATTATATTTATTCCAAAATTATTTAAATTAGACACAAATTTTATGGTAAACAGAATTCTTAGAGAAATTTAAGTAAATGAGAAGGTTTGCCAATTTACTTAGAAATTCTTGTTTATAATTACAGAAATCTTTTTACAGCAGTAATTATACTGTACAAAAGTTAGGTGTTTACAAAATACATTACTATATCATTAATTTTAAAATAACAATTTAGTATAATATTATGTTTCATTGTCGTGTACTGTATTTTGGCAAAATAGCTAGGGTTTTTACGATAATAAATTTTATGAAGACCTTGGATAAAGATTGTCGATATAGCACCACTATGATCACTGAGAGCGCACGTTTCAACAGCCAATGAAAGGACCGGAAAATAGAAATATTTTGTTATATCTTATCAATATGATTATAATACTACATTTAACTATTACTAAAGTAATTTTTTTATCATTATTCAATACGCTTAGTTTTAATAAAAGGAAAAAATATAAACTTTTAACACAATCAATCATAATGATATGTTACTATATCAAGATTTATCTAGATGTTTTAAATAAATTAAATATTTCAAGAAATAGATTACGAAAAAAACAAATGTAGATAAAAATCATTGTGAAGTATTTAGGATTAACTATAATGTAACTTTTAAAGATGAGAATGAGCAAGCGAGATATAGTTTGTTTGATGGTCGGTTTTTTATCTTTTGGCCATACAGATAGGCTTTATGTTTGTTCTCTAGCAGTAAAGTTTTCACGGGGCGAGAGAGTGAGTGAGTGAGAGAGAGAGAGAACAGTCTGGAGGAGGTAGCCAAATTTAGCTCGGAAACTGAGCAGCTCGTGCGTAGGAAATAGAACGCGGGGAGTCTGACTTGAGCGTTCTCGCTCTTCTTTGCCAGCTTTATAAAACTCTAGTGTAAAGAATCATACTTGAAATTCATATTCTGAAGTATCATGCAAAATTTATGTCACCTTTATAACTTTTTTTTTTTTTTTTTCGATTTTAATTATTTTTAATTAAGTAATAAAAGATAAAAGCTTGAATTTGATTGAAATTAAAATTGCAATATAGTCATTAATTTTATAAAACAATTTTTCTTCTTGTTTTTGCGCTAACAGTCTTCGTTATTCAATTTTCATTACGTAGAAAATAAATTTATAAAAATTAAAAATATATACTAATATATTTAATTATATTATGTATTTAGATATATCTTAAATTGTTGTTTACAGCAACGTCTGACTTTTAATTAAAAAATAATAATAAAATGATGTTTCAACAACTCAATTTTTAAAAACAGAACGAATAATATATCGTACTTCGTTTCTACTTTTTTCCCCACTATATATTTCAACCAATAAAAATCATATTATAACTAATTTCTTATATTTTACCATCACCAGTGAAACTTTTTATATATAGAAAATATTTGGATATTGTTATAAGGATAGGGTATAAGGATAGAATCTTATATAGTATAGAACCTATATAGAACTGATAAATATCAATAGTATAGATTTTTTGCTCTCTTTTTTATTAATTTGATAAATACAATAAATATTTTTGAAGAATGTAATATATATTTTTTTTCTTCTTCTTTTCTTTCTGCGTTAATATAAAGCTAAAATATATAGTAGTATTAAATAAAATATTATTAACTGGTTTTTCTTACGAGCATTAACATGATATTATTATTATAACAGCTAAAATGGATTTGTTTTAAATATATATTATTATTAATATGTTTGACACTGCACCATAATATATGTATAAAAGTGTGTTTTTAATGGTTAGTAAAAAAATTCATGTTTTTTCTTTTTCTATTATTTCAGACCGATACGAGAAAAATTTGTATTTATATAAGAAGTTAGAAAAAGAAAATAATATAATTAAAATTTACAAATTGATTTAAAACGTCCGACACCTTTAGACATAAAAAAATTAGACTATTCACAAAAAAAAAATTCTTAAAAGATTTTTTTTCCGACAACACGTTAAAAATTATTATTTTTTTATCATATAGTAGTAATTTTTGATAGTCTATATAGAGGAATTATAAATGCCTCTAATGCCAAAATGACTAGATGTCCAAAAAAAGGACAAACACAACAAAAAAAAGTAGGGAAAATATTTAGGGAAATTTTCTTGCTTTTATCAACAAAGAAAAAAAAAAGTATTATTAAAAAAATAAGTTAGTAGGACTAATTTTTTTAAAAAAATCAAAGATATATAGAGGATTTTTTATTTTATATTAAATTGATGTTAAATATTGCACAGGAATAAATTAAAAAATCCTATATTGCCTTTGAATATTTTTTTAACTACTTTTAAAATATACACAAAACACAACAAACACAAATAAAATTGTATAGTTTAGCAATGCAATCAATATTTGATTTTACTGACAAAATCAAAAAGCTATGACGTTTGTCTCCAAGTATTTTATGCATTAGTTGCCTTATACGTAGCACCATAGATTTATAATACATTGATTGGCATACTCAAACGTTCCAAATTTCTTTTTTTATTTTAACTTTTTACAGGTGCATACAATTAATATATTCTTATAACTATTTATAACTAATGTTCTATTTTACACATTGTGAGAATAAGTTTCCCCCTTTGAAAATACTATAAATGAAGACAAACTATTTAGAAATTTTTTATCACATTAATTTGTATTAAAGTAGCTTTTTGATATTTCAGTTATTTGCTTTAGATACTTTGTAGGACAAAATAATCTAACACTGATATTAATATCGATGCTTTTTTTTTTTTTTTTTTTTTTTTTTTTTTTTTTTTTGATCCAGAGCAGAGTTATTCCTTACTTTTCACGATTAGCTGAGCTGACGATTCCACTTGGCCAGCAGAGTTTGTGGCACGACACGTAAACGTGCCTGAATCTTCTTCAAATGTAGATTTTATCAAGAGGACTGCGTTGTTACCCTCGTGAATCATCTGTGTAAAACATACAATTAGTCTCGTAACTTTTGAAATTATTTTCATTTTTAAAATATATACTTATTTTAATGACATTTCTTAATGAAAATATAAAGTGCTTGTAAAGAAATATATACTTTTAAAAAATATATATATATTGCTATTATTTAAATACGCTGTAGGGATATTGCAAGCGTTAAAATTTCCGCTTTTTTTTTTTTTTTTTTTTTTTTTTTTTTTGTACGCAAAATGGTCTAGTAAAGCTTTTGTTGTTGTTGTTGCTACATATAATATAGCAGATAATTTATAGCTAATTTATAAGTTTATTAATTTAGTAATAATTGCAACAACACATTTAAACTTCTTTTATTATCTACCATCGTCAGGAATGTCATGAAAATAAATTATAATCATAAAATTTTTACCTGGAAGTCTGAAGACTGAGGAATTAGGGCACCTTCTCTCAACCACTCTACTGTTGCAGAGGGGTGACCATTGACTTGAGTTCTAAATTGGGCAGGATTGCCTTCAAAGACTGTTGCATCAGTAAGCTTAGTTAAAGAGGGGGGAACTTCTTGACTGTCGGGGGCTGAAATATAAAATACAGGGTAGGTTAGATATCATATCAAGATAAAAACAAAGTCTAAAATAAAAATAATATATTACATAATAATTAGATCAGCTTACCGAGAACTCTGAGGTTTGCAGAGGATGTTATTGAGCCAGCATTGTTGCTGATGACGCAACTATAACGTCCTTCATCTTCAGGGAAGGCTTCAGTGATGTGGAGAACAAAGGAATCTCCTTCTTGAGACATTTTGAAATATTTTGAGGGTTTGATTGGTTGTTCTCCCTTTTGCCATTGAGCTTGGGCTGTAAAAATTGGACAAACTCATTAAAAATACGTATTATAAAAATAAAATAAGAACTTTATCATTATTGTTTTTATATTATATGTGAAAAATTGCCATACTCCAACATTAAAGGTCGACTGATTGTATTCAAATTAATGCAACAGGACTAACATTTACGATTTTTTTTTCTCAACTGTGAGTTGAATAATGAACTGGAAAAGTGAAGTCAGTAAGAGAATGCAGTACTTACAAGGCTTAGCAGTGGCGGTGCACTTGAATCGCACACTCTGTCCTTCATTGACGGACTGGTCTCTGAGCTGTTCCAGCAACTTGGGAGCGGCCAGTCCCTCCTCTGTGTCACTTGTGGACTGAGGAGAGGTGAACTCAGGACCTTGCACCACGCACTCGGCGTCGCAGCGAGCCTCACCCGCGGAGTTGATGGCTACGCACTCATACTCGCCACTGTCCTCGGGCAGTGCCTCAATAATGATCAATGTGCATACGCCGTCCTCCTCCAGAGTCTTGTGTCTGATATCTGATACGATCTTCTTGCCGTTCTGTGTCAACACAAATTTATAACAATTAGCAATAAAATACAATTAGCGTTTTAAATTTTCTTTATTGAGTCAATACATCAATTACTTAATCTTGTGAAATATTTTACTTTTATACATAAAACAATATATAAATACTAATTTTGCCAGCTTACCTTGAGCCAGTGGACATCCAGAGGATGAGTGCCGGTGAGCTTGGCGTCAAATCTGACGAGCTGACCACTGGGTACAGTGGTACTTTGAATGGTAGAGAGGAAACTGGGAGGGACAATGCCACTTCGGCCAGTTCTCTTCTCCTCAACTACAAGATTGGCACTGCACTTGGCTGCTCCTCCGCGGTTCTCAGCAATCACCGCAAATATGCCACTATCCTCAATGTACACCTGCATTGTCAAACCAAGCCAGTTAGCGCAATTGAACTTACTTATGCTAATTATTTGAAAATGTGATGTAAAATGATAATTTAAAGTACTGTACCTGTCTAATGACAAGGATGGACTTGGTGCCAAAAGTATGAATCTGGAAATCATTAGATGGTTGGATTTGGAAGTCCTCACGGAACCATTTGATAGTTGGCATTGGGTCTCCGTCAAACTCAACTTCAAATCTCGCGGGTTGTTGTTCAAATACTCGGCAAGGCTGGATTTTCTTGGTGAAGTGTGGGGACTTTGCTGGTTTCTAAAATAAAATATTGTGCTTTTAAAACTTACAATAACTTATTTATTATTTTGAGTAACTTACCACTTGCCCCTGAACTACGCGCTCCAATGTACGAGCCTTGTGTTCGACTTCAGTGGTTTCTGTAGCTGTGATCTTGCGGGTGATTTCTAGATCACCTTGAACCTAAAATTAAGAAGAAGATAAATCTTATTTTTCACCTGGAGTAAATGATATTTTTTAAAAGAAGAATATCATCATAATTTAAATTATAATTAAGTTTAAACAAAAAATATATGTCACTTATTTTTTCCCTCATGTAAAAATTTTTAGTCACTCACCTCCTTCTGCGTTTGTTTTTGAGTTGCAGTGTGCACCTCGCGTCCATGAACAGAAGACTCGGAGGGATCAGGAGGTAAAGAGGGGATCACCTGATTGTCCACAATCGTTTCCACCACTCTGCGTACTGGACGTGGTGATGCCGTCGTCACACTAGTCTCACTCTGCTCACTACACGTCAGAAATGAAGTCACATGTGTTAGATTCATAAATACATAACATAATTATATAGCAGCAATTTGGGACTTAAAAAAAAAAAAAAATACAGACGAAATGTTCTTATCAGTCAGTTAACTTACAGTTTTTGCTCGTAGCAGTCAGCCATGCCTCGCGCAAGAGAGCTCTGCTTGATTTTCTCTCCGGGAATTGCAAATTGATGTGAACTGTCACGAATCCTAGATTCCTTCATCAGTTGCTCTTCTTCAAGCTGTTTAAATAAAACACATTCAATTAGAAAATCAGCATAATTAAACATTAAATTTTATCAAGAAAATTTGTAAATACAAAGAAAAATGTTAAACAATAATAAATGAATATTCATCGAGATGAAAAAAAATCAATAGAATAAAAAGTGTACTATAAAAAAAATATGTTTTTTTACATGTTCTATTCTAAGTTGCATGCATGCAAAATACACGGCAAGGGGCATAATTGAAAGAAAAAAAATCCAACTTGTCATAAACTTGAACTCAAAACGTGCATTAAAATTGCACTCAAAATTGTCAGCATTTATATTTACCTCTTTAAGCTTGCTATAATAATCCTCTCCTTTCTTATTCTTAACACTCTTCTGCCATTCTGTCTCCTGTTCTGTGCTTGTTTTCTTCTTATGAATCAATTCTCCAACTTCGGTTGTATTAACAGTATTTGTACGTTCTTCAAACACCTTCTCTAATTCACAATCCTGTCTTTCTTTCTGGTACTGTGTTAGGTCATAGTCATACCATGCTACAAAACCCAGAACATACAATCTCAACGTCAGAACATTTCAGGGAGTCACACAATTACATCGACACGGGAAAAGAAATATTGAAGGATAAAAAAAAAAAAAAAAAAAAAAAAAAAAAAGGATAAAGTGAGAAATATTTGGATGATATAACAATCAAACATCATATTTAACTTTTTTTTTTTTTTTTTCTATTTCTCACTTTTTTTTTTAATTTAAAGGTAGACAATAACATTTTGAATTATAATTTTTTTAAGGCGACATAAAAAATACATTGAACAAAATAGGGTATACATTCTCTGAAATATAAAGAGGAAATACATATAACAGCAGTCATGGATTTTTACAGGATGTATTCAAACATTTCAAAATAAAAACAGGGATTCAAAAAATATTTGAGTCAAAAATAAACTTTTTTTTTTCTTCTTTTTTTTTTTAAATTTCAAAATATCAGGGTAATTGCAAAATTCAAGCACACATAAAAACAATAGGTTTAAAATATAAACTTGTGGATTTAATTTTGACCCAAAAAAAAATTTATCACATTACGAACATATACAAGACAAGACGAGAGACACTTTTTTTTTATATTTTTAAAGGTAGTTAGTTGCAGGTTGAAAGAAGAAAAAAAATATTTAGGAAAAAAAAAATAAACATGCAATCTAAAAAATTTTGTAAACATTTATACAGTACCAATAAAAATTTATCTCATACCTTTATAGTCCCTTTATACAGGAAGCATGTAGAAGAAATTAAAAAGACATTTTTCCAATATTTATCGCTGGTAGTATTAGATAAAAAAGCATAAGGTATAAAAATTCATAGGAAAATTTTTAAAGTGTTTATTTGGAGGAAAAAAATATTTTTTTTAGGGTATTGTTAGTAAAAATAAATTTAAGTATTTTATAATTTGTTTATAGGTTTAATAAAGAGGTTTGGATATATTTTTTTATATGAGTATGTGTGAGATTTTTTGTTTAATATTATTTTTTTTATTAAAAAGTAGCATCTTTTTATTTATTTATAATTTTTTTTTTTTTGCAGCAGCACCTAAATAGAAATATGATGGGAGAGAAATGATATTATTAAAATGTTGTGAAGTGTATATATTTATATCTAGTCAGCTCTGGAATCATGTCGATGACTAGATTGTTCACCTCACGTCATTGCTAAAATGTTGAAAAATTAGATAGGAAAACTCACGTCGTGGAGAGTTCTTGAGGACACCACGGAAGTCATCATTACGTGCAGTTACCGTCAGTTCAACGGTGGAGTAAGCTTCACCCACAGAGTTGCGAGCAATAACTTCAACCTTGCCGTTGTCATACTGACGCACCTTGGGGATATCCAAATGCCACATGCCGTCAAATGTCAGCTTGTAACGAGTGCCCTGTGAACATAAAGAAATAATAATGAAGTTAATTAGTGGGTTAAATAAATAATACGTTTATTAACTTTTTTTAAGACTTACGTTAAGTACGGTGTGACCGTTAACAAGCCACATAACTCTTGGTTTAGGATGACCAATGACACGGCACGTGAAGCGGGCGATTCTTCCCTCTTCAATGATACAAGGCTCAGGCTTGAGTGCAAACACGGGCGCTTGCTTGGGCTTGTCATCTTCATCAGGCTCATTAGGAACCCTATGAAAAATAATTTTGTCAAATTGTATAAACAGTTCATTTTACAAAAAAAAAAAAAAAAAAAAAAAAAAAAACTCTTTAAAATGTTAAAATATAAAATATTTCTTAAGCTTACATTTGCCAAGCAGCTTCCATCTCACGGATACGTTCAATACTCTTCATATGTTTAGGCAACTGAGATTCATAAATAATTCCAGGCTTTCCTGTGGTCTTAATAGTAGCTCGAGTTTCATCAGAGCCATACAAGTTGGTAGCACGGCAAATATATTCACCGCTGTCTTCAGGATAAACCCAACCAAAGTTCATGGCAACATAACCGAAGTCATAGATTGGAGTGAAGCGGTTTTCTAGAAAATAAATCAAATATTAAATAATACTGTTTAATGTTTTAGCTTAAAGTTTTTGACTTACTGTGTGGTAGTGGCTTTCCATTGAAGAACCATTCCACCTTCATGTTAGGGTCACCCACTGGAGCCAACTGGCATTCAAACTTGGTGCTCTGCATCTCAACAAGTTCCTTCTGGTCCATGATTTGAGTCACGAACCTTGGAGGTTGTTTCTTATCTACATCATAAATATCCTCAGCGGTCAAGTGGACCTCTGAGGTATATTTCTTGATGGTTGCCTCCATCTGCATCACTGCCTCGGACTTTTTCATTCCCCTTGGTACTTGGTTGTGCAGCAGGATGTTAGGCAGCACTGCAGAAATAAATCAAATTGTTAGTTATTTGCTATCTAAAAGTTTATCATGTTACAATTTTCTTGTAAAGTATAAAGCTCAGAAAAAAAAACAATTCTCTACATATGATAAATTAAAACTGTACTTACTCTTGCATGCGACGCGAGCCTTGGTGACATCAGAGCCAAGCTCATTGGTAGCCCGACACTCGTACTCTCCAGAATCCTCAGGATAAGCATACAAGATATCAAGAGCCACATAACCAAAGTCATATTGAGACTTGAAACGATGGCCAGAGGACAAAGCCTTGCCATTGTGGAACCATTGAACCTTGAGGTTGGGGTCAATCTTGGGCTCCACGCGGCACTCAAAGTGAATAGGCTCTCCCTCACCAACAGATACAGACTCGATCTGAGTGATGAACTTGGGTGGTGACAGAGGAAGGTCCTCCTTCAGAGCGGTTGTCAAATTGCCCTTCTCAAGATCACGCAGCTTCTCTCCCACCAAACCTTCGGGAAGTTGTGTCTCCATGATGATTCCTCTCTTTGCTGTGAGCAGAAAAAAAAGTACAATTGCATACAATTGAAAATGATATTAGCTGATAATGTTTAACTGATTATTTTATTACATACAATGTAATTTAAAATTTGTATTTAAATAAAATCTCACCTTTGCAGGTAAGGTTGGCCTTGGTGGTTGCTGAGCCCCATCTATTGGTAGCCCTGCAGAGCAGTTCACCAGAATCACGAGGGTAAGTCCAGTCCAAGTCCAGGGTAACATATCCAAAGTCATTGATGTTGTGAACTCTGGAGCCGGAGGGGAAGGGACGTCCATTGAGGAACCAATCAATACGCATGGTTGAGTCTCCCACTGGCTCCACGCGGCAGTCAAAGTGAGCAGGACCACCCTCAGGAACGTTGAGTACGTCCTGGACAAAATAAATAATCATTATAGAAAAGAATATTTTTATTACTATATACGACGTAGTGACAACAAAACATAAAATTTTAACGTAACTTGTCGATCATATTTCAAATAAACTCTTAACATACCTTAAGCTCGGTAGTGAAGCGAGGAGGATCTGCTTTCTCCTCATCAGCGGTGACCTCGTCTCTCTTGTGTAGAGTCTCCTCCAGTTTCTGCAAGCTCTCTGTGCCAGTTCTGAAGTTGTTGGGCAGTTGAGGCTCAAGCACGACACCTTGGCGGCCGCGTACTTGAAGCTTGCAGCTCACGGTAGCTTCGCCGTGTCTATTTGTTGCCTAACAAACACACACACAAAAAATGTATTTTTTTTACAAGACTTTTCATTTTAAGCAACTGTAATATTTGAATTTATTATTATTATTTTAACCGCTGCATTTCTAAATTTTTGTATTATTGCTTTATATCAAACCTACCTTGCAAGTGTAAAGACCAGAATCACGTTGGTAAACTCCAGACAGTTCCAAGATGACAAATCCAAAGTCATTGATGGTCTTGATACGAGAACCAGACCACAATGCCTTGCCATTGTGGAACCACTCTACACGCATGCTGGGGTCATTGAGTGGCGTGAGACGACACTCAAAGTGAGCAAGAGAGTTCTCTCCTAAGGTCAGGTCAGTGGGTGTGGTCACAAATTCTGGAGGCTTGCCCAAATCTTCCTCAATTGGAATCTGTCCAGTCTGGGCTCCAAGTCCTTCAAGTTCAGCAATCTTTTCAATGGTACGCTCCATGCCCTTGGGCAGCTGAGAATCCAGGATGATGCTTCTCTTGCCTTGAACCTTCATTGTTGCTGTAGTAACAGCTTCGCCATACTCGTTGAAGGCTCGACAAGAGTACTCTCCTGAATCTTCAGGATACACGGGGGAAATTTCCAGAATAACAAATCCAAAGTCACAGAAAGTACGGAATCTTGATCCCGTCTTTAGTGGCTTTCCGTTCCAGAACCATTCAACCTATAAAATAATTTTGTTCATATTTAATAACTTGAATTAATATTATTATTATTATTATTATTATTTTAATCAATCTATAAACCACGTGGGTGTATTTTATACGTTACCGTAAGTTTAGGATCATCGGTAGGTGTAAGACGAGCTTCGAAATGAGAGCTTTCACCTTCACGCAGGTTGTCGATGTTTGAGAGAGGTACAGTGAAGACTGGAGCCTTGCCTCTGTCCTCTGCAGACCGTTCGTCCCGTGTGCGGATCAGCGAGTCCTCCAAGTTCTGGATCTTCTCGAGTCCGCCCTCCATGCCCTGTGAGAAAACATTTAGTTACATGTCAGTAACAATAATTCAATAACACGATTGATATTGATCAATAAAGTAATGAAATATGTACCTGAGGCAACTGAGAGTCGAGAATAAGGTTGGCCTTTGAAGTACACTTGAGCGTAGCCTTAGTGGAGTCAGTGCCGACCTTGTTGGTAGCACGACACTCGTACTCGCCAGAGTTCTCCTCATAGCAGTACAGGATGTCCAAGATCACGATACCAAAGTCATGGAAAGTACGGTAGCGATGTCCATGAGGAAGCTTCTTGCCATTGTAGAACCACTCCACCTGAATAACAATATCAATGAAGGTTCATATTAATATTAAATTATCTAAAAATAAAAAATCTATATTTTACATCACACAATTTTCCAATACTTAATCATAATGAAACAATAAATGATTGAATAGAAAGTAAAAAATATGTAGCACAATTTACTAAAAAATGTACTTACGGTGAGAGTTGGATCAGCGATAGGAGTGAGTCTAGCTTCAAAGTGAGCGCTCTGGCCCTCCTTGAGAGACTCGACATTGGAGATTTGGGTAATGAACTTTGGTGGATCGGCGGTTGGTGAGGTTGGAGTTCCGGCCTGTTGACCTCCTTGAGATTCGAGTTCTCGGATACGTGCCAGAGACTCGGGCTGTAGAGAGTCCAAGTACACTCCTCCCTTGCCAGCGCATTTAATTGTGGCACGTGTTGTATCTTCTCCATACCTAGGTAAACAAACATGTATTTTAATTGTGTTAATTTGCTTATGAGCGTAATAATTTATTCAACATTGATGTTTACTACAGTACTTACTTGTTGGTAGCCTTGCAGATATACTCTCCAGAATCGTGACTCTGAACATAAGCAATGTCCAAAACCACAAATCCAAAGTCAGAAACTGTCTTAATGCGTGAAGAATGACGCAGAGGTTGTCCATTATGGAACCACTCAACCTTGAGAGCTGGATCACCAACAGGAACGAGGGTACATTCAAAGTGAGCGGACTCTCCGTCCTTGAGTCCCTCAAGGCTCTGCAAAAACACGGAAAATAATTATTAATTTTGCATGATTGAAATTTTAAAACACTATTTATATTAATAGTTTATATACTGTAATTATGAAAAAAAAAAAAATCTTTTTTGTTTTATACCTGGATCTGGCTGGTGAACTGTGGTTTCTGTCCCTTGGACTTGTCAACACATTCCAAGTCAACACTGATCTCGGCCTTGCCCCACTTGTTGGTGGCACGGCAAGTATACTCGCCAGAATCTTCAATTTTGGTGCCAAGAATCTCAAGGACCACCATGCCAAAGGCATACACAGTGCGTACACGATGGCCTAAGATAGACAAAAAAATACACATTATAATGTTTTCAATATATATTTTGCTTTAATATATTAAATAAATTGATCAAGGATATTAAAAAAAAAAAAGTATTTGATTTACAATGGTACTTACTTGCTTTGAGCACCTCTCCCTTGTAGTACCACTCGACAACCATGGACTGATCACCCACTGGAGTGAGAGAAGCTTCAAAGTGAGCAATGTCACCCTCGCTGAGATTGGACAAGTTTTGGAACTGCAAATATGAATTATAATGTCAATACCTTTTGCGCTGTCAAATACAACTCATAATTGCATTTTTTTTTTTTTTTCAAAACAAGAAAACATATTATATTTAATTACAAATACTGTACTGGATGAATTTTTACGACACGTATTTCAAGTACTTGTATTCTAAAACATGTAAAATCAAGTACAAATTTTACTATTATAATTCATAACAGTATTTAGGTAACATGTACTACATGACAATCACAATCTACTTAAAGAGCAAGCCTGTTAGTGCAGTAAAAACAGACCTGATATTTCAAATTAGGGCAGAATCCCACACAACGCTGCAAAAAAAAAAATAAACCAAGCAAAATTTCACTTCACGCATCATATTATAAAGCAAATTCTGGTGTGACAAAAATGACTTTATATTGAATGAATACAGGGGTGATCAATGCAATTCATTGTCACAAAATAAATAAATATTTGTTAAGGGTTTTGTAAGAAAGCACAGTAAAAACAAGAAAGTTAAAAAAAAAAAAATTGAACATAGTGGGAAAATATTCTAAATTTCAAAGGTAAACACCCAGTAATATAAATTACTTTGTATTCTTAGGTTTCTTTGAAAATAAAGGACAAATTGAAAATAATAATGTCCTTTTTTTTGGTATGTTATATTTTACTGCTACTATATAATTCATTAATGGGTTGAAAGAAAAGTTATGTTGCAATTACCAAAATAATTCAATTTATTTTTTATATGGAAGAGGAAAAAAATAGCAACATTACTCAAATTTAGAAGGCAAAAAATATAATAACAAGTGAGGGGTACAGAAAACACATAGAAAACCACTCCAAAAGCACAGAAGATGTAACACACATACTCAGACATCAAACTAACCTGAGAAGTGAAACGAGGTTCTTGTCCCTCATCACTCTCTGGTGCCTTGCCGTCAGGTCTGCTGAGAGAGTCCTCAAGGTCCTGGATTGCTTCCAGTCCTTCCTTACCCTTGGGATGTTGAGTGCTGTCAATCAGACCCTCCTTGCCTGTAGACAAAAGTTATAATTATTCTCATGATCATAGTAGTCAGAGCTAGATATTTGATATTGCTTTGATCAAGCATACCTGTGCAGTAGATAGTGGTGGAGGTGAATGCTTCACCTTGAAGGTTGTAAGCCTTGCATGTGTAAATGCCTTGATCTCTCTCATATACATCAGTTAAGTCAAGAGTAACATAACCAAAGTCGCTAGTCATCTTGAAGCGAGAACCTGAAATAAATCAATAATAAGAAATCCACTTTTTTTTCTTGCATTTTTAATGCAGGCTATATCTTACAAGATAATTATGATGACCAATTTTGTGGAAACTTACCGTGCTCCAGAGCCTTGCCATTGAAGTACCACTCAACCTTAAGATTGGGGTCATTCTTTGGCTCAACATTGCACTCCAAATGCAAGGGCTCAGTTTCTCCCAGGTTGAACTGGGGTTCCAGAGGAGTAATAAACACAGGCTTGGGGAACTCAGGTTCGGGACCGGAAGATTGGCGTTGATACTTGGATGCGTAAGCATCGTCAGTTTCAAGCACCTTCTCCAAGCCAGCTTGGCCTTGTGGGTGTTGAGTGTCAAGGTAAATGCTGCTCTTAGCTGCAAATTGAAGAAAGAAAAAAACTTAGTATTTTTGCAATTTGAATTTTAATGACGTACCTGCAAATATAATATTTTCTTATATTATGTTTTTACTTACAAGAGCAACGGAGAGTACCAGTGGTGACGGCTTGTCCCTTGCTGTTGGTAGCTTTGCAAGTGTAAATACCAGAGTCTTCAGCATAACATCCACTGATGTCCAAACCAACAAAACCAAAGTCGTAAGTGGACTTGTAACGAGCACCAGTGGGCAAAGGTTTGCCATTGATGAACCATTCTAAAATTTGAAACCATCAATGAGTACTTAAAAAAAAAAAAATTACTTCATTACATAGTTTCTGATCATACTTTCAGTAATAAAAATAATTAGAATAAAAACATACCGATCTCCATGGTTGGGTCCTTGGAAGGCTCCACATTACACTCAAAGTGTGCATTCTCTCCTTCCTTCATCTCAACATTGTTAAGATGAGTAATGAATACTGGAGACTCAAATACAGGCTCAGTTGATTCACGGGTGACCTCCTTTGGTGTTTCCAGAGCTTCAATGATTGGCAGAGCATCTGGACGAAGGGAGCTTCCCAACAGCCAGTGACGGTCTGAAATATTATGACAGAAATGAATTCACATCTTTATTTTAAATTTAATTTGTATTTACCTTCAATTTTGAGAGTGCAAGTAGATACAGCCTCTCCAAGTCTGTTAGTTGCCTTGCAAGTATAGATGGCAGAGTCATCAGCACGCAGACCATTGATAGCCAATGTGACGAGACCAAAGTCAAACGTGCTCTTGATACGTGTACCTGAGAATCACAAAGTGAAAAGTCAAATTTGGGAAAATATTCTGAAATAGTTTTGTAAATACACTTCTACACAAATTTCCATAAAAATTAATACAGCATAAGTTTACTCACCAGTTGTGAGTGAGACTCCATTCTTGAACCACTCAACCCTGAGGTTGGGATCTGCGCGAGGCTCAACTTGGGCCTCCAGACGCACATGTTGACCCTCAACCAGCTTGTCGAAGCTGGTGAGATGGGTGGTAAATACTGGTGCTTGCTGAGGAGTAGTATCCACAAACATCTCTGGCACGCGGTTACGTTCAGCCTCCGCAAGCTGGATCTTCTCCCATGCATCGGGTTGCAGTGGGTCTTGTACAATAGAGGACTTAGCTGAAAAAAAAATTTAGTTTAAATAAAACAAGTTCTGCTGAGTAAAGTTCTAATTTCTGAGTGAGTTGAAAATATTTTTACATCATACAGATCATTAAAAGAAATGTGAGGAAATAATTTTTACTTTAATAATACTTACTCTTGACTTTGAGAGAAGCTGAAGAGACAGCTTCTCCAGCAAGGTTGATAGCCTTGCACATATACACGCCAGCATCCTCTGGTACAGTCTTACTGATATCCAAATTAACATAACCAAAGTCATGTGTTGCCTGGAACCTTGAACCTACAAACAGAGACAAACCAGTGTCGTTAGTACATGATAATTACATGGATAGATATAGAGTGTGATAATACAGGAAGATTTGTGGAGCCATGCTGCAGAAGATAAGAGCTGAAAAATACATTCATCCATCACCATTTTGTGCAATAAAAGGGTGGCATATATATATATATATATATATATATATATATTTTAATCAGGTGCGTATTTTGTGCCAACATTTAATTGTTGTTGAATAGAAATTCTGATTGATCAAACAATCTTTGTTCTTTACAAAAGTATTGAATGTATAATGTAATTTACTTCATTTCATTTCCACTCAAGACTTTTGCATGAAAATGGATAATTTTTATCAATGTCAGATAATTTTTTTCAAAAACAAAATTTTAAGATTTATTGTTGTTAAATACCTGGAGGCTGACAGTTGATGAAAAAACCAAAACTATCTGAAATTACAAAATCATACTCTCAATCATTCATTCAGTGGACTTTTGTATAATGTTAGCTTCTACATTTAAAAAATAAATAATAATAATAATTTTAAATAATAGAAATTTTAAATTTTATGTTGCACCTTAATCATATTAAAAAGGTCACTAATGCCAATGCTTTCAATTTTCACTTTCAGTACAACTTTATGCAGCAATTGAACATATAGAAATACTGCAATGAGTTTACACAATCAGTTTGAATATTCTGTGTTTTTTTAGGTATTATGAAGTATTGTACAAAGTTTCAATAAATAATAATTTAACTTACCCATCTTAAGTTCAACGCCATTGACAAACCACTCAAACTTGAGGTTTGGATCTCCAACAGGCACAACACGGCACTCAAAGTGAGCATTCTGTCCCTCCCAAACTTCCGAGGGTCCAGTAAGCACTTGAGTAAAGATTGGCTTCTCGAACACCTTGTCTGATTCCTCAGATCTTGGGGTTGGTCCCATCTCCAGGGCTTGGATCTTACGCATACCCTCAGGATGTTGAGTCTCAAGCTGAATGCTTGCCTTGCCTGAATAGCAGAATAAAAATAAAAAATAGTAACAATAGTATTTTTTTTCTTTCAATTTTGGTGGTTATAATATAATTTAAATACTCACTTCTGATGCGCATGGAGGCAGTAGTAACAGCCTCTCCAAGTGCATTAGAAGCACGGCACATATAAACACCCTCATCTTCATCTCTGACGTGAGTCATATCAAGAGCCACAAATCCAAAGTCATGAGTACGTGTAATACGAGAGCCTGAGGAAACATATAAATTTAGTACCAAATCATTCTACAGTAACAATATAGATTTTACTTACTGGTCTCAATAGGCTGTTCATTTCTGAACCACTCGACCTTAAGAGTAGGATCATTGACAGGAATGAGACGACACTCAAAGTGAGCTGTCTGTCCTTCTGCGAGAGCATCAATGTTCTGCAGAGGTGCAGTGAAGACTGGACGTTGAGTAGTCTTGGGATCCTCAATATCAGGACGCTGGAAGTGTTGGTGACCCTCCAGTTGCTTGATCTTCTCAAGTCCCTCAGGACGAGCGGACTCAAAGATAACACCGCTCTTGCCTGCACGAAGATGGTTTTTTAATTGGAGACAACGTGTATTTTTTTTTGTAAAAATGAAGATTACATAATTAAGCAGAGTAAAATATTTCAGGTTCATTATTCTAGCATTTTCATATCAAAAATATTCTAATGTAAAATTTGGTAATAAAAAAAAAAAAAAAAAAAAGTCTATTTATTACTTATTATAATGATGTGATTATTATAATGATTATAAAAAATAATAAAAAGTCTATTTAATACTCATTATAATAATGTGTTTAAAACATAAGTTTTTTTTTTTTTTTTTTTTAAGTAGTTGGGACTTACCAGTGACGTTGATGGTGATGCTAGATGAGCATTGACCTAGAGCATTGATGGCCTTGACAGTGTATTCTCCTGCATCCTCAGGGTATACATGGCTCATATCCAAAGCCACATAACCAAAGTCAAATGTGATGTGGAAACGAGAAGCAGATGGTAAAGGTTTGCCATTGTGATAGAACTCAATGCGAAGATTAGGATCGTGAATTGGCTCCACACGGCATTCAAAGTGGGCATTTTGTCCCTCCACAAGTTCAGTATTGCCCTGTAAAAAAAACATAATAACATTTTTATTTATTTATATCTTAAAAAATATATTTATATCCCTGTCGATTAATGGTTGCATTTAGTTCCCCTAAAAAAAAAGTATTTTTAAGTGATTTCAACTTACATGAAGTTGGGTAATAAACATGGGTGGAGTTGGCACTGGTTCCTCCACTTCCAAACGACCTTGATGACCTTGGGCTTCAAGTTCCTGAATCTTAGCAAAACCTTCTGGATGTTGTGAGTCAAGATAAATACTGCGACGAGCTATTTGTAAGGATTGAGGTTAGTTTTTTGTTAAATACGTTAGTGTCTAGAGGATATTTTAATTAATACATATTTTTAGCTATAAAGATTTTTTTTTTACTGTATTGTAACTTTTTATTGCCTTTAAATTATTTAATTTATTTTTCTTCGTATATTCCCCCACTTACTTTTTTTTTGTTAAATTTTATCATGCATAAAAAAACGTACCAGAGCAGTTGATATTGCAGGTATTGACAGCTTCTCCCTGTAAGTTAGTAGCTTTGCACATGTAAGTGCCAGAATCCTCTTGGTATGTGTACAGTACGTCAAGAGCAACATAACCAAAGTCATGGGTGGTACGGAAACGATGACCAGTACGAATGGCAATGCCATTAACAAACCATTCCATACGGAGGTTAGGATCATTGATAGGCTCAACACGGCACTCCAGGTGAGCATGTTCACCTTCCTTGAGGTTCTCCAAGCTATGAGCAAGAAAATAAATAGGTCACAAAATATAATTGTATTTTCAAGTACATTGTACAAACACATTCTATATTTAAATATACCACGCTGCTATACTAAATCATTTTTTAAGTTATTTACATTTCTCATTTTTTAATTATTTTTGAATGAAATGTTTGAAAAAAATTTTGGTTTTATTTTTAGATGTTTAAAGATAGAAATATTACATTGTTTTGTCATATTTTATAGTTTTTACACAAAAACCGCCAAAATTTGAATCAAAAAAATACAAGTACTGCCATCTATTGGCGGTACATGAAAACTCTTAATTTTCTCCCTCAGAAAATTGTAATTATGTATAATTATATTATAATGAATAAATAAAGTTATTCACTTATAGAACTATAGAAAATATATTTAGATAAAACATCCCAAAATATTTATGCTTGAACAAAAATAAATTAATTAATAAATGAATATGAAATTAAAGATTTGAAGTAATTTTGTATATAGCCGCCTCGGAAACGGAAAGTAACGAGAATGTTAAGTTTTAATTTTTACCTGTTAAGTGGAGTAACAAATACAGGTTTCTGTGGAGCAGCTTCCACTTCCTCCTTCTGTGGTCTGGCATAAGATTCCAAGCTGCGGATCTTCTTAAGTCTGTCCTCATCAAGAGTATCAAGACACAAGCCTTTCTCCGCTGCAACATAAATCACATAGAATTGAATATACAATATTATAATATAGAAAGAAAAGAAAAAGAAAGAAAAAAAAGGTTTATAATGTAAATTATAGGAACAGAAATAGATTAAAGCTTGTCTAATGGAAAATTATACAATGTGACAAATTTTAATCAGAGCAACAGTATTAACTTAAGATTCAAGTAATTTAACTTTTCATATAACATGCTTTAAGTTTTAACCTATTTTTATTCCTTTGATGTACACATGAAATTAATATAGCAGATAATAAGTCAATTAATAATTTAGGCCATGTCATGCTGTACAAAAAAAAAAAAAAAAAAAAAAAAAAAAAAAAGATAATAAAAATGGGGTTAATAGATTATTTTCCTCTATTTTGGAAGACAGTGTATAAAATATCATTAGGGGTATTTTGGTACATAAAATGTATTCTAATGACCTTCTTTGCTGGAGAATGCAGTGAAGCGTGCCAAAATTCTTAGCATACCTCATTTTTTTAATTAACAAGTATGGGAGGATGCAAGGATTCTTTTTATAGTTCTACGTTATTTTTCCATGGTATTGTAAATACTTGGTAAATTTTGTGAGTTTGATATTTATGTTTGAGTATCAATTAAAAGAATAAAATACTAAATAAATATTTTATTACTACAAATTTGAAAGATAAATTGAACAAGAAATTTTCAAAGAACAAAAGACAAGGAAGAATACATTACAAATAATAAAAAATAAAAGGAACCCATGCTAACACCAATTTTAATGCAAAAATTTAAAAAAAAAAAATATATATACAAGAAGAAAGATAAGAAAGGAAATTTTCATAAAAATCATATCATGCTCCAGTTGAAACCTTTTATTTTTAATTGCATAAATGACAATAAAAGAGTTTTTGAGGGAGAAGTAACACAAGAAAAGGATGAAATAAATTACTAAAATGCATCACACATTTTGAAAGAAGAAAAAAAGACACACCTAATCAAAACTAATATCTATAATAAACAACAAACGGAGTAGGGCTGTTGTTAAAGTTACACGTGAAAAATGTTGGTTTACCTTCCACTTTGATGGAGCATGTGGTGACGGCTTCTCCCACGGCATTGCGAGCCTTGCACATATAAGTGCCGGAGTCCTCAGCATATGCGTACAGGATGTCCAGCGCAACAAAACCAAAGTCATATGTTGTCTTGAAACGATGACCTAATGAACAAAACAAAAATATAAATATTTTAATCAGAAGATTAATTTTCTTATTTAGATTTCAATTTTTAATGTTGAATAGATTTTAAGGTTATGTGCGTAAAGTGTAATGCTGTTGAAAAATATTGAAATGGCAAAATATGATCATTACCTTGAGGAATGGGACGACCATTGCAGTACCATTCAACACGCATAGTAGGATCATTGACTGGAGTAAGGGTAGCCTCAAGATGAGCACTCTGTCCCTCCACCAGTTTCTCCAAGTTACGCAGAGGACGTCCAAACTGAGGTTTCTCGTGAACTCCCTCTTCGTCATCGTCTCTCTTGTGTGAGTGATCACTCTCAAGATATTGAATCTTCTGCATGGCTCCCTCATGTTGAGTTTCAATGATGATGGATGCCTTAGCTATAAGGATAAATATAATAAATTAGTATTTCAAAACATGGCTTTATATTATAATATAATATTATTTATTTTATTATGGTTTTATTGACTTACATTTGACTGTGATCTTAATAGATGAGGTTGCAGTTCCAAGACGGTTGGTAGCCTTGCAAGTATACTCTCCAGCATCCTCAGCATAGACAGATAAAATATCAAGAGCAGCAAATCCAAAATCGTATGTGGTGCGGAAACGGTGACCTGAAAGGAGGGAAAATAGATTTATAATTTAACTATTTTCAACTATTGCATATTTCTTGTGAGTCATTTTTACTGAGATATTGATTTATTTGAAATGTGCAACTTAAAGTTCTTTAAACAAATATAGTTTAAAAATTAATGATTGTTTAAAAAAATAAACTACTCACCACTTTGAAGTGGCATGCCATTGTGATACCACTCCACAGTCAGATTTGGATCTGGATAAGGCTCAACACGGCACTCAAAGTGACAGCTCTGTCCCTCAACAAGTTGAGATGGTCCATTCAACTTGGTGGTGAACTTAGGAGGCTGAGTAATGATGGTTTCTTCATCCTCCTTGCGGCTGATACGAGAGGAGTCGTCCAAAAATTGTTGACGTTCAGTGATGCTTTGAGTCTCAAACAGTAGAGATTCCTTAGCTGTAATTTAAATCAAAGTTAGATATTGAATTCTGTGAATGATGAAAGTTCAAACTTACATCTGCAGTCAAGCTGAGATGAGGTCACGGCTTGACCCAGGTCATTCACAGCGCGACAAGTGTAAGTGCCGGAATCTTCAGGGTAGACATATTTCATGTTGAGGGCGACGTAACCGAAATCGTGCATTGTGGTCACGCGATTGGCTGCGGAATTAACATACATAATTAATATATGTAATTAAATATTTGTTACCTTAATTTTCAGCATTCATTCATTTATAATTATTATTATTATTATTGGCTCAAATTGCCAATTGGAATAAATATTGATTACGTAAAAACGCTTTTTTTTTTTTATGAAATAAAACTTATACTCACAGGCCTGGATAGGGACTCCATTCCTGAGCCATTCAACACGTAGTCTTGGGTCTCCCACTGGGATAAGGCGTGCCTCAAAGTGAGCAGGCTGGTTCTCAGTGACCTTGAGGTCACGCATAGGCTGAGTGAATACTGGAGCCTGGAGAACAGAATCCTCAGGAGCAGGTGTAGGCTGGCTGCGAGGAGCGCCCTCAAGATAGTTAATCTTGGTCATCGCGGACTCGTGCTGGGTCTCCAGATAGATTGATTTCTTGGCTGTGTGAGAGAAATAATAATTGCTATGAGATTCTTGCACATTGTTTTGTAATTGAATTCGAGGTTAATAAAGTTGTTGTAAATAACTCGCGTTTTTCTGTCGCAATAATGCACAAATTAAAACCTAATATTTGAATACTCACATTGTACTCCAAGAGTAGCTGAAGTCATAGCTTGTCCCAGAGCGTTGCTAGCACGGCAAGTATAGGTACCAGAATCCTCAGGGTACGCGTACATAATATCAAGAGCAACAAAGCCGAAGGCATTAGTCTCGGTGAAACGAGATCCCGCGCGTAGAGGTACGTTGTTATGGAACCACTCGACCTTCATTGTGGGGTCGGATACTGGGATGAGGCGGCACTCAAAGTGAGCACGCTGACCTTCCTTGATAACGATGTTCTTGATGGAAGATGTGAAGACTGGAGCCTGAGCAGTGGATTCCTCCACATACTCGGTACGGTTGATGCGTGACCTGTCTTCAAGATACTGCAGTTGTTCCAAGTTGGACTGGTTTTGAGTGCTAGTCAAGATCTGAGCGGAACCTGAGTAACACACAACATCAAAAGTACGATTAATGTGGGGTGAAAATAGCGATCGATTATATAAACAACTGTTTAATAAATCTCTATACTCTATTTTCTACATCGTATTTTTTCGATTAATCCTCCAATTTAAATTCCAGCTAAGTTACTACAAATATTTTCGAGATTAATATAATTTTATTTAGAGCAACGACATTTTTACCTTTTCTCCATATTCGTGACATCACGATGTTTATTAATAAAGAATTAAGTCACTTTAATAATACTATACAAACATTGAGATGCAACTGCATAACATGTTGTAAAACTTAAGATAAAGCCTAATGATAAACATTTAATCTTTATCCATAGTAATTATGTCGATAACATCTCTTTGTGCAATTATTTTTAGTGTAAATAAAAGGAATTAAAAATACATGGCACAAGGAAATTATAAGTAAACAAGAAGTATTGTTTAATCCTAATTGTGCCGTAACTTTGAAATGTACTTTATTACTATCGTATTTTATTTTATTGTATATCGTTTTAATTTGAAAATAATAATAAATAAAAAAATATATATAAAAACGTTAATTTTTTACGCATGCGCAAAAATAATAATACGATTACAAATAAAAAAATATATTATAAAAGAACTGATTTTTATACCCTCTGAAATAAAAATAATAATTGACAAAATCTGAAACTATAAAGTTAAAAATATTAACGCAAAAAAAAAAAAAAAAAAAAAAAAAAAAAAAATAGAGGTCTTTGAGTTCTAAAAGGATTGACCCGAAGCCGGCGGTATTCATTAACCTCTTGTTAGCGCCCCAAAAAGGAAGAAAAAAAAAAAAAAAAAAAAAAAAAAAGCATTATTATAGCACCTTATTTTTTTTATCCTTTCTAATTTCCCAATACAAGTTATTTTACGTTTTATTAACCGCTACTGACTATTGACTTTGTATGTTCAAACAGTTATTATTTGTTCGCTTTTTATAATTTTGCCAAATTAAATAATAATACTACTTACTCTTGACTTGTAGAGTGCAGGTGGTTTCCTCTGCTCCCATCATATTGACGGCGCGGCAAGTGTAAATACCGGAGTCCTCGGCAATCAGATCAATGATGTCCAGAGCAACATAGCCGAAGTCGTGAATGGGACGGAAGCGATGTCCTAAAAAAAAAAAATTAGTAATAACAATAAAATCTTGAGTTATCTAAAAACGAAAAAAAAAAAAACAAAACAAAAAAAAAACACGTTATTGATTACTTACCAACAGTGATTGGACGACCGTTCTTGTACCACTCGACTTTAAGGTTGGAATCTGTGACGGGTTCCAACTTGCACTCAAAGTGACAATGCTGACCCTCGCGCATGTTGTCAAAGCTCTTGGGCTTGGTCACAAATCTGGGACGAATGTTAACGATTTCTTCCATCATTTCTTGTTTGCGGTAACGGGAGGAATCCTCCAGATATTGCATCTTCTCCAGACTGTTCTGGTGTTGAGAATCCAAAATCAGGTCTCTCTTTGCTGTAAATACAAAAACATCATTTTAGTAAAAAAAAAAAAATAATAATATTAATAATAATAAATTATCGAACCGACAAGAAGTACATATTGTTAGCCAAGAACTTGATAATTTCTTACCAATGACCTTGACGGAACATGAGGTGACGGCTTCTCCAAGCATGTTGTAAGCTTGGCAGCTATAGACACCAGAATCCTCAGGATAGACACTCAGTAAGTCCAGGGCGACGTAGTCAAAGTCGTGAGCGGGACGGAAACGATGTCCTGTCTTAATGGGACGTCCATTGACGAACCACTCCACTCTCATTGATGAATCATTGACTGGCTGCAGACGGCACTCAAGGTGCACGTTGGTTCCCTCAATGATGTCCACATTGTGGAGAGGCTTGGTGAACTGCGGTGCTTGCTGTACTGGCAGACTTTCATCAGCACCACGAGAGTACTGGCTGCTACGAGCTGCGTGGTCCTCAAGCATGTAAATCTGCTTGAGAGCTTCTTCATTCATTGTGTCGCTCTCAACACCCTCTCGGCTCACGATCTAAAAAGAATTAAGAAGCGTTAAAAATTGAGATCATCAAAATTTTTATCGATATTTCAACTAAAATTTCAACTATAAATAAATACAACTACACGTGTTACTCACCCTGACGCAAGCAGAAGTATGTGCAGTGCCGAGATGATTGACAGCTCTTACGGTGTATTCACCAGAATCGTATGTGGTGCAATGAATGATATCCAGAGCTACGTAACCGAAATCGTAGTAGGTCTTGAATCTGGACCCTACAGTGATTGCCTTGCCATTGAAGTACCACTCTACACGCATTGTGGGGTCTCCCATTGGCTCAAGACGGCACTCCAGATGAATGTTCTTACCCTCACTTACAGGCTGAGGGTCAGAGAGAGGCTGTACAAAGATTGGTTTTGACTTGGAGATTTCCTCAATACAATATTGTGGCTCCTGGAACTTGGATTCTTCCAAGTGACGTGTCTTCTCAACAGTCATGCGGTGCATGCTGGAGGTGTCGATACTGGAGCGAGCTGAAATCATAAACAAAATAAAAATCGTAAGCAACTACATCAAAAATACAGCACCATTAATATTAAATAAAATATGAATTAACCTGCAAAGTTCAATTTTGATTTTATTATTTATTTTGTTGTTGAAAAAAAATTGTAAAATAGTGCATAATATATCGCAAATGTGCACAGTGAAAAATTACGTTCACGTCGAAGCGCTATTCTAAACTACGATTACTTACTTTCAACTTCCATGGTTGCAGACAGCTGTGCTTCACCCAGAGCATTACGAGCTAAGACAGTGTATGTACCAATATCCTCAGAGCGAACACTGATGATATCAAGTGCTACGTAACCAAAGTCATAGTAGGTCTGCACGCGGCTAGCGCTCATGATCACCTGTCCATTGTGGTACCACTCAATCTGAAACATAATATTGCAGTTTTAGTGTTAAGTTTTTATTTTTATATTATGTAAAAATGCTTTATTTTTTTATTTTTTTTTTTAACAGTATAATTTTATTTTCAATTACGCACCTGCATTGAGTTGTCATTCTGAGGCTCTACACGAACTTCAAAGTGAGCACGCTGTCCTTCCACAATCTTATTAGTTCCCTTGAGAGGTCCCAAGAAGCGTGGTTTCTGCGTGACGGTGGTTTCTTCTTGAGTGGTGCGTCCAATGCGGCTAGAATCCTCAAGGTACTGGATTTTCTCCAGTCCCTGAGGATGCTGGGACTCGAACACCACGTCGGTCTTGCTGATGACGGACAGCTGGGCAGAGGTCTCTGATTGTCCAGACTCGTTCACGGCGCGACAAGTGTACAAGCCAACATCGTGAACTGTCACGTACTTGATGGTAAGAGCGACGTAACCAAAATTGAAGAACGCCGTAATTCTGGAGCCTGAAAGTAATTAAAAAAATTATTACACGTCTCAATAACATATCAACCTATTTAAAATGCGATATTTTGTATTCCTCAATACTTACTTGCTTCCACAGGGCGTCCGTCCTTGAACCATTCTACTCGCATGGAGGAATCTCCGACAGGCTCAAGCCTGGCCTCGAAGTGTGCAAAACCTCCCTCGCGGATCGCCTTCTGGTCCTTGATTGGCGACTTGAACTCAGGAGGGGGCATGACCTCACTGGACTCAATCATGTACTTAGCGTACTGTTGTTGCTGGTAGGACTCAAGCTCGCTGATCTTCTCAATATAGCGCTGCTGCTCGGGAATTCCAAGCTCAGCAGTCACGCTGCTGCGAGCTGAACACAAACAAAATATTTTTAATAAATACATTTACGAGTTTAGTATCACTAAATAAACACGAATACTTACACAGAACTTTAAGGTTAGAGTTGCTGATGGCCTCTCCCAAAGCATTGTAAGCTCTCACGGTGTACACTCCTGCATCTTCGGCACGTAGGTGCATGATGTTCAAAGAGACATAGCCGAAGTTGAAGATAGTGGTGATGCGAGAGCCTGAAGAAAAACGAGTGAAAATTAATTAAAAAAAAAAAAAAAAGAAAAAAAAAAAGACTAATAATTGTAGGCAATTAAAATAATAATTGCGTAATATTATTAACAAAAACTTTTTGTAATAACATTTTTCTATTTCCTTGAAATTTCGAGTATAAAACGGAGATCAAAAATCGATGTACTTACTTGCAGTGATGGCCTTTCCGTCCTTGTACCATTCAAGTCTCATAGTGGGATCACTGACAGGGGTGAGCTGTGCTTCAAAGTGAGCATTGCGACCCTCTTGCAGTTCTCCTAAGTCCTGCAGAGGCTTCACAAAGTTGGGACGTTGCATTGAAGATTCGTCGACAGTATCGGTGCGCTGGTAGCGCGTGTAGTCCTCCAGTTGTTGAATATATTGCAGACTGTCTGGGTATTGGCTAGTCTGCTCGATGCCGGCGCGAGCTTCAATACAAAAACGTGTTTACATTAACGCAATTATCATATCAATACACATTAATTGATTCATATTCTCAATAAGATAAGATAAACAAACTTTTATACTATGATGTACCACTACAATATGTTTGTCTTTACTTTAATCAGTTAATTTTAAGTACAATTATTTGCATAATAATTCCAATCTTGATTAACTTATTTCCGTTATATTTTTATTGTAAATTTCATCATTTTTTTTTTAATAAATTATTGTATTAATCTGAAATTGAATAGAATGATGGATAATTTTAACTTCATTATTTAAATTAAAACGCATTTTAAAAATAAATGTGACTACCGACAAAATTTCTTTATTTACCTGTGACGCTGAGAAGAGCCTGGGACTGCGCGACTCCCGATGCACTGGTCACTCGGCACACGTACTCGCCACTGTCCTCACGGATGATGCTCATGAGCTCCAGACAGATGTAACCGAAGCGGAAAGTGGTTGTAGCACGAGAGCTAGCGGCCAGAGGTCTACCATTGATGAACCATTCAACGGTGATGGTGGGATCTCCCACTGGCTCTACGCGAGCTTCCAGCTTGATACGTCCACCCTCAGATTGGGACACATCTTGCAGAGGCACCACAAACTGGGGTGGAGGATAAGATTTCTCAGGTTCAGACGTGGGTTGTTGGGGCTTAGCGCGCTCTACATGGCGCAGGAAAATAACCTCGGGCTCATTAGGTGCTCTAAAATACGAGAAATGAAGAAATTAATTATTATAATGTACTGTAATTAAATAAGCTTTTTTTTATTATAATACTAATTGAGAATAATAAAACTGATATTCCGTGACTTACTGAGGTTCAATGACCTTGGTAGGTCTGGGCAGATTAAGACGACGTGGCTCAGGAGTGGATCCCTTGGGTCCCTCAACAAAGAGACGTGCCCGAGTCGCGGTGGAGCCAGCGACATTCTGAGCGGTGCACTGATACCAAGAGGCATCACATAATTGGGCAGCTGGGATATCCAGCTGAGACGCACCACCGTCAGTCGAGATAATCAGGTTGGGGCCATTGTTAACTGGGACTCCATCCTGAATAAAAATATTTAGGTAAGTTAGGTCAACAATATATGATTGAGTTATCTTCTATTTCAAGACAAATTTATTTGAATTAACGTACCTTCTGCCAGGTGATGCGTGGGATAGGCGTGCCTACTGCGCGTGCACTGAGCACCACAGGTTCTCCTTCCTTGACTTGTACGGTGGTGAACCGCTCGACAAACTTAGGAGCAACTACTTGTTCCTTTTCTACTACGTTCAATTGGCACTCAAAGCTCGTCTCGCCTGACTTGTTGCGAGCCACGCATGAAATCTGCAAGATACGATGTATTATAGTACGAAGTGATAAAATATAAGCAAGAAAAAAAAAATGTGATTAACTTACAGTTCCGGCATCCATACGGCTAACATTTGTAATCATAAGCGCATGGTTTCCAGATTCATTGACCAGAATTTTATGAGTTGCGTCATCACAGATTTGACGTCCATTGAGATACCAGGTAACCTCAGGATAAGGACGTCCAGTTACACGGCAGTCAAAGCGAGTCATTTTGCCCTCAGTTGCCTCACGGTCTGTGCATACCCGGAGGAAATTGGGGGCGAGATTTTTGCTGCCTTCTGAACTTTCTATTACGATTTCCTGTTGCTGTTGTTGCACTTGAGAAGTGCTGGAACATCAAATAAATCGGCCAATTAATTGATTTGATATTTTAAATAATCACTTTTGCAAATACTAAACAAAACAACTGAATCGCCCTAATATTAAACCAAATTTTAAATAACACACTGAATAAAGTAGCTTTTGCGTGACATTTTTTATTATTATTATTTTTTTCAAACTTACCCTTGAATAAAGCTTTTAAGTTGCTGATCATCGTGCTGTCCAACTGGTTCGATAGCCAAGTAGGCTGATGATACAACGCAACCTAAGAGATAAATGTAAAATTAATATTTGCATATTAAATAATAAAAAAGACGATAATATTACCTTGTGGGTTCTCAGCCAAGAGCGTATAATGCCCAGAATCTGTAGATTGCGCTTGTTTAACATTGAGTGTGGCAATCTGGTTAATATAAGAGCTCTGATATTTCTGGGATAGTTGAATAAGTACTCCATTCTTGAACCATGAAAGCTAAAACAATAAAATACAAGTCAAGTTATTTTTAATCTGTGATTGATAAAGTTTGGATCGAGGTGACTTTATGACTAAATTTTAATTGAGAGAATAACGTAAAAAGCAGTTTCGGAGAACAGCAATGGGCTGTTGGCAAGAAAAAAATAGTGACAATTGTTATTTTTTTTGGACTTACTCTTGGAGCAGGGTTTCCAGGTATTTTGGCTGAGAAAGTTGCATCGGAGCCCTCGAGAAGTTTCGAGTTGCGCGGTTTCTGTGCAATTTGTGGGGGTGCCACAGGTCCTGGCGCTGGCTGTACGTTGATCTCTGCGTCCGCCTCTCCGGCCACACGTCGCGTGATCGACTGCCGGAACTCAACCTCACGCAGCAGCCGGTACTCAAATGTGTCCACCTTAAAGTCCTATGACAAATCAAAGTTTAATTAGAATATTTAGAAACTATACATTTTATTGATTATGTCTTTTGTAAATTAATTTAAATACCTCTTCAACTGCTGTCCCGTTGGTGCCATTTGTGTAACTCATGGATTTTCCCATGGAGGAAGTCTTTTGGTAGGATGACTGGATCTGAGATCCTGTGAACAGTCAATAAATAAAAATTGTATTAACAGTTCCTATAGGGAAGAAGGTGGAGCAGTATTTATGCTCCGTCATAGTATTTATGTAATAAATATACGCGCAATAAAATAATTATTCTGGAAGTATATAAAACTGCAGACTCAGTTTCTACCTAACATAAATATGCTTCACAGCTATTTTCATCGTACTGTTTATAGTTTTAACAAAAAAATAATTTAAGAAAGACGACGATGTATTTGATATAAAAAAAACTATCATGGTAGTATTAATTATCATCCAGTAACCAGAAACGTCTTGCAAAATTTATCAAAGACTGGTATATAGGTTTCACGATGATATATAAAACATTAAAATTTTCGAATGAAAGTTAATATATTCCACGATAGCAAAGTAGGTATTAAATTATATATTCATTTAAAACAATTATTATAAAAATTCATTAATATATTCATCATTGATTATCATATAGTATTTTGGAGGAGGTAAAAGTGATGTTACCAGAGATTTGCTGAGAAGATTCGAAAGTTTGGGCATACTCCTTGCGGTAGCCGCCTTGGATCACAGTTGAGCTTTGCTGTTGCTGCTGTTGTTGCAGTTGCTGCTGTTGCTGATGCAAAGTCCGCATCGCCTGCTGGCCCTGACCTGCATCAAACACACACACACACACATACCAAAATTACATTTAAAACGTACGAGACAACTAATCAAGTGTCAAAACTTATATGGTAACTCACTCAATTTGCCCTATTATTGGAACATTAAAATGTAATCAAACATGACTAAAATGTACTCGCAATAATAGTTCAACTTTTTTTTATTATTATAATATTATTATTATAATAATATTTGTAAATTTATACAATAATTAATATTCATAATACGTATATACTTTATGTTTTATTAATACGAATTACAATTAAATTATTCATTGGACTTGAATAATATATACAATGCTAATTTAAAGTTAATTTTAATGATGTAATTACGGTATGTTTTATACTACCATAAAAAAATGATTGTAATTCAGACCATCAAGCATAATAATATATTATATACGATTCTTTTTTTATCATGCCAGTTGCAGCACTAATATTTATAAATTGTACATGCGAACAAATTACCTAATACGCACTATACGTATTTTTTGTATTTTTTCTGCAAGATTACCTATATATAAATATTTATTTTAAACTTGGAAAAAAAAAAAAAAAAAAAACTATTTAACTGGACTTTTTTTGTGGTTTTATTTTGGATTCATCGTATTATTTAATGAAATTTAATTGGCTTTAATTTTTTACCATGTCAATATGCTGTCTTTCTTCAATCGTATTGTATTCTTAAACACAAAAGTTGCAATACATGAACACTACAGCATTATAATATAATATTATAGTACAGTTAAATTTATAAATGGAAACTAAATATAATATTTTTATATATAAAATATTAACGAACCACAAAGTATACAATACCGCTAGTATATGACTTGAAGCGCAAAACATTTGTAAGATTAATTATTAATTAATTACCTTCAGGTTGGATACGGATTGAGCAGATAGCCTCGCCATATTGGTTAGTAGCATTACAGGTGTATTCTCCTTCATCTCCCGGGCCAATTTGAACAATGACCAGCGACACGTCTCCGGACACCGCGTCATATGTCATGTGGTATTTATTAGACTCTGTAATAAAATATTAAAAATTATAATTAAAAATGAAGAATAATATAAATAGTAATAACTGTTGCGAAATTAAAGTTCAAAATCATGTATACAATTAAAGGTCCTTAATTTATTTTGGAATCAAAATTTCATCCCAACGCGTTGACTTTCTTAATTTTTACAAACGCATTGGATTCTTTTGTATTTTTAGATCAACATGTAAAAATAAAGAAAGAAAGCTTACGTAATAAAAAGTTGTTAAATTAAACTTAATAAAGATGTTTTGTGAAGTCATCGTTTAACATAATTGAAAATTTCAATGTTATCTTATTTTATTAAATAGCAGTAGCGCATGTCATTTATGTTTATTTTTTAAAAATGAAAACAATTATATTATTATTAATAGACAATGAAAAAAAAGTACTTTAAGTAAGATGGGACTCCTGCACGGAAAGTATAAATTGCGTGATACTGCATTTATGTCATTATAGCATTAATGATGTTAAATTAGAACAATATAAACAATTATGCTGTACAACATAATATTCATGCTATGTGACATAGTTATTATGCAGTATAGCATAGATTATCTTGTATTGAACAATTTTTGCTGAAAATGAGCTAGCAAAAGCATTACGTATAGTTATTATTATCCGTGTGTGTACACACAATGTTTAACTATTTGCACTGACATAAACTCAACTGACCAAAGACTGTACTCGGTTATATCTTGTTTTACAAAGTATGTTATCACTATCAAATTAAGAAGTAGGAAGAATACGGTAGACTTTTTTTTTTAAATCATAACAGACAAAATCAGAATACTTTCTTTGTTCGAATATGATTCAATGATAATTGGACATGTCAAAACAAAAACAGTAATATCATATTATTAAAATTATTTATCTTGAACATAATTCCTCTATTTTTATGGAAAATATTAATGTTGATCTTATGTATTGAGAATGTAATACAATGTAATGTGTGGAAGAATGTAAGAAATACCAACTTTAATATACCTTTGACTTAATATTACGTAAGCTTTTGTTATTATTTGTCTTTCACATCTTCATTATACATAAGAATGATCTGAACGCGTACGTTTTAAAATTTAAGAAAATGCTCAACGCATTGGGATCAAATAAACACAGATTTTGTGTCTCGGCGTTTTATGCATCAAGATCCCAACGCGTTTCCAATTTTTTCAGCTTTTTTTTTGGAGCAGCATTTTTAATATATATATTTTTAAGTTATAATAAGGGCTCATAAAAATTTCGTGCAACTACTTTGTATTTCTATCATATCAAATGTAATTACTTTGATTTTAAAAATTTGAAAAAATCAATTACATTAATTTTAAAAAAAAAGCTTTAATAGAATATGCAATAAAAAAAATATATATAAAGAACTAATGACTATGATGGGACAATTTTTTTAGACTTACCATGAATTGATACTCCTTGTTTAGTCCATGATACTGTAGGCGTGGGGTTGCCCCGCACTCGTCCATCGAAGGTCGCATTGCCATCCTGTGCAAATCGGGCATTGCGAAAAATCTGTTCGAAGACGGGTGGAGAGGCATCTCCAGGCCTTGCAGCTCTATATACATGAAAACAAACAATTAAAAATCAGTTTAAAATTAAAATCTAAATTGTAATATTATATTTAAACTTTGTATTTATAATGAAATTGTTTGCTTATAAAAAGATTAATGAAACAATTTTATGATTTCTTTCAAAGTTTAAAATTAAATGTGTACATAAAAACTTACATGGGTAGTGGTGATGTCTGGTATACCATGCCTTGGACTGAAACATAAACCAAGGAAAATACATTAAAATTTGCACACAAGACTAAAAATTATATATAACATGCAAAATTTAATCACTTTTGGGTTATTTATGTTGTTAGAAAAATCTGATGAAATTTTGGGGCAACCTTCGATTGCATGAAGTATTATAAATCAAAGTAGTCCAAAAATATGAAAATAAAATATATTCAGTATTCCAAAATATTTGTATCACAATTTCTTATTCGATATTTAGCTATTTTTTATATATGATTTGTAAATACTCTGATTCCTTTTTTTTTTTTTTTTTTTTTTTTTTAAATTTTTATAGGCTACATTTTTTCCGACTGAAGTAAAATGTCTTTAAATTAAAAAAAAAAATGTTATTTCAAAAATACTTAAAAGTTAAAATGACATAAAAATGACATTCATTAATTTATGTCTCGACTGATTACGTTACAAATTATACGGTATTAAAAATGTGTAATATTATATAGTTATACATTGCCCTAGGTTATGCTTTGATGATTTTACATGCAGTTCACATTATATAAAAGTAATAAGCCATAGTAACTTTTACACAGTAACTAAAACCGGTTTCAGCCTACGTATAATTTTGCAACCATGCTGTCCTTGAAAATATGCAGCCTCAATATCCATTTTTCAAAAAGAGAGGAAAAGAAATTAATATAATTAAAATATAATCTATAAAATTTACCTTTTTTTATATCTTTGAATACTTTTATATCACAAAGAATATTTTCATTCGTCAAATTTTAACAGTCTCTTTAAAAAATAAAAGCCAATTTTTTATGCTAGAAATCAGTGCTTTAATTAATGGATAACAGATTTTTAAATTTATATAACTAATTTTTGAGACGTGCGTCGAAATGAAAGCCACAGCTGAGACTAAAATGTTTTGACTGAAAGATTTTCGCTACAGGAGGGCTGCAAGCGTTCTAACCCCCCAAGATTAAAGTTTTCTTGACAGTTCTGTCCAAAGTGTTTACAATGAGTTTGTTACATCATAAGATATAAATAATAAAAATTTAAAGGGTTATTTGGGTCGGAGGCTGGAATTTAATATTGGGGATACGCATATTATACCTTCTTTTATTTTTTTTTTTACTCTTTATTTATTTATTCTTATATTCTTATTATTTTTATAAAAAATGCTCTACATTCTTATAATTTGTATTTTTCAATGGACATACTATGAATTATGAACCCATTTCATTTTTACTATATTTTCCTGGCTGTTCTTTTATTAAATGAATCCTTGACTGAAAAGTTACTTAACCAAATAGAGGTTCAAATTTTAGTAAGAAATCTTGGTTAAAAATGTTTCGTTTATAAAATTTAGTATTTTCAAGCATAGTATCCAAAAAATTTTGACGTTTTTTCTACATTTCGCCCACGTGCAGTTTAAGTATAGTTAACTATAACACTTTTGAGCATGCGCGTTAAATAGCAAAGAAAAATAAAAGAGAAAAAGACTTCAAGATCTACTAGAGAGAAAGAAAGAAAGAAGTTTAAATGTTTCGCGCCACAAGACAGAAACTATTTCTGGGCTATTTGTTGGATCGCGTTACATGAAACCAATTTAGGAACACTCTCTTACTTAAAATATATCATAGAAGCTAACGAAACTGTAAAATAAATGAAAAAAATTAATTAAATTCCATACATTATTTTTTAAAGTCATATCACTGTCAAAATTTGCCATAAATAATATTAAATTTATAAAATGCATTTTTATCTTTTCTTAACACGCTAATTAAGAATATAAATTAATAATCATTAATTTTGATAAAATATTTCATAATTCGCATCATTTATCTATAACTCAACATCATATAATATTTATATAGTAAGAGAGATTTAGCGACAGATAAAAAATATACAACACTGATCACGTTTAAAATTAGATCAAAAAAATACACAGAGCGGCGTGAGGTCGGAGAAAATCCTAACTTATATATTGAGGCGCTTGTCTCTTGGCAAGGTCGCATTAATAACGATTTTTTTTTCTTTTTATTATTACATAATTATTTTCGAGCTTCATATTGTATATGAGTCATTTATATCATTTTCAATAAGGTTGCACCTGTATTGTAAATTTAAATTTCTTAAATTTTAAACCAAACAGAAAAAATTGTTCTTCAAAATTTTGGAAACACATCACTGGAAATATAATATTGGCATATAATTAATTATATTGGTGCCAGTAAATATTCTGTTGTCACCTGACAAGTCCATACACTGTGATGTAAAACTTTATACTGTAAACTGGAAATACTTCATGTTAATTTAAGTCTCTATATTAAAAGCATTTTTATATTCCCATAAGGTAATATGGAGTAAAATTTTCTATCACAGTGACTGTACACGAATTTCAGTTAATTTTATGCAATTTTAACTTTTCTCATAAATTATAATCCATAATTTCCAGCAGAAAGTTTACTTATGACTTTATAATTTTTCCCCCATGCATAATTGGAATAATAAGGCAATTGACTTTTTTGAATATAAAATAATATATAATGTATGGCATTACATTGTTCAGTTATAAATCAATGTTACAGGATATTAATTTTTGTTACATAACTTTTTATGTATATTTGCATACTGTACTACGTACATAGTACAATTATAAATTTAAATTTATAAGATTAAAATTTTAATCAAAATTATAAATTTAAAATAAATTTATTAAAACTATGTTGCAGTCATAAATTTAATATAATTTAAAAGGTCATATTTATAAAATCCGTTTAAAAATTCACTGTATATAAAATTTAATTTCATGAAACTGCAGAGCAAAAATAATAATAATAGTAAATCAATGTATTAAATTATTATAATGAAAATAAAATGTGAAACTTTTAATGATATTTGAATATGTTTCATTCTTTTTTAACGAGTATATTATGTGTTGTATTTTTACTGCTGTTCAATATTGGTTCAGTGATAGGGCCTTTGATCTGCCCTGACAGCACCATTTGCCTATTTTGCAATAAAGATTTTATTTATTTATTTTCAATAAATTTAAAAAAATTACTTTATAATTATTCACAGTTAGGCTGGAGAAACCTTACATTCAAAACGTCTTTTTAAGGGATAAATCTTTGATCAAAAGTCATCGTTTTCCAATATGGTAATTAAGCCTCGTTTATTTTCTCCTTACATTTTAGTTACAAATAAGAAAGTGTTTATTTCCAACGTAATAGATTTACATTTTGAAAATTGCTTTAAAGCCTAAACTCAATCATTGTATACATATAAATAAAAATGTATAACAAAGGTTATTAAATTTAATAACATTGTAATGAGAGTTGAAATAAAATGTACATCACGTACAACAAAATAGTAGAGAGTTGACACATTTAATGAACAAGTTGTCACTTTAATACTCGTTTACTTAAAATATAAATGACAGATTATATGAGACAAGTAATAGCAACATCATAAAATAAACTTTAATTTACATATTTGGACTTAAAAAGTATTAACTTTATATTTTGACATTATAGCTAATATATATATAATATATATATATATATATATATATATATATATATATATATATATATATATATATATATATATATATATATATATATATTATTATTATTATTATTATTATTATTATTATTATATGAAAAATGACTCCAAAATAAGTATAATAGTATTATACAATCTTGGTTTGAATAAATCTTAAAAGAAAAAAAAAGTTTCTGTTTTGAAATGCAATCTCTAACATAGGGCTTCATTATAATTAGATAATAAAATTAATTAAAAAATATTTGATTAAAAGGATAAAAATTAATTAAACTACTTACTTCTCCTAATTTCACTTATAACTTGTCCTGTCTTTACAGAATGTAAAGAGGACATCGGTAAACATCGAATCATTTTGAATAATAATTTATATCACTATATTAAATAAAAAAGTTTAAAAAAAAAATATTAAAATATCACATATTTTTCACAGCACCGTATTATTTATGATAAAACTAACACTTTTAATTTATTTAATATAATTAAATATTTTTTCATTGCTTAAAATTGAAGTTCTAAATAAGCAGATGTAATGCAGACTGCAGCGAACTATACTATATGATTATAAGACACTCTCACTGTAAGCCGAACTCAACACTGTAGAACGAACTGAAAGAAAGGTAGGAGTACCAGATCGCCTCTACTTGATTGTAAATGAAAAAAAAAAAAATAAAAAAGAAGTGGGACACTAACTAATACAATATGCTGCCTGCTAAACATTAATTTATTATAATGTCTATTGAGAAAATAAAAAATTTATAAAAGACGTTATTCCACGTATATAGAATCATAATTAAGTTTCTTACTTTATTTTTTTTTATTATTATTTAGCAAAAAAAAAGATAACGGATTTCTTAAAATTGATAAAATTTTAAGACGATGTTTTTGTGATAATGATTACAGTGTGATCTATTGGATGATGTAACTTATATAAGAAAATGACAGTTGTATATAGGTGATTCAATCAATCATTTATAGGTTAGGTATATACAAACGTGATGACTTAATGCTTCATACTTAACTTTTTAATTAGAACATTATATTGAAGTATACTTAAACCTGTGTATTATTATTATAAGTTAAATATTTTCATTATGCGCTCTAAACGTGACTAATTGTATAAGTAAACTGTACTTGTAAAATTAGCTCGATATTATACAATGAAAAAACTTAACACGATTTTGTTTTATTTTACAAGAAAAACATGGTTTCAGAGAGCATTACGAGTAAAAAAAAATAAATAAATAAAAAATAACTAATAAAAAAAAAACTTTAACCCCTAAAATGTTATAAAAATTACTTACATTTCTAAATAACATGTACTTCTTTCTAAAATAAATTATGCATCTATATACTAATACGTTACTATGAACTGCCTGGGTAAATAAAATTTCTTATTTATATATTCTTATAATTATTTTAGTAAATATTTTATGTATCACATACATAAATCCAGTATCACATTGTTTCAAGTGTGGTTTTATATAAGAACTTATCAATATACTCTTGTCAGAATTCATAAAACAAATCTACGTATAATGCTTGACAACATTTAAAATTAAACTGCATATCGGGTAAGCATAAATCGGGCAGATGCCTGCATATAAAAATGTAAATTGAAGCTTCCTGCAAAATATGAACTGGAAAGCAGAGATGAATTTTCAATTATGGCAAAATGCCTTATTTCGTAGAATCCAATTGTTAGACGCACGTTGTTCAATTTTATTGACTACATCTTAGCAAATTAATAAAAACTTAATGAGCTAAATGAATGAAAGAAAATGATGATAAAATAATAAGATAAGATCTTTAAAACAAGATTATTAATATTTTTGCTGCTACATGAAATATAACAGCAGATGCGGGCTGTTTTTTCTAATTTTAATTGCTATAACTTAATTATACGAAGAGTAATTATCGTCTTCCGTGGTCTGTGATCATGAAAAAGAGCTGGAGAGGGCTTCAAACTGTGAGCAAATTTGGCTTGTTCGTTCGCTCATGTCAATAACATCACAAAAATATAAAAATTTGCTCCTCAAAAACATTCAGCGTCAAGCTCCCGTGAAAATATCTTGCTTTAAAAGAAAAATCTTTGGAGGTGGTCTACTGTTTACTAGATTTTTTTACACACACAAGATATAGTGTTTATTCTGCACGGTTATTTAATACGAAAGTTTAAAAAAAAATCGATACTTTATTTCTTATTATTTTCAAATTAAAATAGACTGCCATTAAAACTTACTAACAAAATCAGCGTTGCCTGTTTCTTATATAAAACAACATCCAACTCGTAACCAAAAACTGAATTCAATATTTCCACTTGAATGGCTTCTTTGAATAAACGTGCATTGTGTAAAATGGAGATTCAATCGTATCTATGTGGTTTTACAAGTGCATCACATTCATAACAAACAAAAATGAATTGTCATTTTTTTTTTTTTTTTTTTTTAGAGTTGGAGAAACATAGAAGGAAAAAGGATGAAAGAAAAAAGTACATTGCGGTGGCAAAATTATAATTTGTGTATATTTTACATTAATGGAACTTTATTTTTAGAATTCTTAAAAGACTCTAAAATGCTTGATAAGTTTTAAGCACTTTATAAAAGAGGGCTAAAAAAATGAATAATTATGAAAATATTGCAATTAATGCACCTGGCTAACATCATTTTACCATACTTTATATCAAACCATTACGTTCAAAATTTTGCATCGTTGCCAAAAAAAATTGAAGTTTAAAATTAAAAGCAATTATAAGCACGTTGTTTATATAAATGACCGTGATGATGTTGATTTTTTTAAATATTATTATAACTGTAAATATTAACACAACATCGGAGCAATTAATGTAATTTTTTCTGCATTTTATTTCGTTGTTAATTTTAAAACTGAACACAGCTGTTCCATAGAGAGCTAGATTTTGATACGCTTGCAAGACTTCTCTTCATTGCATGAAAGACGGCATTTCCTCCGATTTTTTTTTTTTTTTTTTTTTTTTTTTTTGTACATCAAGTATATTATTTATATCAGACATGCGACATGAAACATAATATAAAATAAGACTGTCATTTGAGAATCTGTAATGTTTGGAATTCTTTCATTAGCGTTGTTGTTTTTATATACTTTCCTTTTTTGTTATATTGTAAATACCTGACTTTGATTGACTTTAAAAAAACAAACATCAATGTGTTAATTACTGCACACGTCACCAATAGTCTTTCCACATTCACGGTAAAAATTAAGTGTCATGAGTTATGAGTTGCATTAATGTCACAATTAACATACAATATCGAACAATATAAGAAAAGCTTAAAGGCGTAGAACACTTTGAACAAAATACATGTCTAATATCCTATAACATACCTAAATATCAACATTCATTTGGCCAGAGTCATTGATTTCTAATTTATTTTCCATTTACAAAATGGTAGATGCGAGTTTATGACGTCACAACTCACTGGTCCATGTGAGCAGAAAAACAAACAAGCTGTGACGTCATAAAACCGCATATATCTGCCATTTCGTGAATGGTAATAAATTAGAAATCAAAGACTTCGGTCAAATCAACGTTGATATTTAGGTATGTTACGATATTAGGCAAGTTCTTTTATTCAAGGTGTTCTACGCCTTTAAGTGAATCACAGTTATCATTAGCTATGAACATATAGAGGTATTTTAGAACGATAATCTTTAATACTTCAAGTTTTAAATCTATTTTATTCTATTAAGAATTATTCCCCTGTAATGTCATGAAATAAATAAACCTTTTTTTTTTATTGAAACAAAATTTTCAATAATTTTTATTGTTTTTATAAAAAGAAACAATAACCTACGCTAATGCATAGTTGTTTGTATTATGATTGTAGGATGAAAGAGACGAATAAAGGAATTTTGAATTTTTAGTAGCGATTAAAAAGAAAACCTTTTTTTTTAGTGTTGCCTAGCAATTACAATAAATATAAAGTTTATATGTAAAAAAAAAAAAAAAGAAGAAGAAGAAGAAGAAGAAAAAAACGTATAGATTTCATGCTTTCTCATGAGCTCGGCTATTATTCAAATTTAAAATGAAAAAGAAATCCACAACTTGTATAATGATTTATTGCGATTGCATACAGAAAGTCGCATAGTATAATATTACTAGAAAACAAAGACTGCAAGAAAATAAAAGAGTTGTGTATAATGGATCGACAAGTTGGTTGGTAGTATAGTTTGAAGAACATCGAGCAATTTGAGCAGACAGAAAATTGGCAAGGTGACAAAAAAACAAGCCACAATGATAAAAGACCCCATGACATCGTCCAAATTCTTCTTCTTCAAAAAAAAAAGTGTGGCACAGAGAAACAAAGACTATAGGGATAAAGAATTATTCTGTGGCGAGTGTGGTAAACACACACTATAATTTGAAAAAAACCCTCTTTATGATATCCAACTTTTAGTTCATTCAAATGAATATAACTTCAATAAACCGGTTATAAACATGAGTTTTTTATTGCTACAGAAGAAGTGTTTTCACGTGAACTATGTATTCTAAATCATTGCATCTACCTTGATATAAAATGTGTCATTTCAACCCCCGCATAACAAGTGTTCTTGACACTTTTTTTTAATGTAAATTTTACAGGGATTTTTTTTTCCTCTTAAGTTATGGAGAAACAAGTGACAATCTTAAGCAAAATTTATCGAATAATTCACAGTAAATTGTAATCATTAAAACTAATATTTTCTTTCCCTGTGACTTAGTACTTTTTATTTCACATAAAATATTAACGTATTTTAACTTTATTATACATACAGATATGATAAAAAAAAAAGTTGTTAAGCGCTTACTCAAATTTCAATACATGTAAACACCGTACAATGAATATAATGTCATAATATTACCTGTTACTTTCTTTATTCTGATTTTAAGGGCACTCATAATGTTGTGTAATATTAAGATAAAAGTAAATTTTTTTAGTGTCAGATTTTAAGAATATGTTGTACACTGATCGTAAAATTTTCTATAACTAAAACTAAACACATATACTTTTATTTAAAAAAAAAATAATACAATTACCGTTAGAGCACGAGGGAATTGGAATACAGAATAAGAGAGAGAGAATGTCATCTTAACAATTAGATCAATTATAACATTTTAAAAGAAGTCTAAATCGATTTGGCAACTGTGCAAGTAACGTATAATATTATACATGTCGTGGGTGGGTTTGAGGACCATTGACCTTCCACAGGGTCTTATGTTGGTCAAGTCACCTACCTGCCACTTTGTGGCTTATCTTTACTCATGTGGTATATCACCTTACACAAAACGTAATGCAAGAACAGCATAATATAAAGAAGAAAATAAAAATAATAAAACACCTACTCTAAGCTAAAATACTTGAGAAAAAACACGCGTGACGAATTCCAGCTTCTCGTTTGTGCAAAAATAACTATATTTATAAAATAGAAATGTAATCATCATTTTTTTTTTTAAACTCATATTTTTCTTTCTATAAAATTTAGAATTGAAAAAATTTGCATCTAAAAAAATATATATATATTTACATCTTTTGGAATTGCGGCGATTTCAAACAACACATTTTAAGTGGTTTTTTATATTAGTTTAAAATACATTAACAAAAATGTAATAAAGATAAAAAATTATTTATTATATTACCGTGTTTTTTATCTGTTTACATTCATTCAGTATTTTAACGAAACGATAAAGATTTTGACACATTAATATGATACATTCAAGATAGTTTGAATCATTTTTATTCACACAAAAAATGTTTTTAATCATTTTACTCCATATTAGGATATATGCATATTTTTATATGAGATAATGATTCATAGTTTCACAGAATTTTATACTGAAGTTAAAATCAGTGTGCTTCACTTCAAAATTTGTTATTAATATTAGTCATACTTATTATTAAGTTTTAAATTACAATTTAAAAAGAAAATTGCTACTAAAGCTATAAGATTGAGGTAAAAAAAAAGTTTGAAACTTAAAATTATAAGGAAATATATGTTTCTGAAGTTTATATGTAAGTGAAATATGAAGACGTAAACAGTTACAGTTCACGCAGTTTTGATTACATTTCATTTTGTATGTTTTATTATTGCATTTACATTCTGTACCAAGTTGACATTTGAGACCACGTCAATTGTGAGGTCGAATATCCTTGCTAACTACATCAGCAATATTAACCCGTTCTGCTCATGAAGCAAAATTAAATCTTATACGCCTCATATGTGCGGCTTGATTCAAGTTTTTTTTTTTTTTTTTTTTTTATTACAAAATTATTTCCGTTCAAGGCAGTGATTTTTTAAGTCAAAGAGTACATCAGTTTTAATGATTTTTCTTTATAATATTATAAAATATATTTAATAAAAAAACTTAACAATTCAATAATTCTTTATAATATTGTAATTAATGAAGTGATGCTTGAAATTCTTAAATGAAAGAAGGTATATTTTTAAAAATATATACAGTACGAGTATATTAATAGAATTATAAAATTGGTATACTTACTAATTTTAAAATCATGTTTGGTATTGGTTGTGTAATACTTTTACTATTATATCGCATTATTAGGTTAACTCAGTGCATAAATGATCGCAGAATTTACACGGACAAAAATAAATACGTAATAATTTTGCAGGACATATTTTTAGGAATCATTTTTTAATTACAACCAAATATATGCTACAGTGAATAATAATTATGCTATATACAGCATCAGATGTTATATACGTAGTACATACAGAAATAAACATTTACTTGCAATTCCAAAATATACACAGCTACATGGAATGATAAATATATGTATAGAATAAATTACGTAATTTCTTGTATCCGTGAAAGATAGAAATATAATCATAATAAAATATTTAATAAATTGCAAAACAATATATAATTTTCTTTATTGAAATATACTTTGTGAAATCACGATTTTATAGTTTGTTCGGCATGTCTTATTATATAATGAATAAAAATTACTCTCCAAAAGGCATCTTTTGCATTTTATACAAATATTCTACGGTATATTTTGCAACTGACATTGACAATCTCTTAATAAAGTTATTAACGCAATAAGCATTCACAGATAACACCATAAAATGATTGAGATGTCAACTAGATTTTTTTTTCCTTTTTTTTTTTTAATCTATACGAAGAATACAAATAATTATACAGTTACGTCAATTTTCTATATATAAAGTAAAACCACAATAAAAAAAAACAGGAATAATCAATATGCAAGAATAAATTTACCTATTATTAATCATACACCATATTTAATTACTAATTAACTTCTCTATACGGTATTGTACACCATTAAGAGAATCATAAAAAGAGAGAGAAAAAAAAAACAGCTTAAAGATATATATATGTTTTTTTTTACATAACATACGTGATTATGATTATTTAACATAAATAATTAAAATGATATTAATGATGTTTCTATATAATATTAAAGATAAAAATGTGATTAAAATATAGGTACCATTTAAAGAATGTAGATATATTTTAAAGGCCAATTTTTTGTTATTTAAGGTCCAGATGGTTTACTGACCAAGAAAAAAAACAGCGATACTTGTTTAACCTTATATGGATATAAACTTTCTCTCTAGGTATATAACATATTATATGCAATAACTTTATATTTTAATACTATTATATTATACACTTACGAATTATTACATAATAATACGTGGCGTCAAAAAAATCAAATCTTTAATAATATTTATACAAATTTTTTGATGGACACAAAAATAATATCGTATTATTATTATCAATGTCAATAATAATATTGAGAAATCGATCATTGTTTTTTTTATTATTATAATTATGTCTATAATGCATCAATGACATAATATTATTTATATTTTTTATTATTATTATTATTTCATTTTCAATTAAAAGTTTTATACATAGTGACCTATTTGAATATTCATTATAAAGTCTTTCTTATGTTAATTAATTAATGGTCTAGATTTTTGACTTTATGCATAATTAAGAAATGTTTCAAACATTAGTTTTTTATATATTTGTTTATTTCTTGCTGTAAAAACTTTTTTTATATATATAAATATATGTTGTGAATAAATAATATAGTTTTTATTAAATAAAACTAGTATTCAAGATTTTTTTTTTTTTTAAATATATTTACTGTGTAAGTAACGGTATTGCAAAATTTAAATTGGTAATTTTTTTTAAATAAGAGTAATTGCTCGCAAAATAATAATAATAATAAAATAAGAAGAAGATTAGAAATGTTGAATTTTGATGTTGTACTATAGTAACTGTTAAAATAAGCTTACAAGTTAGTACTTTCTGTACCTCATTCGTTTTTATTACTTATTACAAATCTATTTTTGGCAATAAATTGTTTTGAGTATTTCTGTTAAAAGAAATCAACACTATATACCTAATAATTATAAATATTTGGTTTTCATGTTTCAAACTAAAACTGTTTTAATTTTTCTGACTCCGTAGTAAATGAACTCTAAAAAAAAAAAAAAAAAAAAAATCATGATGAGAATTTTAATATATCAAATTGCATTACACAATTAAAACATTCAATTAATGGTAATATATTAAGATATACATTAGAGATAAAAATTAAAATTCTACAGAGACGCATTCGTATATAACAAAAAGTATTACAAATTACGTTAACAAGTATGAAATGAGTCATCAAAAATAATAAGAAACTTCACCACTTTAAGATGTCTTTTTATATTATAGAAAGTAGAAGGAGGGCCAAGGTTAAATTATTATATTATACTGTGTATAGACAATATTATAACATACGGTATTATTACTATATAATACCAACAAAGGACAATGAATAATTTTTTTTTATATGTGAATATCTTAGTTACAGCACACACAAGATTATTTAGAAATTTAACAAGGAAAAAAATGTCGTTAAAACACAATATTATTGTAAAATATTCTTGAAATTGTAATTATTTTTATTTCAGAAGTAATAAGAAGGGAAATACAATGTGAATTGAAATTCGATCCACTGCTTTACAGGGTGGTTTCATTCATGTTAAAGTCGACGTTATAAGTGAGTACTAAATAACATTGGCCGGTATAGGAAAATGGCACATTTTGCCAGTTTAAAAATACTTCGTAATTTTTTTGTTGAATTAGTACCTCAAGTATGCAAGAAAAATAATAATGACCAAAAAATAGCTAATTTTCCAAAGAAAATAGCTAAAAACTACGTTTGTCCTATGCTGAGCAATGTTATTCATTGCTCAAGAAGAGCATCAAAAAGCACTCAGAATGACGTCATGCGTACACACCCTATAGCTTCTAAGCAATAATTTTTCAGATATATTTTATATTTAACATGTAATTAAATATTTCTAACCAAATTAAAAAAATATATATCACTTTGAGTGCATTAGTCAATATAGCTAATGTTTTGCAACTGATTGATGTTGACAGTATTAAAATTTCAATAATTAAAATATGACAATGATTTTATAAGGTCGAAGTGATCGGTTACTATATGACATGGAGGAAAATAAAAAATTCTGCACACATATAACATACGTACAAATGTCGTCTCAAAAGTTCTTTACTTTTTTTTTTAACTTGGCCTGTTAGACAGGTTAAAATAATGAAATTTTCTTAGAAATGCTCTGCTTTATAAATGTATTGAGATTTATAGGACGTTGTTGCATGCCTTTTAAAGAACTTTTTTTTTTTTTTTTTTTAATTAAAGAATGAACATTCCGGAAACCATGTTAGTAAAAAAATAAAATTTTATGGTGAAAATTTTGAAAGCTGAATTAAAATGGTAAATGTTTTGGTTGATTTCATATATTTTTTGTATATACATAATACTATAATTGTAATGTATACAATTTAGCTGCGATACAGAAGACTTAAATGCAGTGCGATACAATTTTGGTACATGAGTATATATTTTTAACTAAATTAATTACTCATTAAATAGAGCAGCTGTTTAATTATTTTTATATTAATTAAACACTTACACAATGAAGCTGCATTGTAAATTATCTCTTTCTTTATTTGTGCTGCGGGAAAATGCATCGCTCTTCCAATTATAAATTACTATAATAATAAATATAAAAATAAACTTTATAATATAAATCATTTATATAATAATAATATTGAATCATAATTCTTACCACATTCCCTAATAAAGTCTTTCCATTTTATATACTTTTAAAAATATATTGAAATATGCTTAAGTATTTCCCGTCCATGAACCAAAAATTGCAGGCACTTGAATTATAGAGTAAGAGTATGTTATACAAGATATTCATTGCGTATATGAAATAAAAATTTTGACATCAAAATATGCTCCTATTTTACTTATAATTAAAACGCTAATTACATATTTAAACTACAAAAAAGCATAAAAATATTAATTATGTAAGGTTTTCATTGGTTATGTTAGTTATCCAGTTAAGCAACTTTCAAAAATGTATAACATATAGAGATCATGATTTATTATTGTAATAAATGGGATAAAGTCACATTAGCAATAAATTTTGTTATACATATATATATTATATATAGTATACAATTATAATACCTATAATTAAGACAGTAATTTTAGTACAAACTTGTCATCACAAAAGATAGACGAAAAAAAATAGTTCTTTGTTGTTTTAAAAAGGTATTATAGGGCGTATGTTGATAAATTTGGGCGACGGAAACGAAAAGAAAAAAAAAACTTACTCGTGTGTTTATATATGTCTAATAATAAACGCAATGGGGAAAAAATTGTGGTGATGATTAAAAATAAATAGGTCGTCTGGAAAGCGAAGGGAAAATAAATACACGTAAGTTAACATATTTTAGAGATATACTCAAGCTAAGGATCTTTAACTCAAATTAACTCAAAGCTATTTCAAATACAACTTACTAAAATTTTTGGAAGGCTATATTTTTATATTCTTACACTATAAAACACATTTTTATCCTAATTATAGTAATTAGTTGTTGATTACGTATTTGTTTTACAAACGTGGTAATTTCTTTGGTATACTAAAAGTTATTTTTATATAGGAAGAAAACGTTATCAGTATACTCATAATCTGATAGTGATACTGATAAATTAAAGTGTTTTGATTAAAATTATTCTATAGCTTTTCGACTTTACTTTAATATGATTTTATTAAAATTGTTATTTTTTCTATATTCTTGCTACTGAATTAAGTATTGTGTTTATATCCCAAATTAATTATAAAATAATCTTGGTTTATAGCCGATTTTAGATTTTTTTTTTAAATAATAATAATAATAACACCGCGTTTCTACAAAGAAGAAATCCGTTTAAAGTTTTCTATTCTTTAATTTTAGATCTTTAACATGGGAAGTAATCAGCTTTCTCAAGCAAAGAAATCAACATTTTTTTTATATTATATATTTCATACATAATTTGGATATTGTGTGAACTACAAAAAAAAAATAACGTATTCCATCATATTACTGTTATACCTGTTAAATAACTCGTATAGAAAAAAAAATGCCAATAAAAATTTTATTCAACATTTTTACGTGCTATAAAAACACTTAAAAATTGACACTTTTATTAACTCATAACTTAATTTTTATCAGTTTTTAATTAAAAAAGAAGGAAAAAAAAACAGTTTAATTATAGATAAAAACTAGTTTTTTAATGTTTTAACAAGTCTATATAAATATAATATGCATAATATATAAAAATTCCATTTTATATGATAAATATATTCAATTAGCATGTCCATGACGTAATGATGCCTAATTTGAAATGACGAGATGAAATAAGGTAGGTGAACAAGATATTATTTCCCTTATTTAGCATATAGTTACTGTCTTATATTAAAGTGGTGACACACTGCACTCGAAATAATTTAAACAAGAGGGTTTTGTTTTAAAATAAAAAGAAGACAGAAAAAAAAAAATGAACGTGGGTGAATATTTTACGAGGTCATAACATTTTTACCACGCAAACAGACCTATTTATTTTTTTACACTAATAAACACCAATTTTCTATTGTTATTTTTTTTTTTTAGTATATACTTATTATTATTATGAAATAATCTGTGTAGATAATTTTGTTATTGAAAGAATATTAGAAAGATATAAAAAAGCGTGAAAATATTATATAATAATTTATTAATATTTTTTTTACATTCATGGAAATTAGCCTCCAGATATTTTTTTAGCTTTTTCATGCTAATGCCCTTTTTTTTTAACATATTACGGTTGTATGAGCTGTCAATCATTTATATAATGCTATTGATAGCTTTATTGAAGACTATATTTAGGAATAAATCAATTAATGCATAACCAAGTTTCTCTTCTTTAAAAAATTGCAATTTGAGACTACGTCAGTCAATATTACAAATCATATTACGCAATTATTTAAATGGTACATTTATTGGAAAATAACGTCCTTTCAGTATTTTACTTCATAACAAATAAGCACGCTATACAACACTATAATATAATAATATAAATGTTTTACTTAATTGCAAAAGTAAGAAAAACTAGTTTGTTGTTTATAATAAAATAAATAACAATATAACTTTACATTGTTTTTTTAATTAACTACAATTTGTTTTATTTTATAAATCGTAACACTCACGACGTCAAAGACAATATAATTCCAGGTATGAAAAAAAAAAAAAAAAAAAAAAGATAAAAATCTGTACTTATTTGAATATATCTTATTATGGTACCTTATAATAAATGTAGTCTTGCTAACCCATTGATCTAAATTGCCTATATGACATCACCCTTTCACTGTATGAGAAATAAAAAATTATTTTACGTACCGAATGTGTGCAATTATTTTCATATGTTATTTTTTTATTATTATTATTATTACTATTTTAAAAATAGGCGTTATAATGACGACCTCTATAAATATCTTAATTTAGTATTTAAATGTTTTTTGATTGATAAAAAAATATATAACAATACTATAATAATAATACAGATCAAGGCAACGGCTATATTATTACATTTTTTTATTTATATATAAAAAAATTATTTAAATTTTGATCATTAGTATCACATGTTGAAAAGTATATAATTAGAGTTTTCAACACTTGTCAGTGATTATTATTATTATATATAGCAAAGTAAATCAAGTAATTATTATCCATCGTGTCATAATATCTTAATATATAATTTTAAGAACAAACATTTATATAAATTTATTGTTTATAAAAAAAATCACTATAAAAGTAGAAATTACGACAATTATTGGTAAATTTGAAGGAATTTTTGGATCTATTTCATTGGGGGTTATAACATTTCTTTTACCACAAAACAACAACATTTAATTCGAGTTAAAAAATAAAGGTATATTTTGAAAATTACTATTCCGATAACTATAGAATTAGTAATTCGTTATGCGATATTATTTACAGGAAATGGGCGATAAATACGTATCATATGGTCATACATATACGTATAAGTATTTTTATAATTTCAGTCTATATTGATAGTAACTTTTATATTAAAGCCATAGACCACATAAAACAACATGTGCTTTTTAATGAATAAACACGAAATGGGATCTTCAAAACTGTTGATAATTTTTACGAGTATGTTAATGTAGCCCCACGAGAGAGCGTGAAAAAACTGTAAAGTATGCAATTAGCGTTAAAATTCATGTTTATGACGTCAGAAACATGCAAAAATTAGTATGAAAATGTTGTGCGGGTTGCATAAATCAAATTTTCTGATCACTGCTACGAGGCTACTGTTGGGTTTTGAGACAAACTAATGTTATTTATGTAAAGCCCATCAAGTGTTTTGTGATATAAATGCTTATGTTTTTCTCTGGTCTATTCCTTTAACTCTCATGTATCATTGCAATAGTGAATATTTTACATACATTTTGGTATCGATTTCAATTGGTAAAACAAAAATGACGTAATTCGGTAGATGATAGTCAGAAAAGAGTAACCTACAGGTCAAATTATTCAATGTCAAAAAAGTAAAGAACGAGCAGCTATAAGTGAAGCTTGCAAGATTAAGTATGATGGCAGGTGTAACACAGAGAGTTTGCTGTAGATTCACGAGCAGTGGGCGTGACCAGAACAAGGTGACAATTCAAAACTACTGACGTCATAACCATTTTAATTAACAACACTTTACTTTTTTTAAACAAAATTTTAATCCAATGTTGATTACAAGTTATATAAATAACAAATTGATATAGTTAAAAAATGGTATTTTAATTAACTAGACAAAAATATTTAGCTACATCACTTTTAAAAATAATTAATTACACATTTAAATTTCATATTTAAAAAAAAGGCGATTAGCTGAAAAGCAAAACATCATATTCACGATGAAGTAATTATGTCAATTAAGAGATGTTTGCAGATTATTTCATAAAACTTCTTTGGTTTTTAAGATGATTATTAGATAAAGATAATGTTGTTGTTGTTTTTCTAGGCTATAATATAGAAATTACGTATGTCTAAAGAAAAAAAAATCTTAGAAATACTTGAACCAAGATTTTTCAAGAAAATTCAAATAAAATAAATATACACGTAATAGCACCAAAACAAAATGCATGCATGCACAACATCTTTTAGATTCTGTGACAGTTAAGAAAAATTTGTGTCTTTAGCCCTTACTTATTAATAATAATAATAATTTACTCCTTTCCTTTGGAAACTGTAAGGAAATACTTGGATCCAAAACAGTTTTTGAAAATTACGCTCTCGGTCTATGTTATCATTATACAGTATATTTAATTGTATTGTGACTTAAATAACATAATATTACTTTGACTAAATATAGTATAATAATATATTGTCCATATATAATTAAACACTAATTATGTATATCGTACTTCTAATTACATCACAACAATGATAAGAATGTGGCAGTGAAATTCACTTGAATCTTTTTTTTTTTTTTTTTTTTTTAATCGCTCAATCTCTGTGTAACTTTGTTAATTTAAAGTTTTACCACACGTGCTTTACAATAATTAACAATGTCACTATATTACAACAAAGACTTTTCTAAACTTCAAAGCAACCTTTGAAACAATTGAAAGTTCAAGTATACATTTTTTTTTTATCTCAACATCGTCTAAACAATTATCGTAACAATTTATTATAATGATTGTTTTAATGATGTTAGATTTATTGTTTATTAGAAAATGAAACTTGCCAAATAATGATATATGTATAGTTTTTTGTCTGATTTTAATGTTTTCCATTCAATCGTTTTCCATATATCGTTTTGCACTCAAACTTAAAGCAAAGTTTACTATCTCCATTTTTTTTTTTTTTTTTTTTTTTTTAATTAGCATCAAGATATAAGATTGAAAACTCTTTAATAATAAATACTGTTGTGAAATTACATTGTTATGAATGTATAATTGTATTGTTAGATGTGAATTACAAAAAATAAGAATTACATTGTGCGACAAAGAAGTTAAATAAAATATACTATATAACTACATAGGTAACGCAGTATTATATGGATTACACTGTATGAAAGCATTGCATGTTTCTGCTAATATTTTTATCATTGTTTTCTTTGAAACATAATTATTTATTTTCCCATTTATTTTTTAGTTACATAATATAATTATTTACTTATTTCAGAAAATTACTAACACTGAATAAATTCAACGGATACAAAGTATGACAATTATTTGTGTGTTTTTTTTTTTTTTTTTTTTAATGTCGTTAATTATAATATAACATTCTTTTTTTATATAATTTTAATTGAGAAAAGATATCATAGAAAACTTGATTGATTTTTATTGTAAATTAATACAGTGACTTTCTATATAAACATGTTTGTTATTTTTATTTTCTATGTTATATTTTAAAAAAATAAAAAACAAATGAAATGATCTGTAGTTCTTGAGTTGTCAGTATGGATACGTAATATAATCTGGACTTGTGTGGGTGAATGAGAGGGGGCGAGAGGAGAGGTATTTTTATATATATATTTATATATTACATACATATAGGTATAGGTATACACCAGGTAAGGGGAAAAAAAACGCACTGACCGTGACATTTCACTATTCCGCATCTCCTTAGCGTGTATAATAACACCATATCAAGACATATTATAAGAGAGGGCTATGACACCCCATCATGCTTCAAATAATATATTTATTATGCTTCATAACTTTTTTTGTTGTACTTGGAAAAATAATTATTATTATCATATATTAAAATAATTATAATAATTATTTACGCATGATAAATTTTTAATATTATCCTAGGTCAGTGTTGCCTTAATTCATATCATAGTTATGTGTTTTGCCTACTTTTTTTTTTTTTTTTTTTTTCACGATAAAGATTTTAACGCTTGCAAAGGAATTTGTTTTTTGATTTTTAATGTGGTCAGTACTCAGAATTAAACTTTATTGAGTTGTCATTAATATCATTATTTAAAAGTAGGTACATAAAAAAAATTTGTGGGTAGAAGCTTTGAAATTTGTACAACTTTTTCCAGTCTACAGCTCACTAGTTCTTTGATATATTTTATTTTATAAATATTATTGTAATTTTACTGAAAACGTCATTTATTTTTAATAATTTCGCAATTATGTTACATAAGTAAAATTTAAAGTACCGATAATTTTGTATGGGCAATGGATTGCAATAAAAATATATATTTTAAAAAAGTATTATTGACTCTAATCTATTCCACAAAATAAAATATTGGTCATAAAAGTTGTGAAATATACACATTCTTAATATTTTTCCTTCAAAAATATCGATTATATCAGTAAATACTTTCAGTTTTTGCACATTTATATAGTTAGCAAGGATTAGAGAGGATGCATATTAATAAAATAAAATTGTTGATATTGTTCATACCTCTTTGTTGTTGGGTGGATGAAGTGACCTGTCTAGTGACATGTTGTTCTACACGACTGATTTGTTGCGAGGAGGTCACTTGAGATTGTTGCTGAACAATCTGACTACTACTGCTTTGTTGTGAAGATTGTTGTTGAAATTGACGATTCATTCTCGCAAATTTTTATAATAAGGTATCACACTCGGAAAAAAAAGGAAGAAGAAAAAAAATAATAATAGCAGTTACCACACTTTTTTTTTATATAACACCACACAGGACACTCAAAAGAAAGAACAAAAAAATTGTAAGATCGAACTTTTTTCTGTAGTAAAATCGAAACTTGAACTACAAAAAAATCGTCACAGTTATATATATATAAAAAAAATTGTTAAATGGACTCGGATGAGGCGAGTTTATACGTGCAAATCCTGGTTTCTCATCCCCGAGCCATTGTTTAATATCAAGGTGCAGAGACGTTTCTTGCGGAAGAGAGGCGGACGAAGAGTGCGCTCAGACGAGCGAGGGCGCTGCGTTCATCCGCCGCTAGTGTCGCTTCAGTCGTTGTACACCAAAGCAAGGGGAGCACCAAGGCGGGCGGTGCTTCTTCAAGGGGGTGGGCGGCTACAAGGCAACCAGACTTATGCACGAGAGAAATATAGCAAAACAAGATTTCTCAGTTATGACACACACACATAAACACCCTCGCAGTATTTTCAATGAGACCAAAAAATATTATCCGCCATTTTGGTGATCAATTTAAGGGTTGAAGGAATTAACAATTAAAATTCTTCAATAAACTAAACGTAGCGCAATATTATTGTTTTGCAAAGAGTAATAAACACAAAATAGTCACCAGATTTTAGTATTTAATATTGCTTTCGCGTGCCTTAACGACTTATCACTATTAAGAACCAGATATTGATGTACATTGACTGAAGTTGTTCGATAAAAAAAATCATAAGATAAAAATATGTTAAAAATCAGTTGTAATCTAATCATAATTTTGGTTGTCTAGTTAGTGCTTATGTTTAATAAATTCAGGGTCAAACAGTCAATAGGCCAAAGCTTAAAACTCCCACATATTATTATATTTTATACCTTTCTGTATTCAGTTCTTGAGAAAATAACAGAAACAAAATTAAAAAAATTTATTCTCTGAAGGTGTAGGAGTTGGAATTCTTTAAGATTATAACGAGATATACATGTAATATAATAATCTAGAAACTATTGTATGGAATTCAATGGAATATTATATTATTATTTTTTATGTCTTATTTTAAAAGTTCAAGTTTACCACCTTCTATTGTTGATTAAGAAGAATAAAGATTTCACTTTGAGTTGGTATGTAATTAAAATATTATTTGTTACGTTGGATTGGATTGGTGATGGTAACTATCGTACAGTTACTATATTTATTTGTGTAGTGGACTTATTTGATGTTTAATCAATCCTTCTATATTTTTATAAGAGATCATTGAAAATTTTATTTGCACCAATCAATGCATACCGGGAAATTATATGGGGATAATTATACAAAGCTAAAAGTTAGAGTTTATTGAGCTAACTTTCTGGTGTAAATAATAATAATAGCCCCCCATATCATCGAGTCTGGAGTTATAAATTCAAATAATAATATAATAAACAAAAATAGAGACTATTAGATAATCTTAGATTACGTAATAAATATTTATAATCAATACTATCAGAATGCAACAATGGTCGTAAAAGTTTCTATATATTACATGAAATATATCTAAAGTAAAAGTGTAGTTCATAATTTTCTGGTAACATTTGCATTCTTGCAATAAAATCGCAAGTATAGTAGAAAACAGTAGGTGTATCGAGCACCCGCTGAAGTTCTTTATGTTGAGAAAAGCTAGCGAGCAGTGTGAGTGTTTGTGAGAGAAGATCGCGCGGACCAAAAATATCCGCGGCCCATTTTAGCCCTCAGCTCCTGTGATAGACCCCTGCATTTAGCGCCAGCAGCTGGCGTACCGTGCCAAGCAAGTAACGTGCTCTTAACACGTCTTCACTGCATACTTAGCTCTTCATTGTTTTAAAACGAACGTTGTATACCTACATGTACGTACATACATACCTGTAATGCAGCCATTAGATCATATTAACTATACACAATTAAACTGCCTTTACTCCAGGAAAAAGAAATTATATATAAATTTTTTTTAACCTTATTACGAGAGCACTAGTCATGAAATAAAAATATGAGGAAATAGTTGAGGTAATTATTAAAGCAAGTTAAAGATACTACACGGAAAAATGTATCAGAAAAAAGCCATTTAATTTAGAGTACTTTTAAGTATGACTATATTAAGTTATATAATATAACAAATGGTGGTTAAGTAATTTTAATGTAATTTCAATGTTATTCATAAATACTTAAAAGATAAAAGACTTTTTAGTTTTTTTTATTATTAATAATTAATAATAATATTAATATTTTTTTATTTTTTTTAACTATAAAGATATTTTATACGTTTGTATACCTTTTAGATTCAAATTCTCTTAATTTTTATTCCATTGATAAAAATTAGATTTGCTATACTTTTGAAGTTTCTATTCCTCATCACGGGTACGAAAAAAATGTAAATCCCAATTGATGAAACACTAATTAAACAAAATTTAAATCGAATTTTCTACGATAGCATAATGTTATATTTAGCACCCAAAAAAGGGAAAAAATTATAAATCAAAATAAATCAATTTCACATTTTGCTCGATAAGATTGAAAATCTTGATATTCAAAGTTATTTTGCTGAGCATCAAAAGCTATAGCACGGTCAACAAACACAGAATGGTTTACAAAAATACAAACAACAATGCTAGAGAGAGCCATGATAATGAAACTCATTCATTAGATAATTACTCATTGTTTTCCACTAAATACTTCAATGTCAGCTCGCTTCACATACATTATACAAAATAAATAATTACCCAAGTTTAGAGTTACATTTTATTTTAATAAATAAAAATGTTTTCAGGGTAGATATATCTACCGGAAACCTTTTACCATTAACTTTGAATTAATGAGAGCATTATACGTTATACTGATTATAATTATATGGAAGTAGATACGAGCTTTTTTAGGATGTACTTGGTACACAATCTGATAAATTGATAGTAAAAATAACAATGTTGGTATCGCCAAAGATTTATAAGTTTTGCTTTTTACCTTCTCCTCATTTTTAGTAGCCTTTACGTATAGCAAAGTTTTCGTATAGACCGGTTGCACTCATATTTAAGAGCTGACATTTTGTTGGTCAGGAATACATAAGCCAGCACAGGTAAAATGTCATTTTTATTTTTTTTTAATAGCAAAAGAAGCTTCAACTCTCAATCAAAGCCTAATTTCTAGCTCCTAATAAGCTCGAAGAATAAGAGAAAAATTCATTCAAATTTAAAATTACTTTATTTCTCTCTTTCCTTCAATCGTATACAATATACATCGTATTCGTCAAGGTTAATTCAGTTCAGTTGAAATAAACTATTTTTATGTGAAAAATTAGGAGAAATGATGTTTCTCCTATGCTGGACAATGCATTATAGGCACCACAAACATGGTGACAAAGCGCAAGGATGTGCAAGGGGTCTATAGCAAAGTTTCTGTATTGTAAAAATTAACAATTATTGGTATATAGGGACTGAGCATCACATAAAAAAAAATTAAAAAATAAAACTTGAAAGAGGCTACAAGAAAGAATTAGTATATGGCAAAATGAACAACTTATTGGTAGGAAATAGTTTTGCACTGAATTATAGAACATTTTATTTCATAAATTTTAAAATTTTCTTTCAACTCTGAATTGAATCAATGTGTAAATCCTATTCATTAAAAATATCAGTGTTTAACAACCATTAAATGACTATTTAATTAAGTGCATGATTTATGGATTTTCAGTATTCTATAAGTTGTCAAAAATCCTTGATATTACAAATATTTTTTATCACAAATTAAACATAAAATCAAACATCTTTCAAACAATGTGATCTAATATATTTTTAAAACTTTTATGATACAACAAATTTTATAAAAAATAAAGCAAACGTTTTATGGAAAATCCAATAATATTGCAACAGTATAGTTCATTGCTCCAAAATCTAGAATTATGGAATAGCGCCAATCATGAGAGATCTTTGAACTATCCTGGTTTGAAAAATTAAATGTGTAGTTTTAATGAGCAATGAGTGTAGATGGAAGCTATATTGCGATGGTACATTATCACATATAGACTACAGGGTGAATGGCTGACAAAAGAAAATATAAGTTTCAACATTATTTTTCTACTTCGAAACTTGGAAATAAAATTATTTTTAAAGTAAACCACATTATAGATCCTTAATGAAATGTATAAATCAATACGACATTTAAAAAAAGAGAGAGACAGACAGAGAGAGAGAGACAGAGACAAGAGACAGAGAGAGAGAGAGAGAATCAATAATTATGATGACATAGTGAATATGTATACTTAGGAATATGTTTTTATATCATGTTTAGGATAAAAGAAATAATAAGAACTGCAAAATTTGTAAAAATAGAGACTATATTAAAGTTGAATACATTTTTATTACCTAATAAAATTTTCACATTTCACGTAATGCTATAAAAAAGTTTTATAAAAAGATTTGAAATGTTTGTAAAACTACGTTTAATGTCAGAAAACGTTTACGTCTGGCACGGTAAATAGACGGTAAAACAATGTAGTCTAGCGTCAAGTCGAGAGAGAGAGAGAGAGAGAGAGAGAGAGAGAGAGAGAGAGAGAGAGAGAGAGAAGAGAGGTTACGTAAACACGTGAGAGGCAGGCTCAAGAAGTCAGAGAGAGCGAGAGAGGATCAAAAATAGGTACAAACACACTCGCACAATGCACGAATATATCTATCTGCATCTGCATCTCAAGTGTACCAAATTTACTTTCAGTGTAATTAAAAATTCACTAAGCAAAAGGTGTAATAATGTTGTAATTAAATAGTTAAGATTGTTGTTTTCATTCCTCATACTTTCTTTCATGACATTAATTTTACAATTAAATTTAGGGAGTAAAATGATGTTTAAAACTAGCAGGAATGTTTATCACTTTTACTAGTAAGTTTCAATTCTTTGCCATGAACTATCAAAACAAAAACGTCTAACGTATAATTTCATCAAAAATAACATGAATATGCAAACATTGAGATTATTTTGGTCTAGGTTTGTATTTTATTTTTAAATATAACATCAAACTAAAGTTGAAATTGGATCATAATGCGAAATTTAAAACTTTTGTTCTCACATTTTGTGTGACACGTCCTGACCATACTGATCAAATTTCCATAACTGGGTGACTATCTGGAGAGTTTAATAGGCGCAGCTACAGGCACGAGTATACAAAGTTGCTTCAATATTTGGATTGACTTTGTAAATTTATATAATGCTATTCTTATTATTTTATCTCATTATTATTTATTTACTTTTTGTTATTTTTTTTTCTTCTTCTTTCATAAGACCATTTTACCAAATAGGTAATAAAGTTTGCAAGGCAAAAAAAAAAAAAAAAGAAAAAAAAGAATTTCCATGTAAAAATAAATTAACACAACATAAGTATTGTGATGCATGTGTATAGTATATATCATTAAAATCGTTCAAAGGAAACCTCAGATTAATAATTGGGATTTTCTCATTATGTTTAGGTGATTAAAAGTTGTTTGAGTTAGCTGTTTAGTTGAGTTTTGCAAATTGCCTTTATTGGAGTTTCTCTCTCTCTCTCTCTCTCTCTCTCTCTCTCTCTCTCTCTCTCTCTCTCTCTCTCTCTCTCTCTCTCTCTCTCTGCGTATATGTGTAAATAATACAAAATTGCAAGAATGTCAAACCTTGCTTAAAAATGAAACTACGAATAAAAATTTGCAGGAAATAAATTCGCAATTCTTGCAAATTCCTCTCTCACAAATATGAATCTCCAAGAACATAGAATTGTATTTTAATTTCTCTAATTCAAAGTAGATAACCTAAAAGTTTAATGATCAAAAAACAATAATAATAATAAAACGGAAAAGCAGGTAAGTTACAAAGAAGCGTGCCAATAGCGTGACGACCAAATTCTCACACCAGACTACAAGTATAACTGTGTCATGCTTGACTGGCGCCTGTATACTATTACTATAGCATTCAACATCGCCCAGAAACTTAATAGTATATATAATATACGCTTCAATACATTTAGACTTTGGAGTTTATTATATTCAACTTCATTCAATACTTATTTGCACACAGGAAATCATTACTTGCTTGTTACTTCATTGCAGCTATAGGCCAACTAACATGGAGATGATACTGAAAATAATTGTTACTTTTCGTGTAAAGCAATTATGTAGTAAAATTTAACATGGTTTGGAACCATGAATTCAAAAATTAAAATCACAGTTTAATTAAATAGCAAATTTATAGTGAAAAGCTAGAGAGAATACATAACAAACAAAATAAACAACAAGCAAATTAGACGAATTTGCCACTTTTTTTCTTTCCTAAAGTTTTGATAAGTTATAATAATAATTAATTAAAAAAAATTTTATCATAACATTTATTACTTTAGTAATTATAAAATAAATTTTTATCATCATAATAAAAACGCAATTAAACAAAGGAGATAAGCCTTCTGCCTTCTTATTCAATTAATTGTTTCGTAATTTAATTTTATGTATAATATATTTAAAATATAATATAATATTGAACTTTTTTATATTTATAATGCAACATAATTTATAATGTGCATTGTATTTATGCATTTATTTTATATTTCCATTTATTATTTTACTCTTTCTTGTATATTGTTTGTAAGCTTCGTTTGTTAACGTAAAACGATAAAGATTTTTACGCAAATATAATATTCATTTTTAAAGTGAACATTATTCTTTACGTATACAAGTAGAAAAGTGTGGAACTAATATATTATCACAGCAATATATAAACAAAAGTACTCAGTGAAACTAAAATGAAAAAGTATGAAACAAAGCGTGACAAAACCAAAGTCACATTTATATTTTAGTTTCAGTCAGTAAAAACGTTAAAAAAATAAAGAAGAAAATTAAAAAAAAAAAAAAAAAAAAAAAAAAGTAGAGAGATGGACAACACTAAGTTATATTTTTATACCAACCATAAATGTTGGTCATTTTGTTTGTTGGCATAATTCTTAATGACTCCTCATTCTAAATTTATCTTAAAAACACCTTGAAGTGTACCAAAATGTTTTATATAAAACTTTTTTTTTTTTTTTTTTTTTTGCAAACTTTATTGCAATACTTTTTTAAGTTAAGAGTGGGAGTTAGTAGAATCACAGTTTGTTTCATGTCTTATTCATAATGTTTATGCAACGTGATGTTTTAGACGTACGTGTGATTCACAATGTAGAAAAGTTACTGCTGTTGCAGCCAAAATACGATTCACAGTATTATTTTAGTCACGGACTTAACTAGAAAACCATTTTTATGTCATCAAAATTTTTCATCGTCATACATTTAAATTGTTACGAAAATTAATTTGACGTAATATAACTATGTTTAATTATAAAATGTTGTACATCAATCATCTAATATTAGTGTAATGATGATGGAATCAGAACACCAGAAGGTGTACTTCCAGAATATTAATATTGAATTTTATTTTCCTAAAGGTGTAACGAGAAATGGAACTTTTTATTACTGTAATGTTGTCCTGAACTATATGCGAGATGTGTACTCATCAACTGTTTCATTCCTAGGAATAGAGCGCTATAGCAATAAAAGTCATATTTCATGAAATATGACTTTTATTATTCATAACAAGTTAGGATACAACGAAAGTAAATTTAAAATTAAAATAAATTAATTATATATGTTTTTGGTTATTAGTTATTAGGAAAAACGAAAAAGCCGTGCTGACGCCTTTTCCGATATATCGATAAAAATGACGGCATTTACTAAAAACCCTACTTATATATCGACGTAATTACGCCTGAATTTGCGGTCCTTCAGGCGAGATTTTTCTTATTTGTACATATGGTTTGACCCTGGTTTGACCTGTGACCGTCGGGTAAACAGAGTACATGTAAGTGCATAATCAAAATGTGATTTAATAGTTTATATTATAGTAACATAATATAACTGTATCATTATTGAATAATAAGAATCATATCTCGCAAGAGCTGAGACATATATGCAAATAAAATTTACAGACAATACGTCACTGAGAAGGAAAAAGAGGTGATATTTCGAAACTATATTAAATAAGATATTTTTCCATTGTATAAACAATTTCTTAGTGGCAGTATACATTATACTTTAACTCATTGATTCTAAAAATATATTTCAAACTTAACGTTTTAAACTGTAAGCATATTGTCGCAAATGACGTAGAGGCAAAGTAAAAATCTTCGAGCAAAAGCATGGAGAGTATGACAAAAAAAAAATATGTACTTCACATATTTCTCTGCGTGATTCACAGTTAAATATACTTTTAAATAAACTAGCGCTCCTTTGAACTATGAAATTAAACTTATAACACATAAGTCTACTTTTTTTTAATGTTATAGTTAAAATACGACAAAATACTATTTGCAAAATTGTCAAAATTAATATAAATTTTCTTAAAAGAAATGGATATTTGAGCTCTATGATATTGTTAAAGAATAGAGAGAAAGAAGAAAGACAGCAAACAATGTATAGAAGTGGAACCCAAAATATCTGGAACTATATTTAACTTTTTTGATGTCACATTTATCCTTGATCGTCGTGTTTTTTTGCAATCTTGTTTAAAACAAAAATTAATCTTAAGTTAAACCTGCCAGAAAATATTTTGTTTCATTTGAAACATCAATCTCGTCCGCTTTTGTTCTCTATAATAAAATTTGCAGTTTTTTTTTCCCCCCCCAATAAAACCTTGTTTTGTAAATTTAACCTGATTTGACAGCTTAACATTTTCTGAACATAATAATAATCTCAAGGTTTGTACGATTCTTGGTATTATTGCACCTTTTTATCAGGTTTTTAATTTTAATAACGATGTCATAATTGGTTGTGATAACTGATAACTTTTGCCCATACCATACGATCGAAAAAAAAAGTAGGCATTTAGTGAAATATTATAAGGAATAAAAAAAAATACCAAGTATTCAATTTAATGCCAAGAACTTTTTTGGTGCAAGGTTTCACTAATAAATGCATCATACAACAATATATTCTATAAATACATTCCTGAAAAAACATCTAAGACCTCTGAACTAATTTAACTGAATTGTTTTTTATTCATCAGATCAGTTTACTTATGTTGAAAGGAGTGTAGTACAACATTTTTCAATTTTTATAAATTGTTAAGATTTAAAAATAAAATTACTTTTTGAATGCTCTTATACTGCATGCGGGACACAAAATGGATGATAAAAATAATTAGGAATGTCGCGATGCGTGCCACAATACACTCTGGTGTGTAATAACCATCAATTAAACGTAATTGAGATGAATGAATTGAAGAAACACACAACCACGCGATGACACAACTTCTATTTTTAAATATTTATGACGCCTAAAGTTTTTATTTATATGCAAAAAAAAAAAAAAAAAATCCATTGTGAATACCTACGGTTTTAGTGATATAATTGTCTCGGTTTAGCAACATTCTTAAAAACCTTCTCCCATTCATCCAAACTTGATCCTTAACTAATTCTATTGAAATGTGAAGATAGCCAAATCAACAGCTATAGGCCGTGACAAAAATATATACTTAAATAACAAATGTAAATGTGATTTTCATTGAAATAAACAGTTGATTTGCCGCACACTCTTTCCTTTAAACATGATTGGTAATTGTTAACAAAGTTATGAATCAAATCATAAAGGTTTTATTTTGTAGTTTTTTTTTTTTTGAACATTTGATTTATAAACATATGCTAAACAAAATTAAACTTTAGTATAGCACGCTCTTATACTATACTAATGAACACGGAATTAGAAATCTAGCCTCGCATTATAGGGACTAGAACACGGCAATATTTGCTTGCAACATTGCATTCTTTTAAATTTACTTAGTGACTACAAATAAACACGAATAATTTCTGAACATAAAGTTGTCCTCTTTTTTTAGTTGTTATTTGGGCAATTTCCACATTAAAACTTTTTTTATGCATTTTTAATATTAAATAAACCAATGAATTTAAGGACCGATCAAAATAATCGATAAAACAAACTACATAGCAAGTTACAACATAACCTATAAATAGTACCCTGCAATAGATGCACAATAAAGAAATTACGATATAATTTTATGCTTAATTTCTCTGTTTTTCAGTAATATAATAAGAGAACTAATTATGTGGGCTAAAATATTGCATTATATTATACTTTTAATTGTAAATTTCTAATCCTATTCTCAATGAAAGCAATAAAACTTTGTCTTACCTGGTTCTTGTGCGTTATCTAAGAAATCCTCTTGCTCGCGCTGCAGGTACGTGTTCTTGTGTCGATATGTAGCGTATAATGCCATAGACTCCCCTGTGAAACATGCAAATTATTTAGAGAGATGCATCAACTATAGCGTGGAAATCTTTAGCTTTGTCATCTCGCAGAATATTCACGAAAATGTTTTTGTTGCATAAGGAAATTTCACATCTGACTGATCTGACTCATTCATTCATTATACGATTAATTTTGGCTTGTGATTAGAAATTTCAAATAAATAAAAAAAATTAAAACAAAAAACCTTAAAATGTTGAGAGTATTTTTATTTTTTGAGCTTTTTTTTATTATTATTATTATTTATTATTATTTATTTTTTTTTTGCTGAGAAATTGTTTTAAAATGTAGCAGCAAGTCTCAAATTTTTCTTAGCTTATCGCGAAATAAAAAAATCACAGTTCTATTTATTATGCCAATTTTAAATCATTAGTTTATTTTTGTTTATACAAAAAAAAATATATTTTTTAATCAAAATTTAATTCAAATTTTATAACATTTTGACTGCAGATCTCCTCCTGTTTTTGCACCATTAATTTTCAGGATATAAATATATGAAATATAGAATAGGAAACTGTTATAAATTGCTGCTCCAATACAGATCTAAGAATTTTAAAAAGAAGAAGAAAAAAATGATTACATATAGCATTGTTATATGTACATAAAAAAAATCATTTTACCGACTAATGTAACCAAACACAATTACAATAAGTAAATAAACCGGAGTATAATTACATGTTTCGCTTCATGCTTATACATTAATTGTTTTGAAATAAAAAGTTAACTTACTACCAAACTGTACAGCCACTTTGAGGGAATACATTTTTGTTACTATATATCACTAATATATACTGCGGAGTCTATTATAGTTGTAAAATATACTGAAACTTTGTTTCCGATAGTCAGTTTAACATGAAATATTCTTGATAACGTATGTAAGGGCACGCGTCACTTTGATAATAAGTAGTCGTGCAAAGTAAACAAAAGTCACGGCGGCCAATGCACTGATTTTTTTTTTTTTTTTTTTTTTTTTTTTTTGAAATGTGTTTTTGTAAATGTAAGGACAAGGACAATCAATGCAATTATTTTGCTCTCTGTACGCTTACATTTTCAAAATAATTAACAAAAAGCATCTAACTTCCAACAATTATTGCAAAGGCATTAATTGAAAGTTGTTTCAATTTAATCGATGCAATTTTTTAACTGATATGATTATTAATTTTTTACATTAAAATTTGGTAATTTTCATAATTGTAATAAACATCACCCCTATAAAATATAAGATAATTCTAAAGTTAAGTGATTGATATTTGATGTATCAATATTTTGTTACATTTACACTTTTAAACAAATTAATGGAGCGAGCATAAAAGAAAAAATATCTAAAGGATATCTGTTGGGAAATTGAATTTTTGGGGATGAAATGCAATGCAAAAAAAAAGGAGGGGCGTAAAATTTATTTCCATTTGTAACATTGCAAATAAGTCTTGAAATTTAACAAAAAGCTTGTTTTTCAGTTACTTTTCATTCATTTGTCCCGCAAGTGTACTTATAGATGAATTGTTCAAATGTATATCAGCTTACAAAGTTTTGGTTACAGCTGAATGATACAAATGCAAATGATAACAAAACCAACACACTGGTATGTAAACTTAATAAATTTACTCTCTCTCTCTCTCTCTCTCTCTCTCTCTCTCATGTATTTAAAATGTTGATTTGTTTTTTTAAATACCTAAGCCAATAAAATAAACATTAGCTTGAAAAATTATTCTTGTAACCCTAATTTTTTTTAATCCTCTCGTTAAGTTATATTGTTTTGCAAGTACGAAACAAAAAAAAATGTCATTATATAATATAGATTATATTGTAGTTTGAATTTTATTGGCTACAGATCGAATTAGCAGCGTTTGAGGCGGGTGTTTTGTTGGACTTCCCCAGATATCTAAATCTATTCAGAGGCGATGTGGCGGCGAACGCAAGGCAGGGACGAGCTGATGTTGCGAGTGGACGGTAAGGGACGTACGTACGCTCTAGCGCCACAGAGGTTAACGACAGACTAACTTTACTACAGAGAAAGAAAAGAATTAACTTTGGGTGCTAACGATATATGAGGGTACAAAAAACAGTACCAATAAACATTTTCTTGATGAAATTTTTACTTGTGCTTTCAAAAGAGACTATATTTACGTAAGCTTACTTCACAGTTGAAACTAGAGAAATAAAATGAGAAGATTGCTTTTTTTTTTTTTTTTTTTTTTTCCCCCAATTCAAATCGACTATTGTAATTTCGTTTAATTGAAACTTTGATACAAGTTTTTGCTATTGTATTATTGCCCGATTGTACCTGTGCCAATCTGTATACCTTACAACGATATACGCTATTACAAATTTTAAATTGTTAAAAAAAGAAAAATCAAATCAAAAAACGTTAAAAGGCTATTTGTTCTTTATTAAACTACACAAAAGAAATGCTTGATTAAAACTTAAGTTTTTAAAGAAAATTTTCAATTAATTTTAAAATCATGTGCAATTCAAACTTATTCCAACATTTTTCTCTGTATATTATACTTAGGTAAAATTTATGGCAGTTGCGAATGTAAGTTTGTTTTGGTCTCGGAGTGATTTAATTGAGCATTTCCAACCTTGGGTCTAAATGTGAACGAGTTGTGTATATATGCACTACGACCTTGCATGTAACTTGGAACACGCGCACACAATAATACAAATTGACTTACTACTAGTAAGCTGTTACTCTCTTTCTCTCCCTCTGTTATTAATTATTATGATTTGTATATCAGTATATTAAGCCAAATAAATGTCGTATGGTGTAAATAATAAAGTTAATGTTTTAAGTATGATTTTCTTAATAATAAGTAAACTTGTATTATTTTAAGTTGTTGAAATAACATGATGAAGAAATAATTTACGTACGAATGAAAAATGTAAAGAGAACATAACAAACTCTAACATAAAAAAAAAATTGTATAAACGCAAAAGCAAGAAACTTTTTAAAATTAATAGGTCCCATAATGCAATCTCATAAAGCAAAGCACCATAATTTGTTCTGCGTTTTTAATTAATGGCCTCTTCCCAAGGAGCAATAAATTTGATTGCACAGCATTTTAATGCTTTCAAATTTATGCTATAATGCCACCAATTGCATAATATTGCACTGTGCGAAAAAGCCTTAAGGGAGTAGGGTACCGACCTTATATCTCAAAACCTAGAAGTGTTTTTGGTCTAAATTTGGTGTCATTGTGTAGCTAAGGGTAACACCTAGCTGTGATAAAAATTTCATGATGTTTGACCTTCCCGAAAAAAAGAAAACAATTATTGAAATTAACATTGGGCCTTATGGGCTTCAAATTTCAAAAAATCATATAAAATTAATTTGCACGGTGATCTTACAAAATTTTTATTTTGAAATTGTCTCAAGCTGAAGTATTTATTGTGCAAAATTTCAGATTTTTTTGACGAGAATAGTTTGAGTCTAATGGCCGACGTCGGTCCCCTACTCCCTTAAACCTTTATTTGTTTAATTATATTTAATAAATGCCTTTATATATAAAAAATATAGTAGCTGCACTTTTGTTTCCATGCAGTTTTTACTGTCATTTTAAAATTCTTTAGTAAGATTTCTAACCATTATTTACACGTTTTATTTTATTTGAATTTGTTGTTGATATTTTAATACAAGTTTAAAATGTCACCCCCGCAATCTATTTGTCAAGCTCGACTGTAGAAGATTATTTAAATTCTCTTCTGTCTCAAGAGAAGACACTTACGTGTTTGTTTATAAAGTTACCCCCTTACATGTGATAATTGATTTCAGACTCTCTAAGCTTGCTTAATTTCTTCAAAACTATTTATATAACTTCACTCAAATTGTTTTCATGAGTTAAACTAGAAAAATAAATCGGTTAAAATAAATTTAAACAAAAATTATTATACTTGTGTCTATGGCCAGATTTTTTGTTATATTATAAAAATATTTTAGAGTGTTTAGTTTTATTTACTAACAAACTTAAGAGGCTATTTTCGTTTTGAAAAAAATGTTATGTTAGTAGTAAAATTTTTTGTTTACTTTTTTACTATTTTGACTGACTTAAAATGAGTTGCCAAGATATTAAAAAAAAATAATAACAATAAAAGAACCCAACAAATAGATAACTTAAAATGAAAATAGTGAACGATAATGAATTATACTTATTAAAATACTTAAATTGCCGATGATAGATAGCAAAAAAAATCACTTCAAATAAATTTATTTCTGTGATTTTTGAAAAAATCACTGATTTGATACGACATTGTCAGTTTATATAAACTTTTATTTAATGCGCATAATTAATAGATATTTCAGCCATATATTACGAGTAACGTGGCCAGATACATACATTTTAAGTTTACCAAAAATTATAAACACATAAGGGTTGTCGTAAACCCTGTTTTCTTGCACACACAAAAAATGCGCAATACATTTGAATAACCATAGTTGATCGTCATTTTAGTAGCAGAAAAACAAGGTTTACGTACAGGATTGGAGATGCAATAACAATAACTGCTCACTATTTTTATCTGAATCAATCAAAATAACGGCTCAAAATTTAAATATATTTAAAATATTACATGTGATTATCGTACCGCATAATACACAGCTCATTTTATAAAATTACCCAATGACGTATTACGATATGATTTACAATGCTTATATCGGAAATGCTATATGATATTGCGACAGAAATTATGTATGTATGTATATATAAAAGTGTATTAACCTTTTGTGAAATATTTACTCATACAACGTTGGTGTTTTATAAGAATTTTGACGTATCAAAAAATGTTAACGACTTACAGTTTTATAACATAACAAAGTATTGTTTCTTTTCAATAATAATTTATTATTACAAAATCAACCCCACATGATATGCAAAAATATAACTTTTTATTACGGTGTAGTGTGGATTGTATAAATGTAAGTTTTTATTAACATAGATTTAATTTACACCATTACTTACAAAAAACATTAAAACTAAAATTTAATTTTCTTTATACAACGAATATAAAAAAAAATTGAATTATTTATAGAAACTTGTTAAAGCTTAAGAAAAATTACATGAGCGAAAATATATTAAATATATAACTTTAATACGCAGTAGTAAGTAAGAAAAAGTAGAGTAGAGTGATATTTTGTTTGAGTATTGCTGGACTTGGCAGAGTTGTATAGTGACTGCATCATCATCATGGAGATTTCTGGTGCGACTAAATTTAGCAAGGCGTCACTCTCGCGTGCGTCCCACACAAATACATTCCATAGCGCTCGCTACTCACCACCCTTGCGCCCCTATGCTACTCATTGGAGAGGATCGGACTGGCTCATTTGGACCCCAAGTGAAATTAAGCATGTAATCCCACATGCATACATTCCATATCGCTTGCTTTTCACCACCCTTGCGCCCATATATATTCATTGGAGAGTATCAGAGTATCGGACTGGGTTATTTGGACCCCAAATAAAATTAGTAATTCTTCATGCATTACATTCCATAGTACTCGCTACCCCTCCCCCCACCCTTGAGCCCCTATGCTGAACATCAATAAGGATCGGACTAGGTCATTTGAAACCCAAGTGACATTTAACATGTAATCCCATACACAAATACATTCACACACATGCTTTCATTTTTCAACACTCTTGCGCCCCTATACTACTCATTGGAGAGGATCGGACAGGTAAGGGTTATTTGGATCTTTTTAGCATTCCAATCGATATTTCAGTGCTAATTAATGTACATAATGATGATGGTTATTATTATCTTCGATAGACTGAGCTCTTTTAAAAATTAGACGCGTAATCTGGGATTCTAGATTAATATTTTTAATTTATTAGCCTTTACTTTGTAACGTTCATTAAGGATAAAGTAAGTGCTGTAAAAATACGTAAAAATATGATAATTATCAAATATACTTCTATGGGGTATATATATACAAAAATTTAGTTCATATTTTTAGTTTTTTTTTTTTTTTTTTTTTTTTCCTCCCTGTCTTTTGATACTTTGAAGGAATTTCCAAAGAAATTTTGACTATAGAAACGGACAGACCGGCACCTTTAATAATACTGCGCTTTGCCTTTTAGTCTATGTTATCTTTCCACTTAACACTTAAAAACCATATGCTACTTGACAATAACAAACTATTTGCATATCTTTTAATAATATGTTAAAACAAAAGAAAATATCGTAAAGTGTCATGTCTAGTCATTACATAAGATAGACAGAAAGGTTCATTGCATTATATATAGTAATGTAATGGCGGCGTCTCATTGCAATAATATTACTAACAATGTGTAATAAATTTCATTGCTATACACAAATGACGTTAACTTTATATGCAGGTCGTGTGAGTAATTTGCCTGTTTTCAGCTACGTAATTTATTGCTGCAAGATGTTCAACTGTTTTACTTTATTTTATAGAAATTTTACGAGTTAATTTTATTGTTATAACTTTATTTCACTACTATAATATATTATATATTTTTTTAATGAATTCATGCATTGCAGGTAATATTCACTATAATTACATAAGTTATTATTTACAATTTAATCTTAAATATATTAAAATTAATTTAATCTGTGTTTATTATTACGATTTTACATATTTATACAACATGAACAATGGATTCTGTAAATTGCAATAAGTAAATATTTACATCGAACAGGTATTGATATACTACGTCACCTAATCTAGGTAAGATACACCTTTATTGTAGTATGTTATACCTGCATTAGGTATTATTGTAGTATGTTACTACCTATTCCAGGCTAATGTTTACCTATTACAATCTACAGGATTTATGTACCTGGCACGGGGAAAAAAAATACTACTTAAGGCACGTATATATTATGAATCTTGTAAATTTCAATTTAGGTAGATATTAGCCTAGAACAGGTATTATTATACTACAATAATACCTAATGCAGGTAAAATATACTACAATAAAGGTGTGACTCACTTAGATTAAGTGATATTGTAGCTTATTACTACCTGTTCCAAATTAATAAGTACAGCTCTATGGCCAAAAGTTCCTGAACGATTTGCATAAGCAACCCGCAACCACACTATGTTATCTTTATGAGAAAACGCAGCGGCCGCCGCTGTCCCGTTCGGGAACTTTTTGCCAGAGCTGTACCTATTGCAAAATACAGGACTCATGTACTGTACCGTACCTGCCATAAGAAGTTTTTTTTTTTTTTTTTTTTTTTTCTGTGGTAGTAATTTTTTTCCGTTCATATATCTAATAGATTTTTTTTTTAATCATCAACATTTACATTTACTTTTATTATTATTTATTATATTTATTTTTTTTTTTTCATTATTATTAATACTTACATTTTTAAGCGTTTATTATATCATTATTATGCACGTTCCTATAGTTATATACCAAACTAATATGCGGCAAATTGTGTTAATAGATGGTATAATGTAAGAACCAGCTGATACTTTATATCATGAATTGAATTTCAAGAATTTTGTACTACTGTACACACCTTATAGTATCTTGCTTAAATTAAATTTTAAAAAATCACATAGCATACCACACATAATCAATCGGTCAACATAAAAATAAGTTATATATAAAAAAAAAAACTTGTTTTTACTTCTTCTTCTGTTAATATAGTATTTTTATATTATATAATATATACCTACTATTTTATATTTACTGTAATTTAAATGTAGAACGTTATAAAACATGTCAAATGAAACGCTAAATTTTTCTGCTTTACCTCAAGATAGATATTTTATTTTTAGTTCATTATAAATCACTTTTAAATTTCAAGTACGTATATACTAAAGTGTATAATATATTTTAAATAGTATAAAGAGAGAGATACGCTTTAGTAATGCTTTTACAATACAAATTCACAACTTGAAACCATTCCAATTGAATTTTTAGAATAATAATAATAATAAACGAAGAAAAAAAACATTTGATGGATTAAATATCTAATTCAGATTGAATAGTTATTTAAATTAGTTTTTTATTGCATGTGTGTTCAAAAGCTATATAGGAAGGCTATTGGCATCTATTGGAAAAATGTTTCTTGTATTTAAAGTGCAGTTGCCAATTCAAATATCAAACGTCAAAACAAAGGAAAACATTTTAAGTAGTATGTAGCATTCATGCATATATCCTTGCAACGAATTTTATTCATAATATTTTGATCTTGCAAATGTTTCTTACCATCAGCAAAAAAAAAAGGGGGGGATATGCTTACAACATATATAAGTGCATTTATCTTCAGTAATTTTCTCAAAAACCGCTTAAGGATAGTCCCGTAATGCTGAAGGATAAGGGAAATTAGGAGTCCCCTGGTTGATTTGATTTCCAGCTCGTGTATTGATTAGTTACCACCAGTAACAATCATTTGAGCTATTTGTGGGGTTATAAGTCAATCAATTTGAATGTTACTTATCTTTCAAATCAGGGCGATTATACTAATGTTGAAATCACGAAAATAAACAATTTTACAAATAGTTTAATTATTAAAAAGTAATAATAATAATAGAAAATATACGAATTATAAGATTCTTATGTATGGCGCAGTAGGAAAAGCGTAATCAAATTTACAACAAATTTGTAATATTAAAGGTTTTCAATTTATTTAAATGTAAAGACGTTCACAATTGTTCAATCGTTTGGTATGAACTTCAGTATGTGACAAACAAAACAATGTTTGTTTGTTTTTTGTTTTTTTTTATTGCTCAATGCATAAAATTTAGTAAAACAGAACTCAATAATATCTTACATAAAACGCACAAAAACCGTATCATTATTACATAACCTACATTATTTTTAGCTCTAAATAAATTCCCGTACTGTATTAATTTACATTAAAGCGTTATTTAAAAAAAAAAAAGTATTTTTGTGTACTTTTGAGCTTTTGGATGTTGCTCAAGACAAGTTAGGTACGCATATGTATAAGTGTAAGTTTTATAAATCTTCAGCCTGAGTGTACATTGCAATTAATCCAGCACTAGGCTTGTCATTACATCTCGTTACGGATGAGATAAAAATAGCATCGTGTGTGTACATCGTGAGTTACTTGAAAACCCGGTTATAGTCAGCTGGACGTGGAAAACATTACGAAATGTGTTAAATTTTTTTATGTAAAATAGGACAAATTTAAAACTACCAATTTCCTGGTTGTTTCTTTTTCTTTCTTTTTATTTTGTTCTTTCAGATTTATTTTTAATCTTTGATAATTATTTTTCTTTAAGTTTTGAGTTCCCCCCACCCCCTCATTATTATATAGTTACAATCAACTGTGAGGGTTTTTAAAATAATGAAAACAAAACGTAAGGTTTTCCCCCATATGATATTATCTAAAATCTGATATGAAAAATCAAAACGTGTTTATATTTTAATGATGCTATTACATTACAATAGCAGCATTTTTCATTTCTTAAAATATTTGTTTTCTTCATATTTGAAACTAAATAACGACAGTTTACGTAACACTTCAGGATGAATAATCATTCTTACGTAACTTTGTAAAAAAATTGTCTAGTAAGCGCCTGTAAAGTAGGCAACTTTTGCATCCTACGTGTAATGCGGTACAGTCAACCTACAGGCGCGTAGTAATTTCACAGAATCATTCTTATTAATCAAGTAAGCATAACGATGTACGTGTATTTATTTCTAGAAAATGTGTATAATGTTTAAAATGTGAGCCAAGTTTTCTAAAATTAAAACTTTTTATATAAACATATAGTGATGACAAAAAAATATATATATTTCGCGGGAATTACACGAAATAATACATCACTCACTCAGTGCTGTGAAAGAATAAAATAAACCTAAAATTTATATTCAGAAACGTAACATTGAAAAAATATTCTATTTATACATTTTCAACTATTATTTGTTGACTTTTTATAAATCCATAACACCTACTTTTACAAATTTCAGTTTCAAATATTTTGAAGTTGAGTCCGATTTTTCCTGGTTTAAAAGTAATTATTTAAGGATCAAAATCAATTTCAATTCACAAAGCAATTATTATGTAACCGTCGAAAACTTTCAAATATAATATTAAAAATTTAATAAATTCTAAATATATTTATCATAAATTGAATTTGTTTCACATTTCTAAGAAGAAAATGGAGGGGAAGAAAATCTAAAAATACAACAAAATATCATAATCAATAAGAGCTTCAACTTTAGAATTGAAACAATATTTCTCTAACTTCAAAATGAGTGAAAGAGCATAACGTACGTACCTAAGAAAGAAATTACTATAATAAATAGCATTTAACAGTTGGCGGCTTTCAATACTATATTTAAAAACAAAAAAACGGAGTGATATGTTTATACTTTCAAAGAGAAAAGAAAGTGAAATAAACAATAAAAGTTAAAAAACAAAAGTTTGGTATGTTGTATAGAAAGATGGTAAACATAAAGTGTAGGTGTATGGTGGTATAACTGGCATGCGGTAAAAATCTCTCGCACTATTCTGGAATCTGTGAGTCAGGTCACCTTGGTTTGTTACCGAGCTAAAACTCAGCAGCTCACTCACAGCTACAAGCTAAGCAGTTTCAAACTTCACGCAGTCTTAATTTGGCAGACATGCTCATACATAAAGCTCTCCAGTCTTTCTGACTCATAACTTGCCCGCAAGCCAAAGAAAACGACACTCTTAATAAATTTATTTTACTAGGAATTATAATCAGTTATTATAAACTTAATTGTCACTCTGAATTAATTGTGAACAGAGTCACATTGGCTAGGTGGAAAGCCAATCAGAAATTTAGGTCTAAGGGGTCACTTTTGGGGCGTGACTGACCCAAAAGGGACCCAAGAGGGGAGTAACTGCCCTTCAAGGATAAAAAAACTCAATGGACCAGTCGGCATTTACCGACTAAATCTTATAGCCAATCCGACTCCGGTTGTGAAAGTCGGACGCAAATTATTTGAAGGGGTTCTAATAGTCGTTGGCATAATAAACTAGACGCAAAAATAAATCAATGCATGGCAAATCGTGCGGAATATCTGCATGCAATGTCTTTGTGATTTAAGAATATTTGCTGCTTTGATACCACTATATACAATTCAAAAAAAAAATTGAACTCCTTTTTAAGTTTTTTTTGAAATAGTTATAAAATATACATACTATAGAAAAACTTACAAAAAATACTATTTTCAATAAATCGTGAAATTGATTCTCTTTCTCAAAATAAGCAAGAAAGTGAGTTACGTAATTTCATAGAAGTTGGTTTTATTAGTGCAGAAAAAAATAGCATGCACTCAACTTAAATTAATTTGATGAATGTTTAAAAAAAAAAATCGCTCTACATTCGCAAATGATGAACCTGGCGGAAAGTTTTGAATCATACATGAAAAGTTGCCAAAAATTTTAGTTTCATGATTGATGGTGTGAAGAAGAGTGTCAAAAAATTAAACAACACACACACGAAAAAAAAAAAAAACATCAAAACTTATTCAAGCAAAACAAAAATTATAAAAATAAAACAAATTATGTGACACGTAATCTAATTTTAAACATTATTTTCATGCATCCGTGTGTATTTTCAAAACCTCCTACATGGAATATTCCTCTCATCTTCCCCTCATTTTTCTCCTCCAGTTTATTATCCGTGCACTAGATTCAGCTTTTATACTTTTTATTCTATATTTAAACACAATGAAAAACAGAACAGAACACATAACTTAAACGACCTCTCGACTAATTACGTAACCTTTAAAAACGGAGAGTATTTTTTTTTATATATTTTGGTTGAGTTTAACTACCAAACTAACGTCGCGTAAAATCAAGATATATCGCAAAAAAAAAAATAATAATAATAAAAAAAAAATGTAATACCCATAATGAAGTTAACAAATAGAAGAAGAAATTTTACTTAGCGTGTAAAATTATGTCTTAAATTTCCATCCTTCATTTTAAATTATATATATAAAACTCATTAATTTAAAAAAAAAATACTTCACAATACTGATAAATAATAACAACCCGAGTGATACAGAATCGCAGACATATATACAGCATTTCCCTCGACAAAGCCTCGACAAGGGGTATTTTGGGTCTATTTTCACAGACATTTCGACGACAAACACAGACACTTGAAAATCTTTCAATTTTTAAAAAAAAAATTATACCTGATATCGCAGAAATATCGCAGACACGTTGGGTCAAACACAGATTTTTCCCAGACACGTTTTTTTCTCAGGGTCATAAAAGAAGTGACGTCATTGTCTGCGAAAAATCTGGGATGTGGGTTTGGAGATAGAATTTTCTCAAAATAAAGAGAGAGAAAACCGTTGAGACTTAGAAAAATTTTAGCTTGCAGTCAAGAGACATATTCAGCAGAGTAAAGACGTGTGTTTATATCTGTGGTAATAATATTAAAATATTTAATAAAGTGCAGTGCCAGCGTGAATTTCGACGCATGGGATATGAAACTACATCAAATTACGGGAAGTACAAAATTTTCTTTATCCATTACTGTAAGAATCGTGTACTTTGTGTAAAATTTGTATGTTTTTATTTTCAGATTTTTGCAGTATCAACCGGCGGAGGCTATGCCATACATGAGACGTACGCACGCACGATGGATTGGTGCTAAAGCGGTGCCAGCGGAGTACATGCGTGATATTCGCAGCAAGTATAATTATAAACACGTATTAATTTATTGTATTTAATAAAAGTTACTTTATTTTTATATAGATAATAATGTATAGTAAGTAATATGAAATGTGGCAACAGTGGTACAAGCAACGGAAACTGAGGAATGTGGGGTGCGAGGGGGTGGAGGGTGGATTTTCGAGGGGGTGGGGAGGGAGAGCCGCAATAAAAAAGTGCGCCGTGTCTGGGATAAAACAGGGATTTGTCTGCGATAAAACAGGTATTTTTCTGGGGTATGTCGAGGCAAAAAAGGTCGAAACCTTTTTTTCTGACCGCGGTAGTAAAAAAACTCATTTACATAAAATGTCCCATTTCAGGGATAAATCTGGGATATGTCGAGGTATGCTTGTCGAGGAAAAAACTGGGTTTTGTCTGCGAATTTTGTTTTACTCGGGAAATGCCGCAAAACGATAAAGGTAAAACCTCACAAATAAATCCTTATTATGATGTGCATTTTTTTTTAACCAGTCACCATGCAAAAATAATAGAAAATTTTGCAAAAACTATACTACAAATTTTGAAAATAAAATAAAACCATGCCGAAAAAGAAAAGAATATAGCTTTGAAATTTAGAATAGGTTAACCTTGATTAAAAATTAAATTTTATGATATAAATTAGCAATAAAATATTATTTTTTTAATATTGAATTAGTTATTTAGGTCGTGTCATTGTGTGGGTTTTAGCGAATTAATTTTCAGTTATTTCTCGTGTGTTGATTTTAGCAACTTACCTCCTGATTAAAAAGCCTGATTTTTGATCTCCCCGATTTGCAGTTTTTTTTTTTTTTTTTTTTTTTTTTTTTTGCGAAGATAAGAATTATTATTATTATTATTAATATGCTTAATTTTTAATCATAGGTTTAAATATACAATAGATATAGGTTTCAGTGTACTCCTCTTTATTTATTATAACTATATAAGAAGAACAATAAAGAATATACATAAAATTATATAATATAGAACATATAATATATATATTGCAAAAAACCAAAATAGGACACAATATATTTAAGAGTCGACAAGAGCATTTTAGGAACCAAGCGAAGAAAAAAAATATATATTTATTTATATATATTTAGCAGAAGCAACCAATTATATTACCAAATTTTGAGGAGAAAAACTAGAAACAACTACGAAATTTAAGAAGAATATCTAGTTTTTCTACTCTACACAAAAGCAGATAAAAATTATGAAACAACCACCAAAGGAGACACTAAAAAAAATAATACAATTAACAGTAAATGCTACAATATTTTGCAATATTCACATGCTTCAGGACTATAATATAGAAGAAAAAAAGGGGGAAGAAAAATATTAAGACTTTAAAATATTATCTTTTATAATGTAGCATTAACTTAATTGTTCATTTTATCTATAGTGTAAGAAGTACAGACATTGAAAATAAAATTGGAGTTATGATGAAGTAATTTCTGAGAGCTGATATAAATATTCAATTTTATTTTCTATGCCTGTAAAAGACTTTGTTGTATATTATAATATAATAACCAAAGAACCCAGTAATTACAAGTATAGATACCACCAAATAAAAAAAAATGTCCTTTGTATTTTTTTGACCAGATATATTCCATAAGAGACCACAACCAATGATACATGCTTTGAGGAGATAAATTTACATGACATTTTTATAACTACACAAAAATATTTAACGTAATATTTACTTTGTTTTAATCTCATCAAATGATTTTTTTTTTTTTTTTTTTTAAATAGAATAATAAAAAAGTCATGTAAAAAAAACTCTTTTGTGTTTTTACATTCCCCAAAAAAAACAGCATAAACATCAAAATAAGGACTTGGCAGTGATACAAAATTTTAACAAAAAGCTTGACATGGCACATGATTGGACGATAGAGTTTGATTATGGCACGTGATAAAGACTGAAAATAGGCGCATAATTTGCCGAGCTGAAGCTGATGAAGCTGGGACGTAATTTTACACAGGCTAGCGTCGCCCTCGCCTCTCACCTGGAACCTGCAGTGTTGATGTGCAACTTGCAGAGCCCACTGCGTTGGTCGCTGTACATGAGTAGCTGCCAGCATCCTCTGTCAAAGTTATACACTTATTACCTTAAGTCCACGTTTATTACAGGCATTTAAATACTTTAGTTTGATTTTGAAACTAAATTTTTTAAAAAAAATGTGTTTTAGTTTCAGAAAAATGAAAGGTTGCCATTTTAACATATTGCTATTTTGCGGGCCTCAAATTTTATATGGAAACGATATATTGTTACGTCATATTCACGTGCTTTGATGCGCGCTCAGGTTATGTAACAGGTGAGCTACGTACTTTAGCCAGCAAGCCAAACACGCCTCGTGATGCATGTGAATATGACGTAATAATATAGGTTTCACATAATAAATTTGAGGTGCGCAAAAAAGCAGGAAGTTTAAATGGTTGCCTTTCATTTGTATGAAACTGTACATTATCACAAGTTTTTTTTAAGTCCTTTATTTTATGATTATCTTTATGGTAAGTTTACCTGGGAAGGCTTGAGGTATTGTGAGCCGACACACTCCATTCCTGTAGTACATCTGACGATCGTTACTATTCTCCAAGATACGCCCATCCTTAGACCACATGATATTGGGAGGAGGCTCAGCTTGTACAATGCACTCAAAACGAGCAGAGTTTCCACTAATGGCAGCGATGTCTCGCAGAGGCTGTAAGTAATCAGTGATGTTTATTACTGATCAATATAACCTAAAGACAATTACAAGGTACTCACTGTGATAAACATGGGTGTTTTACGTAGTTGTCCCACAGGGAAAGCACCTTGAGTGCTACCTGGAGTACTAGGGGTGCTAGGAGGGGTAGGGGTGTTGCCTCGACCTTGACCTCGACCTCGTGACCCTGAAGCATACAGCATTATATTAAAAAAATAGCACTGTTATTTAAATCTCTCATTGCTAATTAATTGCTTTAATGCTAACTTAAAAGCTAAAAGCAATTTAAATTAGATTATTATTAGCATAAAAAGAAGAAATGTTACATTCATACAAAATAGTCTGCTCAAAAATATTTACAAACAATTTTAAATAATTTTTTTTTAATGGTTGTTGCAAAATGCATTTAGATTGGTTGATGAAATTTAAAGGATCAAGCTTAAGATTAAAATCAAATACTCGATAATTGAATACAATCAAATTTTCTTACATATTTTGAGTAATTACTAAAGAAAAGAGAAATTTTTAGTCATTATTTTAAAGCATATACAATTACAGTGATACAATAACAATGCTACATTTTTAACTAATTTATTTTATGTGACAAATATTAGCTTCTCTATTTGCAAACTTAAATATTATTATTTCTCAAAAGTCACAAAACAGCCACAGCAAATAAAATACTATTGTTATGTAATATACTACTACAGGTTCATTAATAATTCCAAACTGAAACAAAAAAATACAAAGTGCTACATTTGTGTTAATAATATTTTAGCAGTTATATCTGTGGAAGGGAAACATAAAAATTACATGATCAAAACACAGGAACAAAATAAAACAAAAAGTCAAGTTGCCGTGCTGCGACGATAATAATAAATGCACTTGGCCTCTACAGTTGATAATATATTGCTATTTTTTTAATCACACATATTTTTATAGCTGATGTGACATACTTGCTATTAGGATTAAATGTACAGATAATAAGGAGTTAGTGCTAAAAGTCTTTGAGCTTCAAGTTAGTGCTAAAAAAAAACGCTGAGTGCAGTGCTGCATTCCAGGTGAGTGTGGACGCAACAAACTAAATACAGCAGCGAGCAGCCAAATCTACCTGAATCTCCGTGTCTACCCCAAGGAGATGGACTAGGAGAAGACACAGGACTGGGACTCGGCTCCCATCTTTGTATTGGAGGAATCACGGAGCGACGCGGTAGTGTAGAATCTGCCTCGGAGAGTTCACTTTCAGACTCCCACTTTACTCGTTTTGCCTGTTTTTGAGGCTGCGTTGTCTCATGTATAATTGGAAACTCTATTGCTCCATCATCTTCTTTCTTAGGTTCAGCTTGTTTAGGTTTCCCTTCACCAGGTAATACAAGACCAAATTCATAGCCAAAGTCATATTTGAAATAAATTAAACCTGTATCGGGATCTATGTGTTTAGATCCTGCATGGTATGAAAGAAAAATAAGTGTTATAATTACAATTTACATTCTAACAAGAAGAGAGGTAAATATAATGTATATATTTTAAGCATTACCATAAAATATAACATGAAAATAATTTTAATGATTCTCTAATATTTCCATTAAATACTTAGCTAAATTATGTCAATGAGACACCTGAATACCAAAATAGCACAGCAGTCAAGCTATTGAGTTTGCTATTTTATAGAATGCTGTAATAATTAAATAATTTTGATGATTGCAAGCTTACCAAATTCTGAGTGACGTGACTCCTCTCTGTATGCACTTGGATCTGTGCCGTCCAGGGCTGGAGTCTTGTCAGGTTTGGTAGGTGCTTGTTGCTGACTGGTGATGTCCGAGACAAACTGCTGGGCTTTGTTCTTGAAGGCCTGGGTCATCTCAGACATATGCTGAGATGCAACCTCTGTAAAATAAAGAAATTTGTAAATTGTATCATCAAACAAATAAGTAACAAATCTTGCTATTTCAAAGTTAGAAAAAATAGCAAAAAAAAAAAAAAAAAAAATATCTACTATTGTGATTTTTGTTGAACTATTTTAAAAAATTAATGAAAAAAAATTAATGAAAAAAAAAATACCTGCAGCTTTGTTGGGCATTGCTGGTGCCTGTTGCTGAGTTTTCAAATTCAAACTCTCCTCACTAAACCTCCTCCTCATTTGCTCTAGCCTCTGTAATCTTTGTTGTTCTAACTCTGATGCTGGCAGGTTATCAAAGACAGTGGGTGGGGTAACCTCTCGATCAAGTCTCACTGGACTCTTGGCTACAATAGCTGGAGGTTGGACTTTACGATACTGTGGCTCATCAGTATCACTATCATATGGATTCCACTTAGGTTTAATTCTCACACCTTCTACATCACTCTCATAATCACTCTCACGGAATTCACCTCTAATAAATTTTGTAGGTGTCGGAGGTGGTGGGACGTGAACTGTTGATTTAGGACGTTCAGGATCTGGTTTAAATGGAAATGGTTCTAAAGGAGTTTCAATCTGATTTTCTTTCTCTCCATATTGTATTACTCTTGTAGTTTGTTCCATTGTAACGAATCTTCTTGTAAATTCAGTAGATTCAGCCATATGAACTTTTTTAGATGTTTCCATTGCTGTTGCTTTTGGAAACTGATTGTTATTTGGTTTTTGTGTATAGTGTATTTTAGGTGGAGAACCTGGTTTAAGTGGTATTTCAGTACCATTAGTTCCATTTTGATACTGGGCAAATGATCCTTGATGTGGAGCAGTGCTATAATTATTTTTTGGAGGAGAACCTGCTTGAATACCATCTACAGGGCTTGCAAGTAATGCTGTAGGTTTCCTAATTACTTGTAATTCAGTATTTAAAATATTATCAAGCTTAAATGTTTGGGTAGTTATTTTTTCTATAGGTTCAAATTTAGGTCTTAACGGACCTTCTGATAACGGTGGTGGTTCTTCAAATTCTGTTGGTGGTATCGGTGTTTCATTTTGAGGTGTTGACTTAAGGATTGGAGTTGGGGTGGTTGGGGGTTGTACGGGCCTATATTGAAGTGAATCTTCATTATCTGAAGTATGGGGTCTCCATAATGGCGGGATTCTGCCATCATAGTCGCTCTCATAATCACTCTCTCGGATATCACCTTTGATGAACTTTGAGGGACTAGGTGGTGGGGGTAAGCGAGCCCGAGGTTTAGCAGGAGGGGAAGGTGCATAAGGGAAGGGTTCCAATACAGGTTCTTCGTGTTTAATACTTCCAGCTGCGTCGACTACCTGTGCTGCTGCTGTAGGAGGTTCCTGTAAAATAAAAAATTAAAATTAAAATACTGCATGCCAAATTGTTGCTTATATTGTTACTAGGCAGCAAATTTTGAAAGAAACATTGATCTCCGTATTTAATGATAGAGTGGTTTAAAAATTATTGATACAATACGTTTATGTGTAGTAAATGTTTACTATAGTTTCATGTTTATTCTTACAAGATTAATTGATTTTCTTTTATAAATAATTATATGGCTTGTTTAACTTAATGACGTAATTAAATAAACATGAATTAGAAGTGCTTCTACGTTTGCAATAGAGTTGCAAAATAATAATATTTATACTATAATAATGCAAAATGAAGTCAATGTTTAATAAAAATATATTTCAGTGCTTCGATGTAAAATATATTTAATTGTTTATTTGTTATGCATCCAAGTAAATGAAATAACTAAAAGGCACTGCTAGCCGCGTGATTAAGTAAGTAAAAATTAAAACAAAAATACTTTAAATAAAATATTGTATCATATAAACAAAGTTTATTGAGATCATACCAAGTTATGCTTTAAGTTGAAATAAATAATAATAAAAATTAGACTAAAATACTCAATTTTCTTTCAAAATTGCCACATGCTTCCATATACAAGGATCCATTTTATTTAAATATATTATAAAAATTATTATTTTTGAGGTTGCATTGCAACAAGCAACTGTAATCTACAATTTAATTAAAAGTAAGAAATTAGAAAATTAAAATATTATTTGATTTACATTGGTTTAAGGGGAACCTGCAGGTTTATACATTATTTTAATATATAGATAGCTTAATTTAACAAGCTATTGGGGTTTATTTGATAAAGCAATTTTAAACATTCATTGAGTAGACAGGTATATTTTAAAGGTATTTTTGTATCCTTTTTGGATTCAAATTAAAGTTTTACAATTTTTTTTTTATTATTATCATTTAACAATACAAAGTTAAAATAGATAGTTTTTTATTTTTTTATTTTTTATTTTTTTTAAGAAGAGGTTGTGTAAGAAATAAAGTCTATTTCCTGCACAATTTGTACTGTTTTAAATAAACAGGATTTATGCACTTGACAATATCTAAATACAGTGTTTTTTATGTCAAGGATAAAGATAAAATAAAATCATTCAAAAGGCACACACACACACACACACACTAAAAATAGATTTCACGCAAAATACACACAAAAAATACATCAAAGAAAGCAAATTTTTACAGCACACAATCTAAATACATTAAAAAAAATTGAAAAATTAGTTAGTTTGAAATCAGAAATAAAAACACCACACAAGAAAACTAAATAATAATAAATCCATCTACAATCGTATTGCGGAAGTAATAAAAAATATATAAGTCACTTTTTGTGACTCCCCATCTTTCTATCTCTATCATCATATAGTTACTAAATAAATAAGAGCCAAAACACATTTTTTTCCTTTGTTGATTGCAGATAAATTCATAACCTCCATGCTTATTAATGACACACATATTAATGAGACAATGGACATAGGGTTCGAGTTAGACAATTTATATACACACGGATAGGTAAAGAGACAGGTGGCGCACCTTGCTAACATTGGAAGAGGCACTCTTGACCACCTGAGCAGTGGCATTAGGTGTTGAGGGCAAGGATTTTTTGTGTACTTTGTGCGAAACATGATGGTGGTGATGTGTTTTAATATCCTGCCTCTTTTCTTCACTTTTATTATGAAATTTCTGCGCCTCAGATTGATGATGATGAAGTTGGGTACTAGGTAATAAGGTACTAGGATGGGGCTTGCTCTCCATGCCAGCAACAAACTTTTTCTGATGTGAATGTTTCCTTGGTTCATCCGTATCTGCCATGTATCCACTTTCTGCAGTTAACTCACCTCGTTTTACTTGTTTAGGGGATTCAATTTTTTTATTAACTGGTGGGGATTTTTTACCAATAATAATATCACCATGCTTACTTATATTATTTATTGTAGTTGGCGAACCTGTTACTGATGAACTCCTTTGCTCGATTCTTGTAACCTGTGTTGTGGATCTCGTTGTGGTTTGATGGGAACTACTCATCTGTTGTTGAAATTGTTGGACTGTGGACTCATTCCCTGGTAAATTATCAGTGAGAACAGGTCGAGGTGGTCCTTCAAATCTTGGTGGATTATCAAACTTAGATGGTGGTAAAGGTTCTGGATCAGTAGATCTAGATCTAGTCATAAAATTGCCAGTAGCAGGTGGTTGAACTCTACGATAACTAGGTTCCTCAGTATCACTCTCATATGGCCTCCATTTAGCAGGGATTTTAACTGTTTCCAAATCACTTTCATAGTCACTACCACCAAAATCACCTCGCAAAAATCTGCTAGGTTTAGGAGGTGGGGGTAGTTTTGCTACTTTTGGTTTTTCAGGGTCAGGTTTAAATGGAAAAGGTTCAAGTTGAGGGAAAGGTTCAAAAAGTTTATCAAAGCTAACTGGTGTATGTGATCTTGGAGTAAGTGGTCTTGGTGTTATTGGTTTTGGTGTTGTGGTCTGTACAGGGGGTAGAGACATTTGCCTTGGAGGGGTTGAAAGCTTAGGTGGAGGTATTGTTCGGACAGCACCAACAATGTGTTTTGTAGGTTCTTTATCCAACTCACATTCAAGAGTTTCAGACATTTTTGATTGCCTTCTTTCAGTTGAAACTTGCACAGGCTCGATGAATCCAATTTCAGGTGGAGGTCCAGGAACAAGGCCCAACATTTCAAATGAATTATCAACTGGAAATTCAGGCTGCTTTGCTTTGAATAAAAATTCTTTACGAGGTTCCTTTGGTTTCACTGGTGGTGGTGGAGGTTCTGCAGCTCGTTGTGACCACAATTTCTTTGCTTCGGATGGCTTCAGGGTACGTTCTTCTATAATAGTGGGAGAATCAGCACGAATTTCTGTCTTTTCTTCTGTTTTGGTGGATGAAAAACTGGATTGAAACTCTGACTTGGACTCACTAAAAGTTTTGGTTTCTTCTACTACAGGATTAACTTTATGTACTACATCTTGAGTTTCAGCAATGTAGTGTTGTTTTGGCTGAAAGGGTTGAGGAGGTGGTTGCAGAGGCTGAGCTTGTTGCATTGGAAGGGGTGGTTGAACTGGAGGGAGAGGCTGTACTGGCTGAGGAGGGAGAGGCTGTACTGGCTGAGGAGGGAGAGGCTGTACTGGCTGAGGAGGGAGAGGCTGTACTGGCTGAGGAGGGGGAGGTTGATATAAGACCTGTGGAGGGGGTACTTTCATTTCTTGCTGGACTATAGTCTCAGATTTAACCTCCTGTTTCATAGAAGTTTGACTAGAACTTTGGTAAGACTCAACAGTGGTCATATTTGCATTTATATCTTGTTGATGAATCAGAGGAGGAGGCAAGGTAACAGGCTCCATGTCTTTACTCCAAGGCACTCCTGGCTTAGGAAAGTTGCTTGTCATGTTTTCTGGTGGCCACTTTTTCTTAGCAATACCATCGTTACTATGAGCCCAAATTTTATCCATGGCAAGTCCATCTGAAGAAGGTTTGGGTGACATAGGTCTATCTCCAAGAGGAGGCACGCTTAGTGGTCTTTGTGGTGGAATGGTATGCTTTACTTGAGGCTCTGGTGATTGTCTTGTTATAGTTTTAGTTTGCTCAATCGATGAGTGTCTCGTTGCCCAAAGTTTTTCCATCTTCAGACCCTCAGTATTAGGTCTTGGTGATGCTGACCTTCCAATCCATGGTGGCTCTACGTTAGGTTTAGGAGAATCTGATCTTACTATTTCTACAGGAGTTACAGGTCTTACAGGAGTCCATAACTTTTCCATAGCTCTTGCTTCTGCACTAGGTCTCGGAGATGCAGGTCTATCTTCAGATAATGATCTTGGAACTGGTGAAGCAGTTCTATCTATCTTAGGAGCTGGAGCCCATAGTTTCTCCATTGCAAGTCCTTGTGGATTTGGAACTCTTATTCCTGGAGTTACAGGTCTTGGAATAGAGTCCGTAATACTTCGTGTCATAATATTTTCCTGTACCACCTCACGTTTCTGTTCAGTTTCTTGCTGAGTAGATTGGAAGTAAGGTATAGGCTGGAATTCAGGTAATGGGACATACCCCTCCACTTTAGTTTCTTGTTTCATAGTTTCTTGGTTCATAGATTCTTGCTTCATAGATTCTTGCTTCATAGATTCTTGCTTCATAGATTCTTGCTTCATAGTTTCTTGTTTTATGGACTCTTGCCTAACTGGTAAAATTCTAACAGCTCCTGCAGGTACCTCACTGGACTCTAATGAGTTCATATCATTTTGAAACTTCTTAGCTCTATCTGCAAAATCTTCTTTAAGATTAACCCCCTCTGGTAAAGCAGAGAAACCAAATTCTGGTTTTGGACCAGGTTGAAGGTTGATATCATCAAAGTTCAGATTATGACTTAGATATTTCTTCTCAATATGAGTTGTAATTGATGATGAATGAACTTGACTAGACTGTACACTCTGTGTGTCTACAACTGGTTGTGGTTCTGTAGGAATATGTTTTTGTTGCACGTCCATTACAACCTCACTCTTTTTCTTTGAAATATCCTCATTCATTTCTGTTTGTACAGGTATAATAGTTTCTTTAGGAGGTTCTACTTTAAATTTAGCCATTAAATCAGGAACATCTTGTGGTTTTGGTGCATCTCCATTTTCAATTTTTACTGGAATTATAGTTTCTTTTGGTGGTTCATTAAAAAGCCCCATGGTGGGAGTTGAATTACGTTCAATTTTCATGGAATATTCTCTTTTTGATTCTGAGAATGATTCTTCCCTAATACTTGTGGTACTACCTCCTTGCATAAAGTTTGATAAAGGAGTAAATGGGATTAAACTTGTAATAGTTGGCTTCTTCTGTTTCTGTTTTTTTTCAAGATAGACCCAACCACCACCATCACCACGAAAAGAGTAGACAATGAAAGAAAACAACAGAAAAAAAAGAAAGCTATAATACACTCTAAGAATATTCTTAAAGGCATAAAACAACTGATAGAAAAACTTGTCAAATATCCTAACTTACCTGAATATCAACATTGATCTGGCCAGAGTCATTGATTTCTAATTTATTTTCCTTCCAAACAAAAAAGGTGGCAGGCAATGAAGTCACAGCTCACTTGTTTGACGCGCGCATGGACTAGGCAAGCTGTGACGTCATTGTCCGCATATGTCTTTTTGTGAATGTAAAATAAATTAGGAGTAAATTACTCCCGCCAAATCAACTTTGATTTTTTGGTATATTAGTATATTAGACAAGTTTTTTTGTTTAACGTGTTCTACACCTTTGATATATAATATAATATACAGAACTTACAAAGTACAAATTTACAATTTGATTTTATGACAAAGAATACCATATTATTAATTTTATTAAATAGCATGGTAATTCATAAAATCAAAGAAATTGTTTTGCTTTTCTTTTTCTTTTTCTACAGAAAACTATTTAAATCATTTTTCCCCCCTCTGTGAGACATAACATTTTTTTAAATTGCTAAAAAAAAAATAAATACAATGAGTAACCCGCAACCACGTGAAAATATTACAAAAGCAGTGTGTAAATAGTTTTCTATGATATAGTAGAGAAATGAAATAAAGTGTGATACATTACCTCATCCACATCCTCGAAGACCATACGAGTGACCTCGAGAGTAATCTCTGGTGCCGTCTCAATCACTGCAAAGTCTGCAATGCTCTGAGCCTGACCTCCGCAGTTAGTGGCTGCTACAGAGTATTGACCAGAATGTGCTGGAGAAGCTGGAAAACAAAAATACTTCCCTGTTAGAACACAATTATTGTTATAATAATGAGGAGTAATATAAAAGAATCTTCGCATTTTATTAATTTTTAATTCAATATACTCTAATCTCTACCTACTATTTTCTAAATATTTTTTTTTAAACTTATTAATACCAGTTTTTTTTTTTTTTTTTTTTTTTTTTTTTTTTTTTTTTTTTTTTTTTTTTTTTCTTATCTATACATAATATTCAATTTAAGGAAAAAACCATCGCGTTTAGGATCAATATTAAAGAAAAGGATAGAATAACCAGCAAGGGCCTTACCACAGTAGAAGGTGATCGGATAATATGCAATAGCATTAAAAAATGGACAGAATTTCATAAAAATATAAAAATGTGTATTGTGTAACACTCTGTTAGAAATTTTTCCTACTTTATGTGTTTTACCATCAAATCTATATCGCATAGTCGATTTTACATTAATATTTATATGCTGTTAGAAATCTAAGTTAATGTAAATGTGCTTCAATATAACAAAATAGTAGTAATTAATAATGATTTAATTTCTGTGTCACTAATACAGTATATTTATGTAAAAAAAAAAATAATAATAATAAAAAAAAAACTAAAATAATAATGGGCCCTACATAATAGGCCTATATTTTTTTCTTTGCTATAAATTAATAACAATCAACTAATGAATGAAAACTTGACTATATTTAATGTCACGATGAAGGTCGTACTGACCTTTCTCAATGACAAGAGTATGGCAATAGCCCATGGAGTTGACTGACACGCCAGGCACGGACGCAATAGGAATGCCGTCCTTGAACCACTTAACATCTGGCTCGGGCGTACCACCGACCTCCACTTCCATCCTTGCTCGCTCTCCAATACGTACAACTTGAGCTTGTAGGCGTCGAGCAATCACGGGTGGGAATACAGTTTCTGTAATGTATTACCAAATTGTTATGCAATATATTTTATTTATAAAAAATATATACAATTATGTGTAAGATGTGCATTAAAAAAGTGATACAACGGATATATAAGCTCGTTTACTATCAGCATTGACTTACTTTTAACAACAACGTCAGCTGTGCTGCTTGCCGTACCCGCCTCATTCTCTGCCTTACACGTGTATCTCCCTGCATCACCAACATGGACTTCCTTCATCTGTAGTGACACCTTGTTGTGCTCGTACTTAACCTCACAGTTGGTGGGAAGCTCCTGTCCATTCTTCAGCCACGTCACAGTTGGCGTTGGGTAACCTGTTTAATCAGTGATTATATTTATATTATTTTGTTACAATAAGCCAAATATTATTGGTGGTATTATAGAAAAAGTGGAGTTTTAGAAATAAATCAAGGTGCAGTAAAAATAATTACAACAAAAAAAAGTATAGATTTGAAACTTTTTTTTACTATTACAGTATTATTTTATTTATTTTTCTCCTATTGCATATATTTCACAAGTCATTCCAAACTCATTTGTTTAATCTTAATTGCTAATAAAACTAAAATGTAAATAAAACACTTAAGACAATAAAAAATGACACTCTTACATAAGTGTCTAGTTAATTGTCATTCTCTTTGATGTAATTAAAAATGTAATCGGTAGGTATGTTCAGTATAAAATACCACTACAGTATAAAAGAGAAGTCACTTTAATAATATGTAAATAGACTATGAAATTAGGGCATACTACAGCTCTTTAACAAGTGGGTGTAAAAGAATTGCTGAAACGTTTTGGCTCAAGTACAACTATTGATATCACTTAACATTTACATAGGAGCAATTAATTTACATACCGTCCACTATGCCCTCTAAGAAAACATCCGCTCCTTGGTCCACAATTTTGCCATTCATGGGGCTGATGAACCTTGGTGGCATGGCCTTGCGTTTAGGCTTGAGAATAGAAGGCCCTGGTGCTGGACTGCTTTTGCTTACTACTATAGAACTTTGCTGGTTAACCATGGGTTTCTCTTGGTTGAACTGATGTACTTCCTTCAGAATAGAAGGTCCTGGTATTGGACTTCCTCTGCTTACTACTATTGAACTTTGCTGGTGAACCATGGGTTTTTCTTGGTTTACCTGATGTACTTCTTCAACTCTTTGAGAGTGAGTCTGTAACAATACAGCCAAAATAATTAATAATCATTGTATTAATAAATACTGATGTTTTTTAACGCAGAAATGTATAACATTATGGGTTATAATGCTATTTTTTTCACAGATTAAATTCTATAATGAATGTTATCATAATAATTCAAGGTACATTCTATGCTGAGTTAATGCAAAGGTTGTTGTTACTGACCTGAGTGGGAGGTTGTCCTCCAGTTTGCTGCATGGACTGCTGAGAGTGAGAGTGCAAAAGATGGGTTTCAACTCCTCGTGGAGAGCCGTGTATTGTAGATGAGCTACTGGAGCTCTGCATGAACACTGCACGACGTACTGAGAATGACTCAGTGTGTTCACTTGATCCCAACTGATTAATTTCCATTAGATCAGGGACTGGAGAATAAAAATAAACATTATTACTCTATCAACAATTAATATGACGTAAAATCTATTTTCTTTTAAGTTTGTCTGCTGTATGATGCATATACAACAACTTTTATATCTTGCGTCATGTTTTCCCCCACTTTTGATATTTTACAGAGACTATTATTATCCAGCAACTCATACAAAACAAAATTTATAATTATTCATTTTTTTATAAATGGGATTATTTTATTTTTGCTGTAAAATAAAGGTAAAAAGGCAATTTAATCGCTTAATTTCATATTGTTAAAGCAGATTATAATTTAAAACCATAAAATTACGTGACATTTGATAATAATGCAAAACATTATTTAGACGACTTACCGTCGACTCTCAATGTAGCTTGGCAGATCGCTCTTCCCGCGTCATTTTCCGCGACACACGCGAAGGTTCCTTGGTGTTCCTTGGATACTTCAGGCAAGCTCAAAACTTGTCGAATTCCACTCTTTGACACCAGGAAATCTTTACCATGCACGGGGGTGTCGTTGAACATCCAGCGCACCTGACGCACAAATAACACCACGTGAATTTTTATTTAATTAAGTTTTTTGTTTTGTTTTTTTACCATTTTATTATACAAAACGAAAATTTATATTAATGATTTGAGAGAGACTATACAGAAGAATATTGTTATTGCAAATTCTGAAAGAGAAAATAATCCTAAATCGATTGATGTGTGATTTCGTAATTTTCTGTTTCGTTTATTTATGCACGAAATTTTTATGCACGCACAAAAAAGTTACCGACCGTGACATTACATCGCGATTTTCAAATTTTAATTAAAAATACTTAATGAACTCAAAAATTAGAAAATCGCACACCAATCGATTTAGGACGATGCATTCTTTTAGAATATGCAATAAAACTACATCTTTTTTTTCCCATTACTTAGAAGACGCACTTTTACGTGTCGTCGCAAAATTAAATAAAAAATCTATTTATACATTTTATCACAGAACTTGTGATTTTTATGAAGAAAAAAACTTACCTTAGGCGTTGGTCTTCCCTGTACAATACACTCAAATTTCGTAGTATCACCCTCAATGACATTTCTATCAGACAAAACCTCAGTAAAATGAGGCGCCTCGTCAGCTCTTTCTTTCCTTATTAATTCTGGAGTTTCATGGTGGCTGCGGACAATGAGTGTAGCGAAACATTTCGCATCGCCAACTGTGTTTGAGGCTTTGGCAGTATACACTCCTCTATCTGTTGTCATCGTGTCCGTGATTGTCAAGAGAACTTGGCCCGTTGCTTCATCGTGGCTCATCTGCTCAAGCATGCAAATTATGTTATATATGTCTATGTATCAGCATGTAAATATAGCAGCTTGCACGTAACCATGCAATTGTGTCCTTATATACGCGGGTTGGATATTTAATTTGATGCTTTACTACTTTAATTATTTTAATTACATCGTTTATTACATGTATTTGTAACTATAAAAAATAAAATGCCTGCATTTATAAAAATACAACATAAAGTAAAGGTATTCGAAAACAAAATCAAAAATAATTTATAAAAAAAATACGCTAAAAATGCGGAATTTAAATAAACACGACAACATGCATTTTTTTTTATCTGTCCACGTGATTTATTGCATACAAATATGACATTTTAAATTTAAAATATTACGTGATTAAGTATATAAATGAGAAAAACGTCAAATTGTAAATAATGTAAAAAATATAGTACATTTAAAAAAATATATAACTTCATAAATCATTTAATTTCAAATATTAAAATATATAAAATTAATCTAGAATTTTATTTTAAGCTAAAAACCCAGCCAGACATTTTAAAAGTATAATGTACTAAAATACACATTTAACTCTCATAATTTTTTGGCAATGAAATAAAAATTTAATTCACTCCAGTTATACTTAATTACAAAAGAAATTTATATATAAAAATGAAAGTTTAAAAAGAGAAAAAAAAATATATGAGTATCAACTTACGTGTATTCTTTCAGTATTTGATATAGGATGATTATTTAATAACCATCTCACATTTGGTACTGGATCTCCTTCTATGATACATTCGAATTTGGTAGTTTCTCCTTCAGGCACTAATATATCTACTAATAATTTTGAAAATCTTGGAGCTACACCCACAATTTCGGGCTCCGGTGTTGGTATGTTCATAGCTGAAGAAATAAATGATCCCATTGAAAGTGTGCAGTGATTTTCCTACTGCTTTCATTACACAATTCACTATTTGGCACAAGTTTAACTATGAGCAAGATGAACCAAAAATAAACTCCACACACACACACACACACAAACACATACACACACACATTATATACATACATACATAAGTATAATATACACCACTCTATATGCAAGATATAAACTGGACTAATGCCATTACTGTGTGTCTTCTACTTCAGAAATAAAAAATTGTGTTTAGACATGAATAATGGATTAGCATAACATACATGAGAGACGAAAATGTGTTGAAACTTTTTTTTTTTTTTTAATCTTCAAACATTACATTCGATTTATTTTTATAAATTTATATTTCTTTTTGGAGTCATTGACATATTTTATATTTACCTTTTTTTCTCTCTCTTTCTTTCTTTCATAAGTGTTAAGCAGCTTTACTTTAATATGAAACTAAAAAGATCTTTTGATTTTTTTTTTTTTCTGTTTCGAAAAAAAAAAACTTAATAAAAAAAAACTAAAGAGAGGGATATCTAAATTAAGAACCAATAAAAAAATTTAGCCTACTTTTTATATATAAACAAAAAACAGAAGGGATTTACTTTAAAAACAATGGTTTAACTGTATTGGCAACTATCGTTTTGTTTGAAACATCGATTTTCTGAATCAAAATCAGCTTACGTAGTTATAGCTACATAGAAATACTTCTAATTAAATTTAAAAAATAATTTATTACCTACCGTCGTCTGATTTTTTTGTCATTTTATATTCGTATTGATAATATTTTAAAATTATTATATTTGCACACATTTTCCAGATTTCAAATCCTCATTGGTGGAATTTAATTTATTTGTTTTAGATCACAGGTATGTACAATACAAGTTTATGCTACAATATGTAGAATAATAAGCCCCGCATGGATGATGTACCGTGTTAACTATTGCATGCATTTCCACTATTTATTTATTTTATCATAATTATTCTATAGATCATTCACAAGAATAACTGTAGTGTGATATTTATTATGAACATATTTTGAATGGTATATATTTTACTTAGGTTTTTTTTAATATGACCATATATATAGTTGATATTCCAACAACCAACAAATATGCACATCTATAATTACATACATACATACATATCATGACGCTATAATCCCTTTCGGGGTAAGCCAACAACACAGATGTTTTATCCTGACCAAGTGATAGACCTCCACAACTTCCTATCCTGACATACTTCACTTGCTTCCGCCAGTCTCATACCTTGTTTCATACATTTCCTTTTGCATTTCATACTGCGTACATTCTTATTTTTCAAACATCTTCCAACCACCTCAGACCATGATGTTTTAGGCCTGCCTCTATCTCTCCTTCCATCCACTCTACTATGAAATACCTGCTTGGCTATTCTTTCATCACCCATTCTCTCAACATGACCAAACCACCGTAATACACTGTTCTCATACTTCTCAGTCACAGTTTCTTTTACTCCACATTTCTTGACATTTCTCCTATATTATTGTTATAAAAAAATTGACAAAAATAAATTAAATTATTTTATACTAATCATGGAAAACAAAAAGAATGCTGTAGAGAGGATTACAGCTGAAATATTTTGAGCAAAAAAAGTTAATGCTTGACTTGTTTAAACTCAATCTTCATGCTGTTTTCATCCAGTTATTTTAATATATTTTTCCCCAAATATGATCTAAAATAACTATTTAACAAGCAAATATGCTGCATCCATGACCATTACAACAAAGGACATTCCTTGTGAGTGAACCTATATTTTGTACTTACATTGAATGGCAAGTTGACAAGCACTGGACGCTTCTCCTGCAGAGTTAACGGCCACTACTCTGTACTCCCCAGCCTCCTCAGGTAACGCCTCTTTGATCACCAAAGTACACCGATCACCCTTAAATAACAGCTGAACTTCCTTTGATTCTTTTACTGGACGTCCATCATGGTACCAGATTACCTACACAACACAAGCATCAAATCACGAAGTAAAACTGTAAAATATAGCTCTCACAAATAATCTCTAGATTATGTTCAAAATCAGCAAAATAAATAAAGAAAAAGGTGATTTTTGAAATAAACTCACCTCAGGCTCAGGTTGACCAGTGATGATACAGTCCAACCTGACAGCACTTCCTTCGTCTACCACCATATCTTTGAGCTCCATCTGGATTGATGGCTTGATGATCTCCACATCACTTGCCATCTCAGAATCAGACGTCTCAGTTGGCAGACGACCCTACAAATTTAAAATATGTAACTTATGAGTACAGTACATATTTCTTATTTTGTAATGATCATTCATGCAGTTTTACATTGCAATTATTATTATTATTTTTTTTTTTTGTAATGGTCAGAGTTGAAAAAAAAAACTAAAGTTTTTATTTCTTACCTTTACAGAAACATTACAAGAACTTGTAGCACCTCCAGCTAAATTCTTGGCTCTTGCTGTATATACTCCAGCATCTTTAGGGAAAGCCTCTGAGATAACCAATGAAGATTTGCATTTCTCATTTGTAATCTGTAAAAACAATTTAGTTACCAGTCAAATAAAAGTCAAAAATGCAAAACATTGATTTTAAATAAAACCTTACTTTAAGCTCTCGTGTTTCTTTGATAGGTTTACCATCTCTAGTCCATGAGATTTTTGGTTCTGGAATTCCAGACACCTCACACTCCAGCTTCAGTTTTTGTCCAGTGCGAGCCATGATGTTGCTTAGGGGTACTGTGAATGCTGGAGTCTGCGTAGGCTCAAGAGCTAATGATCCAGAAAAACATATTTCATTATCCATTAAATACTTTCACTTTCGTTATAAGAAACTAAAATAAATTTTAAGCATTTTTTTCTGCTAAGTATGACATACTGTCATGATAATTTGCGTTCAGATTGTTACCATCTGATGTATTATTTTGTATAAGAAAGTAATTGCTCAAGAAAATAGTTGCAAAAACTTGATTTTAGTCTAAAATATGATGTCTACACTATACTTACGTTGCACTGATAACTTTGCTTCTGTTTGGCAAGATCCCAATCTGTTGGTAGCTTGACAACAAAACGTGGCTTCATCTTCCAGAAAAACTTCATCAAGCTGTAAGACCGCATCTCCATTGTTAAATGTGATGGTATAGTCAGGAGAGGAGTCCACACATGTACCATCCTTAAACCACTGCACTGTGGGTAGTGGATAGCCTCGTACTGTGCATTCAAAACGGTGCAAGCTGCCCTCACGAGCTATTGCTTCCTGAAGGGGTTTCAATACTTCTGGGGGTGTCAGTTGAGGACCTGGCTCTGTCAATTAAACATATTATGATTTATTAAGCAGCAGCAGTTTTTTTTTTTTTTTTTTTTTTTTTTGTAATTTAACAAATTAAAATGAAGGATAGAAATTAACAAATGAAGGAAGATAATGTGTCTAGATTATGGTAAAAATATTTATGGGGTGCAACAAAAGAGAATAAAATTTAATTAAACTCACCTCGAACTGACAAAGTAGCATGAGTCTCAGCTTTGCCAGCAACATTAACAGCCTTGCATGTAAATCTTGCAGAGTCCTCGGAGAATGTTTCTTCAATACCAAGTCTACACACACCTCCGTAGAAACTGGTGTGGTAATCTGGGTTGTTTTGAATTGAGATTCCGTCTTTGAACCACTCAATATCAGGAGTGGGGTAGCCAGATACTCTTCAAGTATAAACATGAATTAAATTACTTCCAGTCAACAGTAGCAAGTATGTTTTAGGGTTAAGTAACTTACCTGCACTCAAAGGTGAATTTCTCCCCCTCTTGAATGGTTGCATCTCTAATGGCTTCAATGAAAACAGGCACAATGTAGGAAGGTTCAGCCTCATCATGTTTTATTTTTTTAGGTGGAGGAATAGGTGCCTGGAAATAAAAATTACACTAATTGTAGATACAAGTTAAAACTCAAGTATTTTACATATTTTGACATGTTGCACCAAATTTTGAGGTAAAACTTACTATTTTCTTAGCTTCTTCTTCTCTCTTCTTAGCTTCAGCAGCCCTTCTCTCTTCCTCCTCTTTCAATTGTCTCTCAAGAGCTTTCCTTGCTTCATCTTCTCGTGCTCTCGCAACAGCCTCAGCCACTCGCCTCTCTTCTTCTTCTCTTAACTGCAACTCCAACAATCTCCTGGTTTCTTCCTCTCTCTTGGCAAGAGCAGCAGCCTCCGCAACTCTTTTCACCTCCTCCTCCTTTACTTGTTGCTCTAATGCTTTGCGCGCCTCTTCCTCTCTCCTGGCTTGAGCTGAAGCTTCTGCAGCTTTCCTTGCTTCTTCTTCTTTTGCTCTGGCTTCTGCTAATCTCTTTAGCTCTTCATCTCTTGCTTTGGCTTCAGCCTGTCTTCTGGCTTCCTCCTGTTCCCTTGCCCTTTGCTCTGCAGCTCTTCTCGCTTCTTCCTCACGAGCAATTTGCTCAGCAAGCCTTCTAGCTTCTTCTTCTCTTGCTTTTTGCTCTGCTAGTCGCCTAGTTTCCTCCTCTTTAGCTTTCTGTTCAGCAAGTTTCCTTGCAACTTCTTGTTCACGTAACTTTGCCTCTAAGACTCGCCTCTCATCTTCCTCCCTTGCTCTGACAATCAATCTTCTCTGTTCTTCCTCTCTCATTGTTTGTGCAACAGCTTCCATTCTTACCTGTTCTTCCCTCAAATTTTGAGCAGCTGCCTCGGCAGCTCGGCGAGCTTCTTCCTCTCGTCGCGCATTTTCTCTGGCTTCTTGTGCTCTAATTTTCTCCTCCTCTTTGATAGCAATTGAAGCCAGTTCTGCAGCTTTTCGAGCTTCTTCTGCACTTCTAGCTGCATTTCTAGCTGCTTCCGCTTCTGCTCGAGCTGCTGCCAGGTTGGCTTCTGCCTCCAGTTGTTCTCTTCTGAGTCGTTCTCTCTCTGCTTCAGTCTGCGCTCTTGCTGCGGCCTCAGAGACTCTACGTGCTTCTTCAGCAGCAGCTGCAGCCTGTTTTGCTGCCAGTGCCTCAGCCCTTGCAGCAGCTAGAGAAGCCTCTGCTTCAAGCTGATCCTGAGGAACAATATTTTTAAGTTAAGTCATAATACAATGTAAGGATGCATTACAAAAGTATGTAATAATAATTAAAAAATAATTTGATGTTACAAAATTTATGTTATACAGTACACATAAAAATTTTATTTTTATTTGATTAGAATACTAAAATAACTAAAAACCAGCCAACAAGATCCACGTGAGGATCTTGGCTGGACGAAAAATGTTCGTAAATGTAACGAAGAATTAACAAATAATAATAATAAAGATAAAAAATTAAGGTAAAACACATAAGTAAAGTAACAAATTAATATTCTACTTAAAATAAAAAAATGTTTGTTGTTCAGTTGATTTCTTATTTCCTGATAGGTTGTCTAGCCATTTAATCTCTGATAAAACTGATAACCACCCAAAAGAATTAATTCCAAGCTTTCTCTTAGCTTCTGTCATTTCCAAATCCTAGTTCTACTTAAACAGACACTCTTTTGTCTCCTATATCTGTAATACTGCCATTTTATAATAATGATAATAAAGATTAAAAATTCATAAGACTTCTTACTTTTCTGAGTCTCTCTCGCTCCGCCTCCTTCAGCCTATCAGTAGCTGCCTCTGATGCTCGACGTGCCTCTTCGGCAGTCAACGCTGCTGCTTTAGCGGCTTCAGCCTCGATACGAGCTGCTGCGAGAGATGCATCAGCCTCCAGCAGTTCCTGCAATCACACACCCATCAATCATAAATAAAGTTTACATTTAAGTTTTTAAACTTTTATCATAATGTTTTAAATGTTTCTGATAAATATTTTATTCCTTACCCTTTTCTGTCTCTCCCTCTCATTCTCCGCTGCTTTTAAGTTGCGAGCAAGTGTGGTTAGCTCAATATTGATAATACTGAATGATTCAAACATCTCATGGTTTTCAGTCAGCACACTGGTCACCTGCTTTGACCTCTCCTCTCCTGAAATTGATAATTAAAATTAGACTATGACATGTTTCACTATAGCAGAGTATCTTACCATATAACTGAGAGGCTAAAGAAGAAATTTTAGCGATGCGTTCATTCTGTCGTGCTTCTCCAGGACGTAGGAACATTTCTACTTCATTAAGTAACTTTGTGGCTTCTTCTGGTGTTTTTACTGTAGTGGATTTTCTGGCAATTGTAACCAGAAGTCGACTGCCTTCTCGGAACCATTCATCAGCCTAAATGAGAAAATATCAATATTATTATAGAAGAAAAAAAAATAGGTGTTATATTTTGTGTACATTTATGAAATATTAGCATGCACATTAAATGAAAAATAGCAACATGAAAAATGAACATGTAAACATTTGCTGCAAAGGAAAAACAAAACAAAAAAGCAAAGGAAAAAAACTTTTCTACTATTATTGTTGTAAACTTTTATGCAGAAATTAGACATTATTTACTTAGCATTACCTGTTTTCTATCGGTAGCATGTAATTATAAAAAAATCATTACTTGCAATGAGGATTTTTTTTTCCACAAAAAATTAAGTAATTTTACCTCTTCCACCAAGATGAAATATTGAACACTAAGGTCGATTAGTCTCTTGGACTCAGTGACCTGTGACCTCAGCATGGTCCATCGCGCCTGCAGTCTCTCTAGTTCTTGTTGTACATGACTGGATGACATGTGCTCTGCAGCAAGTAAATTTTCAGCAGTCGAGACAAAGATTGTCACCCGTCTCTCCAATAACTGAAAATACAAAATATATAATTTCATAGTAATTTATAGCAAACTAATTTTTATTTTCTGCTATTATCATTGTGTTCTTTATTTACTAGTATATTTTTATAATAATTTGTGGTTTACCTCAATAGTCCTCTCAAAGGCTATGAATGCTTGAGCATTGGCTCTTGCCGTTGCTAGAGATTCTCCAAACTGTCCTTTGACCCTGCTCAGTTGATTAGCAAGATCTGCCAGTTGCTGGTTAAGTTGATGAAGATCTGCATCAAATTGACATCGCTGTAAGTGTTGTTCAAGTTGGGCACGACGTTCCTCCCAGCTCACATCCCACACTTGTTGTCTCTTGCTCAATACTTGTCGCACAACTTCCTCATCCTTTGGTGCTGTTGAGCTTGGCTCCTGGAATCACAGAGTTAACAATAAAGTATTTTGCTTCACTTTACATTTTTCAACAATAAAAAAATAAAGAAAATGATGATAATAATGAAAATGCTGCACCTGTTGTCTAATACGATTGATAACTTGATCGCTCTCAATACTGGTAAACCTAAAGAGCTCGGCCACCGCATGCCTTGAAGCCTCGTGTTCTTTCAACATACGCTCCACACTCGTGGCTTCAGAGGGTAACACTGTGCCTCGGTATTGAGTCTGTAGTCCTTCCACTGTCTTCTCAAGCTAAAACACAAGGATAAATATTTTTAATATTAACAGACATAAATTTGAATTTCTGCGTTACATTTTTATAAAAATCACGATTAAAATTTAATGAATAAAAATAATAGGAAGTATGTTATACCTCTGTGACATTCTTGAAAAAGGCGATTAGCATCTGCAGCAGCACTTGATATTCTGAGGTGAGAGAGTTGAGTCTCTGATTTAATTTCAACAGCTGAGAGATCACATTGTCCCGCTGTATTAGCGCTTCACCTAGAAATACAGAGGTTTTTTTTATCACATGGATAATTAGAAAATTGAGCTTTATTACGTCAATAATGCTGTTAGTAAACCCTGTTCTCTTGCACCAAAAAATGCGCATTCCATTTGAATAACCATAGGCGATCGTCATTTTTGGTGCAGAGAACAGGGTTTACGAACAGCATTAATAACAACAACGTTACATATAGCAATGAAATAGTGGCAAATTTTTCAAACAACTCTGAAAATAAATGCAAGAAGTGATATTGCAAATATGTGTATTTACCTTGCACCTGGAGTGACTCGACGGCTCTGAGTCGTAATTCAACCTCTGCCTGAGCGCGCTTTGCCTCTGGTAGGACACGTGACTGGCGGTCCTCGAGGTGGCGCAGAATTGCACGTGGTGTCTGCTCATCCACTTCGAGCAGAGGGTAGAACTGTGTGTCCAGCCGGGACACCCAGTCTACGGTCTGTGGACGCAAAACCAAAGTTAAATTCATTTTCTAATTATTTACGCAATATTTTTCTCTCGCTTGCAAAAAAAAAAAAAAAAAAAAAAAAAAAATTGTTGAGACCATCGACGATGCCGTGATTGTGATATCAACAAGTAAACAAATCGCTAAATTATTTTCAAAAAAATCCTTTAAAACGAGTTATTTTGTGATGAAAGTAAAAATAATAATAAATATTTGTATTTATAAATAAAGAAAATATATATTTTAAACTTACGATGAAAAACATAATCTTTGATCTAAAAGTGCCTTACTTTGAACTGCCGCTATAACTTTAAAATTAAATGTAAAAAAATAAATCAAATCTAACATAAGAAAAACATTAGGATCAATACAATTAAAATATTTTTTTTTTTTAAATCTATAACACTTTGAGTAGATTATGTCAGCTGTCGTCACTAAGTCGAACGTACGACGTCGTGACACAAGCGCGCTATATACCGTGAGCGGTGTACAATTATAGATTTTCTTTACACTTAACTAAATGTTTGGAGTACATGAATATTTGAGTGTAAAATGTAACTGCAACAGCCGTGCATTAACTTCAAACATATCGCTGCTATGGGAAATACCCTCGATCTTGGCAAAACTTCATGAAAATTATTTATTTTCTCGCAATAACATAATCATTAATAATTATATACCATACGAAAATAAAGTAAGACGTTTTCTGAAAAAATATACATTTGAATTAAAAGATGAGACGTTGTATATACAACTGAAAAATATACTGTAAATATTGCTGCATTGAACTTTAATTATCACATACATTTCCAGCTTGAATTAAATATACGTATTATACATTATATAAAAAATCATAATAACAAGTTAAATTGCATTTGTGCAAAAATATGCGTGCTATATATAAAATTGATATTGCTTCAAGTGGCTGCTGTCTCAAATTTTAATCAGTAAGGAAAATAATTTTTTAAATGCTGTATTGTAATAGATTTCATTCTATTCATAGTGCAATATTTTCAAATATAATCAATTTACCTGCTTTAAATCTCCATTAAAATTTCCATACAGTCAAATTAATTGCATTTTGAAAATAGTACGCATTACGTCAACAGAGATTATAATAATATACTTACAAAATTACGCTTTTTCTATTCCTTACTGACTTAAATTTGATACAGATTCTCGATCTATAATTGTACGTAGTTTGTGCATATGAATTTTTGTGCAAATATTATAAAGTTATGTTCGCACGGTGCAATATTTTAAGTATGCAATAAAAATGATTCGCATGCAATCTCCGTTTGAAACTATTAAATTTTAATCAATTTATTGCATATTGCAAATATTGCTCCGCGTGATCAATGAATTAAACTCACCACATATGCTTGTCCCAAATACGTGACTACCTTATGTCTAGACATACTGTAAAGAACTGAGGAACTCGTGTAACAAACAATACAAAAAAAATCTTTGCATATACAAAGTGACGTTTTAATTTTGGAGTCCACTCCACAAACATACATGTGATGCGAGTAAAAAAAAAAAAAAAAAAAAAAAAAAAAAAAAGTTTCAAAATGGGTCAGTCGCCAAAGCATGTTGGACTTTATTTTTCTTAAATTATATAACTGAAGGCCAAGGTATATTGGCATAAAGACGATTGTACTGTCATTCATATGTTCACACTTGACTAACTAAGTAAAAAAAATCAATACACGATCGATGTAAGTATAAAATATATGGTTGACAAGATATATAAAATTAATCGACTTTCAAAACATTTTGTCACTTTGCTTTTACATTAAAAAAAAATACAGTACATTAAATTACGTAAAATATATCACCAACAAAATAATAATAATAAAGAAAATACGTGACATGAAATTTTTTTTTATTGAATTTTTTTAAATTTGAGTGTTAAAATCACTCCGTAAAGTTCCAATATTTTTGTTATTTAGTTTGACAAAAAGCAATGTCTAAAGGGATCGTCTGAAATAAGGAAGACTATTTCAATACGCTATTTTAAAAACTATACCATAAAAATGTAAGATACGGAAATAAAATTAAACTTGAAAAATATTAATGAAAGTATGACATTAAAATTGAAACGCTTTAAAACATTAGAGAGAAAATATAGCGTAATAAAATATTTAGGTTAAGATGCGTACGAAAATAATTATAACAACATGTTTACTGTGTATAAATATTTTACAAAGGTCTCCACGCCTTGTCAAATTATCTTTAGACCAACTCTACGTGTCCAGTTGAACGGAAGGACAATATATCGAATGTCTATACCCCACGCATCACGATAGTTATTGAAGACATGAAGTTACGTATGTACTTACCCTCGAACTTTCAATCATGATTCTCTGCCACTGAACTGAAGTTTCCCTCAGGGTAGAGATTCGAGTCTGCCACACAGTCCAAGAGTCCCCGAGGCTTATTTGTCGAGTTCTAAAGTGATCGAGTAAAGTTTCCACACACAGACGAGCTCGTTTGAGGTCCAAGTGTGAATCTTGACGCTCATTCACCGGTAAAGAAGCTTCCTGTAAAGACGACGCATAGTTTCTCTCACACACTTTTCTCGCCTAAACCCTCGCCCTCTCATATTCCAGCACTATCTCCGGGGTTAGTACACTCGGCTATAAGCCAACTTATATCTTCTAAAAAGATATAAATAAAACGTAACTCTATCATTTTTTATATATAATATATATATTTCTCCTTCCATAAAAATAATGATTTTTTATGTTTTTCCATCAAATATAGATTTTTTTAACCTAAATCTTATTTGACACAAAACAAGGAAAAAAAACTCATTGGTAAAAGTTCCAACATAAAAAATATAAGTGATGGTTACTTTTTTAGTTATTTTTAAACTATAATTACTTGCAAAAAAAAAAAAAAAAAAAAAAAAAAAAAAAAAAAAAAAAAAAAGAGGTAACTAGTTAATTAACGCAATATATATGGAATATCTGGGCTATCTGGAATATAGCCTGCATATAGAATGCTATATAATACTGTACGATTTTATCGCGCGAAAAGAGTTAATGTTGTTTTGATGATTTTAATGCCCTGTAGATTTTGGATATGAGAATAAGTGTTTGACGCTGAAGCCAACATAAACTTTTAAACAAAAAATACGGTGCTCCATAAAATCTTTATTAATTTTTTGTTTGTTTATTTATAATTTCTATGCTGGTGTCACGTTTACTCGCTAGATTTTAAGAGAACTCTTTTTCCCGTGGTTAAAATGTTTAGTTAAGTTAAAAATAAATAATAAATAAATAAAAGAGCGTAACACGAAAGATTAAGAAATATACGATTATAATAGCATATTTTATCGTTTAAATTCCGCGTGAGGTTTATAGAATGTGGATAACATTGCAAAAAAGCGCGTTTTTTTATATATAAAATATATTATGTATATTACATTCGAGGATTACTCAAGATTAATTTTAAAAGAAATTTAAATTATGTGTTTCTAATTCTCATCTTCAAAAAAGAACTCAAATTCTGTAATTGCTAAATAATTACTGGATATGTATAATTAAATTGTTTTATAATTATCTCTGGATGTTCTTAAAAAATAATAATAAAACGCACTGTTGAGTAATATTGAAGGAAGCAACAAATTAAAAAAAATTTAATACAAGAACCAAATTGAAAATAGTAAACTGTAAACCTTTATTTGTTTATTATAATGGACAATGGAGAGCAATGATGCACTCAATAAAAAAATGTTCCTTGGAAATAATTAATAATTAACACTTTTATATATAAAGGAATCATGCTTACATTAATACCCCATGTATCCACCTGTAATAAGTTCTGGCAAAGTGTGCTAATCTGTACAAAATTTCCTATAGTAAGATCACAACTATTTATAATTACAGCACGCAATTTATACTCATTCCCAAAATAAAAAATGTGTAACTAGAAACCTTTTATAGCGTGGATAATATCACAAATTTTAATGTTGAATATATGATTTTTAAGGCAGAATTTAATTTTTTAATGAAAATCTTTGATATCTCTCTGCGGGGCAAATAATATATATCTATATACTGTATAGGGATGTATTTTTTAAAAAGTAAATTGTTTGCTATTTGAGTACGTACATGTGTCACATGCTTTTTCAAGTGATATTTCTTGTTAGTGTGGAGTGGAGAGCATATAAACACCCCTAATACCCGCAGTCTCTACCTATTGTGCGTCACATGCAAGCAAGGTGAGCAAACTTACCTTGGCTGTGTCTTGTAGGAAGTTATTGCCAGCAGTGTTGAGTTGCAGAAGTTGTTGTTGACATGCAAGCCACTGTTCTTCTTGAGGAGCTTGCTTGCTCGGAGAATCTTTTCCCTCAGAGGGCATCATACGTAGAGACTCATCAGCAGCATCAAACTATAGCATACAATAAAATATGCAATCTTTAAATATTACTCGTATATTTTAATTAAGTCTGGTTTTAAAGTACAATTATCCAAGATTAAATTTTTTACCATTCAAATATTTGTGATGAATTTTTTTAATGTTATTCCTAAGCAGAAAATGCATGAGGAATTTACACTGAAAAAAAATAATAATAAAAACTCTGTCCTGGTCAAGTATTTATTAGAGTACCATGCAAGACTAATATGCAAGAGACTGCTTACCTGTGCAGCAAGGCGCACTGCAAGAGAATGGAACCGCACATAACGCTCACTCAGCTCCAGTCTAGAGTCCAGCAGAGCACGCAGTCTACCCCACTGACCACGAAGTGCTGCCATCTTTTCCTCCAAGTCTTCACGTTGCTCAGAGGAAAGATGACCAACCAGAGAGGGGAAACTTGCAGCCAGGCTTTCAACTTCAGAACCTTTCATCTAGAACATCATATAAAGTTATTATTCTTGTCTTTTGTTTAATACTATCGTTTTAATAATACATGTAGGTTACTTTTATTATCTATAGACTCCTTTATTTGAGAGCAATCTAACCTTGGTAGTTTTATTATTCAATTAATTATAAACAAATTATATACTTTTTCGTTAATACAAAGAAACTCACTTGTAAATCATAGAGTAATTGTTTATGAAGATCCAAAAAGTCTTGAGCCATGGCAAGCACACTACCCATGTCTTGGTGACCCTGAATGAAAGCCTCGCCAATACCAACCAGCCAGGAATACAACTGAAACAATATGAGAGCACAATTACATTTCATTACATGGAGAAATTTACACTGACAAAGTGACTTAGTAAGTGGACATAAATATTATAGAAATATTATAAGGTAGTTTTAATATTACTTTATACCTATGGGGTCATCGTTTCAATTCAATACTGTAAGAATAAATTGTTAGCTCTGCAATGTATTTTTGTTTATATTTATCATCACCCAAATCCTTGTGGTTTATAATGGGTTCTCACTAGTGTAAAACAGATTTACATATCAATAATTTTACAATTTTCAGTGTTAAAAGTGTGATGTAACATACCTCATTGTATCTCTCCAGAAAAACTGTGAGAGCTTGAGTAAGACGAAGGCTCTCTTCTTGATGTGCAGTACATCTGCCAGCTAAAATAATTTTCCTGTTCTCAATCTCTTCAACAGTTCTCCTCACACCCTGAAACAAAAATAATTTAAAGTTTTTTTCAATTTGAAATGTCATATTAACTCTGAACTATTATAGCTTACAAGAATCTGAGAGAATACTGAGATTAACGTTTTTGACTAGCAAGTTTTTCTTTTAATAGAACTTTACCTCAGTTCCTTGAGTACCATATGCATCTGCAGTGGCCAGTAATGCATGTCCTTGTTCTAGAGGAGACTGGGTGATTTCCTCCAATGTTCTGGCTACTTGAGCATGCAGTTGTGCCAGTTGAGGACTGGCTACTGGGATCTCTGATGTGGCTAATTGTACCTCAAGTTGATCCAGTTTAGTCAACGCCTGAAACATTCAAATATTCATATATTCAAATATATGAAAAAATATTTCATCTTTTTTTACCCTCCCAAAATTTGATAGCTAATAATTTGGTATCCACATTCAAACTTGTAAAAAAAAATGTATGAAAATAAATTCTATAACACACAACAGGATAAACCCAGCAATGTGTGATTTAATAGACAAGAATAGGATGACGTGGATTAGTGAACCATGCGAGATACCTCTGATTTGGCATGAGCCACTGACAGGATTGGCAGAAAAATGAATAGGCCTCTCAAGCCTACTCACCTCTCCTACCATTTTTAATGTGGCACACTGTCATACACACAGGCATCATTTTGCGGAAAACACGAGAGAGGATTCAGTGCATACAACTGCTTCTGAAAAAGCAGCATATACCCACTGAGTATTGAACTCATGATCTCTCTCTTTTCAATTCATCGCATATATATATACCACTGCACCAAAGGCAGCTTCTGTACACTCCTCCCAAATAAATCTGACCGGTTGCTTTAAAGTTTCTCCTACATTTAACTTTTGGAGACATGAACGTTGCAGTCAGATTTATTTGGGAGAAGTGTACATACCATTGTGATAATAAATTTATCCATTTAAAAACTCACACTAACGGTTCACTGTTATTCTTTATGAGAAAAGCATGCACTCTATTTATATGGTTGAATACATTATCCTAATTGAGTAGATTTTTCTTCCATTTTTAAATATAGGCCTATGTATATATTAAAAAAAGTTGTGGAGGTCACTAGAGGTCGGGAAGTTCTGATGTTGGCTTACCCTAAAAGGGATGTATAGTGTCACGATGTGTATGGGTATGTATTTAAAAATATATATATTTCAATTATCAACCATGTACGGATTGCAAAATAAACATGATCTTAAAAAGTGCTATTATTTGAATTAATTAAGTTTACAAAAACTGGTTTTGTGCCAGCAACAATTTATTTAGTTCTACTGTATTTAATATTTATAATACATATACTAAAAGAAATAGATTCTTTTTCCAGTTAAAAAAAATTCTACTGGTGTAAAAAAAAAAAAAAAAAAAAAAAAAAAATCCCTACTACTTGTACTCACAGCCTGTGCCATTCTGAAGAAAGTGATGGTTTGAGAGAGCAGTTGTGTCCTCTGGTCAATGAGATGCATGTATTCTGAGCAGCTGTTGAGTACAGTGTAAGCCTGCATACCAAGTTGTGCCTTACGAGTCTCTGAGTTGGAAGTTTCAGGAACATCCACTTGATCTTCACCAGATACAAGCTTGTCGACTGCTCGAGTAACTCGTAGACCTTTCTCTTGTAAGTCCTGGGAAATAAATTTGTAATTAGGAATTTTTAGCATAAAAAATAATAATTTTTGGTGGTTTACGATTGTATGTTTGTTTGCTTTTTCTGCAGTGGTTGTAACTTAACTGGAGGAAAATTTATGTAATGATATGCTAGAGTAGTATACACTCACCTTTGCCTCAGGTAACAATTTATTATGTTCATGCAGAAGCAACTCAGCACTGGAGGCTGAATCTCCCAGCTGATCACTCCTAGCCAAAGCCTCATGTCGCACTTTGAGAGTAGCATCCAATGCTTTAAGTTCTGCAGCCAAGAGAGCCACGGCTAAGGCTTGCTCCAGGAGAGCTTTACGTCTAGCCCAGGCAGCATCTAGAGCACGTCTTCTGTCGTGTAGGGCCTCTAGCCAGTGCTGAACTTGAGATATTGCTGTAAGTTAATAATTAAAATTAGTTTTTACTTTGAGATGATCCATATCCTTATTGTTAGTGTATATGTACAGCTCTGGCCAAAATTTAAGAACGGGGCAGTGGCAGCCGCAGTGTTCTCCCATAAAGATAACATAGTGTGGTTGCGGGTTGCCTATACAAATCATTCTCAAACTTTTGGCCAGAGCTGTACATGACGGAAATAATGATGAGGTGAATACGTTATATAATACATACATAATTTTTGCATACACCCCCCGCAGCATCTCTCATATGAGAGATGCTGCGGGTAATTAAATAAAAATTGACAAATGTGACAATGCAATTAAATCAGTTATCATAAATAAAACATTATTGTTAAATGATAAAAAAAAAACATCTATTTGTAAAATATGTTATGTAATTTAGCAACATGTAAGCGATGTAAGCATACATACTACGTACGTACTACCGGTAGTCCACGAAAATAAAAGCATGTTAAGATTTTAATTAAGTAGTTATAACATAGACATCTCTCTTAAATTATAAATAATAGTTTCAACAATAATTAAATATGAAATATGAATGAGATACCTATCAAATAAGTGTTAGTTACGGAAAATCTTAAGACCATGCCGGTTTGTTTACGTTTGCAAACTTACCCAACTGAGCTTCTGCACGAGTATGACCAGGTCGAGAATCCAAGGTTCCAAGGTTCTCCAGATCTTGCAACCTCTCCAGTAGTGCCCTACCCTCTTGCAGAGCAACCATAAAGGCTTCAAGCATTGATCTTTTAAGATCATGAAGACGTGTGAGTTGTTTTTTTGCTGCTTCTCCATCGCTCGGAAAGCTCGAATCTTCGCTCGCTTTTTCAAGTGCACTCATGCGCTCGACGCTCGTCTGTGCAGCACTGTAAACGCGCGAAAAAGTTTGATAGTTTTAGCAGGTGCATCTCCCCGTTATCGCAACAGTAAAACAGAATAATAATATAGCTAGCTATGAAAAATAATTAAGAAACAATGTACGAAGGAGAAAATATACTGGTGATATGCACTAACCTGTGGTATTGAACATTGGCTTCTAGAAGATTTTTGCGATCATCAAGTAGTTTATTTACGTCTCTCCAGGCCAAACCAAGTGATTCTGCCATCGCAGCATAAACTTCGGCACGAGGATTTTGTGTCGAAATAAGTTGATCCGCTTGTCGCAGTAGTTCTTCCACAGGACTTTGTTTACTCTAAACAGTTAAAAAAATATATAAGTATACAGCTAAAATTATTTGTGCTTATCTATATTTCTATAATGTCAAATAGTACCACCAAAAAGGCCTCCCCGCAATCGATCAATTCGCAACCTGATCAAAAATATTTTTAGGAAAAAAAAAGTGTAAACGATTTTATTACTTTTATTATGCTTTTGAAAAAAAAAACCTGCAATTTCCCCCCAACTTCTTCTTCGCTTGGAACGCATATAAGAATGACAGTTATATAGCGCTCAAAATACTGACAAAAAAAAAATGAAAATATATACTCTTAATTATTTTGTCTTATATTCCAAAATGTGTGTTAATTTATATCCTAAAGTTTTATTAATAGAAATAATTCAAATGAAAACGGTATAAATATCAAATAAAAATTATAAATAAAAAATATAATTATGTAATCACAGCACGTCAGCAGTAAAATATGATATAACTCACGACTTATAGTAATCATATAGAATCATATTTTCTTTCCGGAAAGCATTTTAACTATGTTCTAAATATAATTTTACACTTCAAACTTTTAAAATTGGCTAAATAGCTACTTCACTCACGTTTAAATTGCGTTAAAGGCGTAGAACACCTTGAACAAAAAACTTGCCTAATATCCTAACATAACTAAATATCGTCTTTAATTTGGCCGGAGTCATTGATTTCTAATTTATTTTCCATTCACAAAATGTCAGTTGCGGGTTTACTACGTCACAGCTCGCCTGGTCCACGCGCGCGGAAACAGGCAAGCTGTGACGTAATAAACCCGCAACTGACATTTTGTGAATGGAAAATGAATTAGAAATCAATGACTCCGGCCAAATTAAAGATGATATTTAGGTATGTTAGGATATTAGGCAAGTTTTTTGTTCAAGGTGTTCTACGCCATTAATCATAGTATAATATACAATTCGAAGCAAAATTATAACATTTGAATTAAATTTGAATTTTTAATTCACTTATACCTTCATAATTTCATAATACGTGTTTGTGTATATAATATTGTTTTACTTTACATGTACATTCTTCTACTATGTAGTTTACAATTACAACATATTTATTATTTATTCAAAAAATCACATAGGGTTGCTCAACTTGAGGTGTTATACAGTAGTATAAACAGAAAGCATCACATTATTTACAATCTAAACTGGGGTACATTATCCTCTCTCGCAGTGGCATCAAGTAGCGCAGTGCTTTATACTACACGATGGCTTATATGCATGTCAGCTAAAAATAGGGGGCGTTTTGCTTATGTATTTAGCACCGTGAGCAGGCCGCTCCAGTCTGTTATAGTTTTAAAAACCTTCTGATTCTGACCATCAACTACTAAGATCTGCTCTGTAAACTATTATTGGAATACATAAACTGACGTTATGAAATAATCTCAACTTCTGACCTAAATCTTATAATATTATAGTCATTGTATAATGTTTTAAATATTATAGTCTTTATAATATATCGTGCACACTATTAGCAATGAAATATTATGACAGAATACAAAATACTTTTGATCGTAGAAATGTTATCGTAATTTTAATTGCAATATTTTGATACCCATGTTACATAATGGGAAAAAATGTAACCTGGCAGAAAAGCAGTGTGTATAATTATTCTTATTGCTTCCCTCTTTCAATTTGAACAAGCCAAAATATATATCGTGGAATTTTAGCGTAACTGAACCTATATACAGATCCCGTGAATATGCTAAGTGAAGTTATCACGGGTTCCCGCGATGGTTCCGAATGAAATTATAATATCAAGCACACTTGCCACCGAGTTATCACGAAATTAAGCAACGCACGTTACAAGTGACTTTGTCAGAAAATTTGCGTTACAGTGATATCAGAAAGATAGATACTTAAATTTTTAAGACAATAAAATAATTTTAATTTACTAATTATATATTTTTGCAAAAAAAAAAAAGTACTAATGAATTAATGTTTAATACTTTTTAATCACATAAACCATTCACAAATGATAATGAACTTTCGATGTTATTATTATTTACCACGCAGCGGTTATATCATGCAGTGTTAATACAAATAAATTGTTTTAATATCTATCACATTGATAAAAAATAATAATAATAACTTTACTACACAAACTGTCATTTTATTAAGAAATGTATTGACTTTCAACTGAGTTTTGGAAAAGGATTTTTTATACGCATTGAATTGATTTATAATAGAACTACCAAGTTAAAAATATTGATAGAGGAATTTTATCGCCACTCGTTGTAAATTTAAAAAAAAATATAGAAATTTCATCCATATTTGGGGCAAGAAAGAAAACAATTTAGCGCAAAATGTAATAATGTTTTTAGGGCTTTTAATTACACTTCAATTAGTAGTATAAAATATATAATTTATTGCATGTGTAATACAATATATAATTGGTAATTTAAACAATTTGAATTAGATCCGGACATATGAAAAGCATGCCATCAGGAAAAGAGTAACAATAAAAAAGTAAAAATAAAAACATATGCTCTACATGGGTTTCTTATTATGAATTCACGCAAACCAATGAAACATATACATTATTTTATGTTATACGATGCGGGGGCGTATACTATGTAGAGGAAACTCATTATAAGTTATTATACGCAAAGAAAAAAAAATACAGTGCAAAAAAAAAAAAAAAATTAAGGCGCAATATAACAGACGATCTGACTACCACATGAGGACTTACAAAGTACTTAAAGCGAGTAAAAAAATATGTTTGCTTATATATATTTTCCCTATCGTATATTACAACCGGACTATCCAGTTTTAATAACTTCTATTATCAAATTTCAATTTTTGGGTTATGAGACGATGCATGAAACATTTTTTTTAAAAATATAAAACATAATATAAAGTTCATTTTGAGTTTATATGACTAAGAAATTTATCACTATATAACAACATGATATACATAATTTTTATGTATATGATGTTGAGCTCATTTGATATATTTTTAATTAATTTTATACAGTAAAACTGATATGTAATTTTAATATAATAAGATAGATTCTATAATCACAGATTTCATAGCAAATATATATTTTATATTTATGTCTATATATAGAATATAAATTTATTGAAATTATGAATGGCATTAAAAATAATCATTGTTTAATTCATTATATATAAATTGTATGTATAGCCAATTTGGGATATCAAGTTATTTTATTTAATTCTTAAATGTTTATTTATTTTGAGTTTACGATTTACAAAGTAGACGTAATTTATTTTTAACATGACGTTTTAGAAGGAAAAAAAATATTAAATTTATAATTTAAGATTAGAGCCTATAGAATTGAGAAGATATACATGACATGCGAATTAATCAAATAAAGAAATCCATTGTAAGATCAATGACCTTTCTTTTAAATAAGAATAACAATTAAAATAATATACGGATATATATCAGTCACGTATTTGAACGTATAGTAAAAGATCTTGTTTTTATTCACTATAGTATACACACCGTACAGTGAAAACAAAAAACTAGGCATTACCATGAAAGCAAAAATAATGTTTATCGTTAAGTTATATAGAAATTAAACTTGACTGTTAGCCAAGTAAGTGACGTAATTCATTGGATAATTTCCAATTAAGAGTATACACTTTATACTTCTTTGCCTTTGTAGATAATTTAACAATAAAAGATTTTACTTTTTTTTTTTTTTTTTAATGTGTCCTAAAGAACAAAAGAATTGCAACTGGACGTGCAACAGATTTCATAACCTACCCAATGTAATGAGCAGAGGGTTATTGGCAGAGATACACCGGAAATTCTTATAACTAAATTGTTATTTACTTAGTACCAGACGATTCTGAAAATACAGAATCTATATAAGATGTTGCGTAGATTGTACTCTATTTTTCACTTCATCAGAAACCCCCAGTAAACCCCAATTAAACAGAAAATTGACCAGCATGTATAATTTAATATTATTAAAAGTGTTACAAAGCATGTAATTTCTTAGCACTGATTTATTTTGGAGGTATTGAATTTATATAGGATGGTTTCATTCTTGTTAAAGTTGACGCCATAAGTGAGCGCTAAATAACATGGGCCAGTATGGGAAAATTACTCATTTTGCCAATTTAAAAATACTTCGCAACATTTTTGAGAGCATTGATGCTGTTAACAGGTTGAATTAGTTTGTCAATTATGCAAGAAAAATAATGATAACCAAAAAATAGCTAATTTTTCAAAGAAAATAACCAAAAACTACGTTTGTCCTATAATGAGCAATGTTATTCATTGCTCAAGAAGAGCATCGAAAAAAATTCAGAATGACGTCATGCGCACACACCCTATAGGATATCCAACCTTAAAGAATCGTAAAAAAAAACTGTGAAAATAATAATAATAAATAAATTGCATTACAAATACATAAAACATAATATTGTAATGCTATGAATGGAAAGATAGTTTCTATCTTTGGTTTGAGGTCACAATTTTAGTAATTTTAACCCAGCGGCGAGGCTTGTATATCTGATGTGAGCAAGAAGAAAATATTTTACCATATGTATAATATATATAATATTGACGTGACCGCAACACGTAAAGTTGACTGGTCAGGCCACATTGTGGAGGTTGAAAATACAAATTACCTACATAGAGAGAGTATAGAGTAAACATACTCTGTAATAAACAGTACCCATTATTTATGATTGTAGTCAAAACTTATATATATATATATATATATATATATATATATATATATATATATATATATATATATATATATATATATATATATATATATATATATATATATATATATATATATATATATATATATATATATATATATATATATTCTGTATATATATATATATATATATATATATATATATTGTATTATGTTTAAAAAAGGAAATTAATTAGCATTTTGTTTAGTACATGACAATTTAAATAATTTATTTTACGATTTTTCTTAGAAAGGTGTTGCAGCATAAACTTTATTTAAATTAAAGTACCGAGTATAATATACTACAGAAATATGGTCGATACAGTTAAAACGTTATAGCCAAAAATAAATTACTTTCTTGTACGTATAAGTCTCTTCTTAAAAATATAACAAATGTTTTTCAATCACCATGTTTAAGAAAATAAATTACAATATCGTTGAAATTTTTCGTATAATATATTTTGATGAAAAGACATTTTGGAGTAAACAGCCTCTTTTGTAGTTAAAATAAAAAATGCTCATTTGTTCTTAATTAACTCAATATGCGTGTTATAAAAATCATAATAATGAAATAATAATGAAACATCAGATCTCCTTTTTTTTTTTTTTTTTTTTTTTTTTTTAATATAATATTATTATGTTGTCAATATTAAGAAATATTCATCGTAAACTCAGATTAAGAAACGACGTATATTTTTAATTAACTTATAACATTTCTATATACATTAAGGAAATTAACAAAAAAAAATAATCGTTTTTATATATGGAAAATATTTTTTATTATTATTTATTATTAAGTAATTGCAATCTATATGATTTTTTTTCTTTTTTTGTTCGGTAATTTAATCGTGTATTTTTACCTTAGAAAATGTCAGGCGGTGACTAATTGGATTACTGGCTCACGTCCACATGCTAGCTCAAAAGTTAATGACAAGTTTGTATGCTCGAGTATTAACCTAAAGTTTGAGTCAAATGAATACTCGAATCATCTATAACATTGCCAGCATGAGATCAAAATATTTATGATCTGCCATCACATTTACCACAAACAGAATAGATTAATTACTATATATGTATACATATATAAAAAAGTGTAATAACCGTTAATTGAGATTTTATTTTATATGACATTCGCAATTTAACCTTTTCTTCTCTTATAGCCTTTCAATGTTCTTCTCTTTTTTATATTTAAGCTTTGTGATTCATCAGTTTAGTAACTTTTAATAGAAGCACAAAACTTCATTATATAAACATACAACTTTGTTCTCACTCATCACAACCTCTCTCTCTCTCTCTCTCTCTCTCTCTCTCTCTCTCTCTCTCTCTCTCTCTCTCTCTCTCTCTCTCTCTCTCTCTCTCTCTCTCTCTTTTAAGCAAAAACGTATTTTAACGAGATTATAAAAAAAGTATGCATACTAAAATAATTATGTATAAAATTATACCATGCACTAAAATTTTATTGATTTTCAGGGTTGAAACGAAAATATATCTTATGGCAGTAATTTAAACAATGATTCAATAAAAAATTAATAAATTAAACAACAAAATTAGCACAAAAATGTATACGTAATCAAATTAACAACATTTGACTCGTTAGTGATGGCTGCTGGCTATTAATTTACATTTTGTAAATCTTTAAGAATTATAATCACATAAAAATCAAATTTTTAATTAAGGATAAAAATAACAACAAATTTTGTTCGAAAATAGATATCAGGATGACAAATTCTTGTTTTACAATGACGGATTGGACTTATTTGATATGTATGAAATGTTCAATAAATACATAATATGCAAATGCATTAAATTTCATGGACGAGTTTTGCTTTTTACATGGTTTTAATTCCATATGTCAATTTGATAATTTTTACATATGGTAAAATGTAATCTCTGCGCTTGTATTTTAACATATCATACGTGTTGACAAGTTATGTAAAATTTAATTCAATAAAATTGTAAAGCTTATATGGCATATAAACGTGAACTGACCTTCATGGTAATTTAATATGTATTTTTGTTGCCACGCCTCAAGTATTTCATTCTTAAACATTGATTAATTTATTGAAACTATTATTGTGCTTATATACATACGGCGACACTAATAATACCAGCCCGATTTCATCAACGTTTATTGTTCATGAAAACATAATTTTTGCAATAGTAATATAATTATACTGCATATAGCATGATAATAGTGTTCTAAAATATAGCAACATTTTAGCAGCTACTATTTATACCATATAATATAAATGCAAGATACTTAAATACTCTGACAAGAAAATATTGTTCAAAAGAAGTCAGAGGACCATAATGTGGGTTTGTTCCCTTTTTGGCCTCTAAATAAAAACCCTTTTTTATTATTTTCATTACGTTTATCTCTTTTATCCGTGGTGGAATTTAATTATTATTTATTTATTTTTGAACTATATACTTTATTATTATTAGTAAACTACGGCTATAAAACGTACCTGGAGTTGAACGAGCACGTCATCGTGTGCACGTTGAAGTTCGGTGGCTTGCTCAAGGGTTGTTCCAAGTTGTGTGAGTGCTGGGTTCGTCTCCAGAACCTTCAATTGCACCCAGTCGCGACTCTGAAATAAAACAGCAACATTTAAGTTACATACAACGTTTCAAACTTGTGAAGCTTAATAAATAAAAGTGAGAGATTATAATTGATAAAGATATTAATATTTTGATGGTAGGATACGATCTGAGAATGTGAGAAAGAATAAAAGCCAAATTTTAATTTTGGCGTGTATGTGTTATGATTAATATCATTGTATTTAATCACGATTTTAAAGTGTTTCCTTCTTTTCATTTTAATTAACCCTGCATGGTATATATGCATGAAATATGGTTATTATAATTTAAAATGTATATCATTTACTAAAAGCACACACGTGGCCCTTTGTCGTAGGATATGACAAATCAAGTAGCCTAAAGTAATATATGAAACAGAAAAATTACTCCAGACACTTAAAGGTCTATATTAATTGGCTTTATTATTAAAAAAAATAAGCACTTCATTTTAAATTGCCATTATTAAAGCACACCAGCACTTTATACGTTCAATATATTCAGAAGGTAAAAAAAATAAATCTTAAAAATTTCTTAATTAAGATGTCGAGATACAAATGGAGTTAATTTTTTCTTGTTATACTCTCAGGTGGGACTACTTCGTCAAATCACGCCCAATAGATTAGACAAAAAAAAAATTGTCAGTCATCGATCACGTGACTAAAAGGTTAAATATTTTCGTGATATGAAATTTGAGTAGTGTGTAAAAATTATTTGTAAATTGGTTGCAAAATTTTTTTACGTACGTGAGCTCAAAAAAAAAAAAAAAAAAATTCGTGCATGTCAATCAAAATTTTGAAGACGTTAAAAAATTCATGATTTTTTTTTCAAGTTTAAAAACGCCTTGTACATATAATTATATATATTGTATGTATGCACAGTATCCTGTATATTTCATTATATAGAGGTAGTATAATGTATAAGTTTCTCACAGATCATACAATATATTATGTAGATTTCTTCATTTACATATACAAAAAATAAATTGTATCAATTGCAATAAAAATGTATAAAATACTATCTTTGTATGTAAATTAAGTTTCAAGTGATGTAGTTGGAAGCAGGCACCTTCTGGAGGTCCTGGTTAGAAGGCAAAAATAAAATTTAAAAGATTATATTATATATTTATAGTGTCTACTTTTTCATTTCATTTAAATTTCAACAGCAATAACTACCGAAAATTTTCAGGACCCTTATGCACTAGATAAGGCAGAAAACAAATCTATTAAAATTAACAAGTGGTCATATAATATTTCAAATTTTCGTAACTCAAAATTTTGCAAGGTGGTCTCCCAAAAAAAAATAAATATCTGGAATTGTTTTATATTTTAAAGTATTATGTAAGAAACGTCAGATTTTTGTGCCTTTACAACTTGTTTATAGTTAAATCACCATAGTATACCTAATCTTGAACCTTAATGGACATAAATCACCCCACAACTCTCACTTCAGCTTTGCACACACACCATTATAGTTGATTAACATAATTTACAAAGAAGCGAAAAAAAAATCAATTTGACTCAATTAATTTAATAAAGTTTCTATACACTGCAAAAAGAAAAATCTTTCACTTTTTATTATACTGATTATACTTAACTATAGAAATAATTTAATAGAATAAATTTTCTAGAATGACGCTATAAAATGTTGTTAGTTAAAGTTTAAATTATAGTAATCAAAAAGTGATGGTCACAAAAATAATGGAGTGTTAAAATAGACCCTAGAGCCAAGCCATGACTATGACATTTAAATTTCATTCTTTATTTTTTTTAATTTTTTATTATTTTTTTTTTTTAAGAAGAGAGATTGAACTCTTAAAAACAAAAAAAGTAGCGACAGTCAGCTGGGATATATAAGGAAACAGATAACTCAAAACCGGTAGCGTATATACATTTAAAAAAAAAAAAAAAAAACTCTTATTTTATTTTTATTATACGAGTATAGTTATCCCAAGTATGGAGTGACTGAAAAGGAGAAATCTTTTTTGACGCACTTAATTGAAAATAAAATAAAAGTTATCATGTCAATGACTTCATTACATGATATTTTATTGTATATTTATTTGAATACGTTTTTGTTTTAAAATCTTTTTTTTTTTTTTTTTTTTTTTGTATGTACGACTTCTTGTTGCTTGTTATGTCATTTATGACATTTTGAGTGTCATTATATTCTTTTTCTTGCGTGTAGAAGAGAAATAATAATAGTATACATTTTGACATATTGTCTCTGGCGTCATTTTTAATTCATTTTAATTAAGAAGAACGTTTGTATAATTAAGCAAAATGTATGTAATAGTTATACTTAAACTATTAGCCTTTACAATGAATGTAAGATTATGTGTAAACTCCCTTATAGGGTGGTTTCATTCCTTTTAAAGTCGACGTCATATCATAAGTGAGTACTAAATAACATTGGTCAGTATAGGAAAATGGCACATTTTGCCAGGTAAAAATACTTCGCAATTTTTTTTAGCATTGATGCTGCTTACAGGTTGAATTAGTTTTTCAAGTATGCAAGAAAAATATAATAATAAAAAAATCAAAAAAAAATCTAAATTTCCAAAGAAAACAGCCAAAAACTACGTTTGTCCTGTACTGAGCAATGTTATTCATTACTCAAGAAGAGCATCGAAAAACACTCAGAATGGCGTCATACGCACACAACACACCCGCCTATACAGTATATTTGTAATATTGAAGTAATGAAAATGCGCTGATTTCAGCAGCATAATTCATTATCCATTGTGAATGCTATAATTTAGGCTTATATACCATGTACAGTACAATAAAAGATTTATTTACAAGCAATACATTTCAGTGCAGTAGAACTAGAGCGATTTGTAGCTATAGTTGTGTAAAGATATTTAAAAACACTATTTTTTAATGTCATTTCTTTACAACAAAAAAAGTAACAAAAATAGTTTTAAAAACAAGGGAGGAAATTATCACTTTAAAATACCTTTGCTTAAAACGTGTTAAAAGTTAAGTAAAAATATAAATAAATATTGACTTAATGGCATATATTGATGGGAATATTTTAACTTTTGGTAATGCGCTTAAGTGATTTTTTTTCAGTCGGTGTAAAGAAAAATAGAGAGAGAGAGAGAGAGAGAGAGAGAGAGAGAGAGAGAGAGAGAGAAAACATATAAACGTTCGAATGTATAAATTATGCGATATTTCTTCAAGCTGTTTTGTTTATAGATACTTAATATTCAACCAGCGTACTTTTTGTACTAAAGGAGATAATGAGAGTGTTGTTGCCAAATCATAAAATAATTTTGAATAATAAATAACATGCTATATTTTATAAGAAGTATATTATACGTTTTTTTTATGTATATTTTAAATTTTAAATCAATTTAAAATGCCAAAAAGGAAGTTAACTTGTTGTTTTTAAATCTTGATAAAGGAAGTGGGGGAACAAGCAAACAAAATTTAAAAAAAAAACTATAAAAAGCTGTAAGAGTAATATATTACTATAGATGATACGAAAACAAACGCATTTTATTTCAATAAATATTATACTATTATCAAAATTTCTATTTATATTTCTATTGCTAAAATAAGACGAAAAATATGAATTCATATAATCATAGAAAAGAAAAAGAAAATAAATTTTAAAGTCTCGTATTTACCTGTCATTTTTAATATTTTCAATTAAAAATAAAATCAAGATTTCCACTTTAAGTTGGATTAAAATTTTTACATAATATACTTTGACATCTGATACGCAAAGATGAAAATCACTTTTCTTTATTTTTTTCTCAAGAATTGATATTGTATTTTCTCTCTCTGAAATGTCATTGAACTAAAAAATACGACACATTTATATATTATTTATTATATTATTATGATAATATTATATATTTTGTAAATTGATAGCTTAAGATGACTGGTATTTTGTAATGTGACAGTAAAAAGTAAGTATGTATGTAAGTACGTATAGGTACGTACAGTGTAATTTCACGCATTCTTTACTGCTGTATTCTGTGGTTTTTGTATATTCAAAGTAAGACAAGAGGTGGCTTAGCACCCCGGGCTCTCGTATTACATCAGTCTTGTCTATATACCTGTCCTTACAACCAACCACACTTACCGTCTCGAGTAACACACTATGTGTTTGCATGCAGTACACGCTAAAGCAAAAATTATGAGACATATCAGTGATATGTCATGTCAAATTTTGGCTATGATATATTCGTTTCCAAGTTTATTATAAGATTTTGACTTTCATAATTTAATATAAGTTTTTGTAAATGATATATTTTTAAATGTATTAATTTCAAAATAAATGAAAATAAATCAGAGAGAGAGAGAGAGAGAGAGAGAGAGAGAGAGAGAACAAACGTATTATCACTGAAGCAAGCATCATGTTAACCCTATCAATTATAATTATAATATTCATTGCACTAAAAGAAAAATATTACAAAAGTATTTATCATATAAAACACTTTATTATGTAAAGCCATGGTAAAAGAGATTTCAACAGTGGATAATGTGGATATAATACTGTATTTGGACGTAAGCTGAATAAAGAAAATACTTTGAATTTGAAACTTATTAAATTACTTACAATTTTAATTAAAGGTTATCTAATTTTGCTAATTACATCACAAAATAGAAACTTTGGAGTGTTTATATTTTTAGTTTTAAGTATTTTTATATGGAGAAGTTTACTTTGGTCCATTAATTAAATTAAATTAATAATATCTCGTTGCAATATTATCACATATGAAATTACGTAATTTCTACATAGCTTAGGCTTAGTGTTTCATTATAACTTTTTTTTTTGTCCCGTTTATAATTAATATTTATTTTGTTTTATATATTTTAACGTAATTATTTTTATATTAGCATCATTATTTATCCACCTTGCTATTTTTGATAAGAAATGTCCATGAAGGATTTCATATATATTTTTTTATTATTATTTCTTATTTGCTTCTGGCAGTTAAAATTAATTTACTTCTTACGAGAGACAAAAAAAGGCTATCAAGCAAAATATGAAAAACAATTTTCATTATGACAAGCCTGTCTCACATGATGAAGAAAATGAAACAAAAAAAAACATACAAATATTTCATATTTTTAACATTTTTATTTATTAAAAATACAGTTACAACATGATACAAATTTTCAATGTCAAAAAAATAATTTGTTTATAAAAAGCTTGGCAGTGAAAGGATCCCAGCATCCATTTTTATTATTATTATTATTATTATTTTTTTTTTCATCTCAAGCAATATAGAAATTAATACAAAAATTGGCACAATTTTTAAAATATCTAAAATAGTTTTGAGCAATTTCACCTACTTTGATGGTTTTGTAAGATGTTGGCAGAAGAACCAAAAGCAAAAGAAAGAAACAACACAACATCATTTCTTTGTGTCATTTCGTGGTACCATGAGTAAAAATAAAGGAAACGTTTACATGCTTAATTTATTTATTAATTCCCCATTAATTGTGCTTAATCTTAATCAATAATATTCTTAGACTATAAAGAAAGGCTTAAATTGCATATTTTGATGGTATTTGAATAAACGTAAAAATGTAACCAGAAAGAGTGTATCGTCAAAAAACTTTGACGTATAATTTTACAACTTTACAGAATGTTTACACAATTTTGTTTACAATAAAATACACTTTACGTTTATATTGTTAACACACAAATGTAAGATCCCTTATAGACATTTAAATTAAATACATTTGAGCAAAATAATATTTAAAAAATTGTGTTTTATAATGTTGTATATATTTATGAATGGCATCGTAATTTAATATACAGTATATTTATAGCAAAACAATAATAAAATAAATCACAACTTTTTATTGAGATTTAATTCAAATTTCCCAAAAGGAAAAAATTGAATATTATAAAGTAATAAACTTACACCTACATAACAAAAAAAAAGAAGTAAAAATATATAATTAATTATACATTAAAAAAGAATTATAACCGATATGAGATTCATTTGAAAATGTTCCTAAAATTATAAAAAAAATTTTTTTTTAAATAATAATTTATATTCCTTCACGTATATATAGCACAAAACTTTTCAAACAATAAGTTTTTTTTTTTTTTTTGTTTTTTTTTGTTTTTTTGTTTTTTTTTTTTTTTTTTGGCGCTATATGACGTTGCAATTAAATAATTTTTAACATTGAAACTATATACATATAAAGTGTAATACCCACTTTGTTTTTCGTTACTTAAAAATACACATTATTACTGAATCAACAGGGAGTATACATATAAATTGTATCTCCTGTTGTGTTAGATAAAACAAATACAAAAAAAAAATGTGGCATTAAATAACATATCATTGTTGTTTTAAAATAACTTTTCTGTTTTATTCTTAAAATAATACACATCATATGTTTCTGTTATATTTAAATTTTTTGTATTAAATTACACAATTGAAAGAAAAATTAATGAAATCTCATTAATAAATAACATTTAATCCGGCAGTTATTGCTTATGATGACACAAATTGAATCCTATATTTATAACCTTTTCTATCTGCCTCTAGCTTTATATATACAAAACATTCATACTCACTGAAGGATTAAAAACTAACATAGACATTATAAAATGTCAACCTGTATAGCTCATAACAACATTAAGTTAATCAGTATTCTCGTAGCTTTGTAATTGACCTCCACTTTTCTTCTCGTAGAAAAGAAATGAGCTCTTAATATCCATATAAGAAAAAAAAAGGAAGTAATTTTTATTATTAAATTTCTCAACCAGTTTAACAAATCAAATTATTCATATCAGAGATTTTTTATTATATTTTGAGATACTTTTGGTTCCCATAATTTTGCATATTACATTTTTAGGCCATTTGTTGTACCAACAATAAATGTAAATAACATTTTTAAATATATAAATGAAGTATAAATAGGATAGAAGGAACCAGTTTTGTTACATTTCTTAATTTTACATAAGTTTTTAAGGTTAAAGGTGATAAAAGGTGTTATTATTTACTATTAAATATTTTGTATGCCTCCCTCTCTTTAAAAAGAGAGAGAGAGACGTGGAAACATATAATTCAAATAATAACCTACTAATTTATAATGTATAATTTTAATTCAACATGAAGAATAATATAATTTAAATCAAATTAGAAGGGTAAATCTACGACGTAATAGTGAAGGTCAAAATAGTTCATGTCAGGTTCTTCCATGTTCTTCAACACGGGGTTGACATAATAATCTATGTGAAGGTACCCAATCAGTGGTAGCTGGACTTCCAGGTTCAGGAGATACTCCTGAGTTTGAAGTTGGTACCATACGACGTGATATAGCACCAGAATTAGGGGGCGTGGTTGAAGTTCTAATAGATCCAACTGCTTCACTCGTACTGCTTCCCTGCTGAGTGTAAGGCAAAATCGTAAATCTTGTTCTATATATTATAATCCCATCACCTTCCTGTCATATACCTTTATAAAGATAAGCTCCATATGTTCACCAAATACCAATGTTATCATAGAAAAAGCGAGAATATTGTGTATAGCTTTATATAAGTGGTATCATTGTTAAGAATTTATTTTTAAATTTGATATAAGATGAATTGAAAAATTAGAGTATGTTTGATATGACAAAAGATATCATTTTACTGTACATCAATCTTTTAGAGAAAAGAAATATTTTTCACTCACAAATACATTCAGTATTTATTTTTAATCATTTTTTCTACAAAAAGAAAGTGTATTTCTGCTTTAAATTTATTTCGGATATATTAAATAATTATTAGTTGCTATTTTTATCTTGTTTAAATATTTGGTTAGGCATTACATTTTTTTCTTGAAATTAAAAAAGCCTCATTAAAAATGTGACAAAAAAGAAGTTAAATTATATATTAAATAATAATAATTTAATTAAATTAAAAATATAAAATAAAATAGATGTGTACTAAATTTGTTTCTACTTATTTTTGACTCATAATGCAACCTTCAAAGTAAAAAAAATAATAATAATAAATAAAAATAAAAAAATAAAATAAAAAAATAAAAACTTGAAAAACAAAAAAAGATCCTTAATACAATATCTTTTACCTTGGACACACTTAATATTTATATAATATAGAGATTTAAAAAAAAAAAAAAAAAACTATACATACTATTCGCTTTTTCTACGTATATACTATTATTAAGTACTTACACCATTATACCCAATAATAAATCTTCTTTAACCCAAGAGAGGATATGAAGCAATATGTTTGAAAATACAAAGACAGAAAATATTTAAATATAGAATTAAGCCAACACCGTATATACCGCACCATAGAACGAGCGCATGCAGAAAATGTTTATATAAAAAAAAGACGACTCGCGTCTGAAGTTTCACTGGAGTTTTCTTTGACTTTTTACTTCACATAGCGATATTTAGTGACTCACGTTGATGTGGTTAAACGTAATTTTTTTTAAAAAAACATTTATTTATTTTAGATACACATGCCATCTTTCTTCTTCTTCTTTTTCATAAGGTTATTTATACATAGTTGAATAACAAGGAAAATTGGTGACGATGTCAAGACATTCTCTTTGAATTCTTGCATATTTTTAATGCACGTTTTGAAGAAATAACAACTATTGAATTAATTTGTGTATCTAAAGTTGAAACAGTTTATACATACGTGTAAAATATTGATATTTTATCAACAATTACAAAAATTCGATAATATTTTATAGAGTATTCCATGAGGAGTTTCATTTTTTTTTTTTTTTTTTTTGTCTGTCATGTCATATGTCATAAAATAGTTGCAATAATTACCAGAATGATACCTTCTTTTTTTTTTGCTCAAAATTTAAATTAAACTTTTTTTTTTTTATGTCTGGAGTAAATTGAAACTATATATATCTTATAAGAAAATGCAATTATAATTACTACATTTCACTCATTTGATAAGTTGTATTTATTATTTAGTAGTCTGAATATAAAGTCAAATTATTTAGCTAATTTAGTTGAAAAACAAATTTTACAAAAACAAAGACTTTTTAGACAAGCAGACTAAAAATTTATTACTTTTTGTTAAAACAAAGAAAGGATGTAAAACAAAAATAATTCAAAAAAGCATGTGATGGACATGTGAGTTCATAGTAACAGATTAATCTTTGCTTCTCTGTTGTGACAATTGTTAGGCAAATATTTGGATTGTCTAAATATTTGACATTTTATTTTACACTGAATATTTCCTAATGAAGAATAGGTTTGAAATTTCTTGTATATTCTATGATACTAAAAATTTCAGGAACTTCTCTACAATAATATAACTCAAACCTTATAAAAATGTAAAGTAATTTTTTAAAGCAATTGTGACGTAATCAGTATAACGTGATCCACTTCTGTCATACATTGATTTCAAGATTTAAAGTCATTTAAAAATTTTCCATTAAAAAAATTGTACTCAGAAATAATAATTAGCTCTGGAATCATTACCATATTAAGTAACAATGTCTGATTGGTCACGTATATAAAATAGATCAGAATGACATGCCACGCTGGTTTAAATTTATAGTGTATAAAGTTTATCTTATTTGCCATTTATAATGAAATATATTGATAATATTTCCTTATTTATAATGTAGTAATAATTATCAATGTTTTATGATACATAAAAAAAAACTGATAAGAAATATAAGAGGAAAGTATTTTCCTGCATCTTCTTGATAATTTAGATAACCTCTCTCTCTCTCTCTCTCTCTCTCTCTCTCTCTCTCTCTCTCTCTCTCTCTCTCTCTCATACAAAAGGTTACACTGGTTTTGGCATTTTTTTTTGTGTGTTGCTAAAATGATCACTCATTAACATAAACTCATCCAAAATTTAAAATGACAAAGTTAATATTGACATAAAGATTTACTGAATTAAATAACATGATTGATCGAATTATATTGTTTATTACTTGAGGTCAAAAGGTTATTAAAGGGCACATAAATGACGATCGCAAAAAACTTTTTTTTAATGTATATTATATATAATAGTGAATAAATTTGGTGATGATATTCTCTGTTATAGTAAGGCGTCTGGTGTAGTCTTTGCTACTGCATAGTGTGTAGTAGTGAAGACTCAAATTTAGACCTCACGTCACTCGACCGTCCTACTCGCCTCTCTTTCTCTCTCACACTCTCACGCTGCTGAGCTCTCACTATATTACACATACGTAAAGAACTGGCCACCGTGTCTCTCAATAACCAACGGCAAATATATGCATTCACTCTTTCTCTTCCATTAGAATAATAAATTTTAATACTTTCTGACATAAGAAACCCATCTTCCATATTTGCTCAAGTATATACGTATAGGCACTTAAGGAAATCCTACGCTTTAAAATATTAATTCAGAATATTAAATTTAACATAATTAAGGAGAAGTATCTTTCTCAATATTTTAGTAATTTTTAAGCAATGATTTAATACTAAATTAAATTATGATTACACGATGAAGTTATTTAGTAATGAGAAGAAGAAGAAAAAAAAGAGCAATTCTTTTTAAGTGGTTACTTCCGTTTTCCGCGCCCATAAGACCTACGCACTCTAATTTTATCTCTTAAAATGCAAATTAAGGACCACAAGTATTGACTTGTATCATATTATGTTGAAATATCGATGAGTTTCATTCTTTTTAAATGCAGCTTGGTCACCAGCTTACAAATAAACAAAAAGAAAAGTTTAATTTAGATTATTGACGACTTTCAAATGAAAATTCTATACGAAAGCAAATTCTTTAGAGTATTAGTAAATTACTAATATTTTAAAACATACCATTATTAATAAAATCAAAGTGTCAACGCTTTTTGGTATACATATTTAACAATTCTAGCATCTTAAAAAAATCATTTTTCTCCAGAATTAAAAATTTTAATATCTATATAAGTTCGTAAAGAAATTCCGTTTATAGCATGATGACTTTCACAAATATTTTGTGGTCTCAAGAGACAGAAGCACGCAGCTTCAATTGTTGAAAGTCTATAAATATATACATTCTGATCTGATAAACGCACCTATATGATTGATCGCGACGCTGCTGTTTGAAATTAAATGGAGCATGAAATAGCTCATATATATATATATATATATTACATTTTCCCTAATACATAAAATACATTATTATACAATACATTAAAAAGTAATCTAATTTAAATCAGCAATTTAATTAAGAAAAATGGCAATGGACCAACGTCAAAGTTTAATTATATGCTATAAAAGGAATTTGTTAAGCTCAATATTTTGTTGATTTATTGGCAGGCATTTATTGAAGACTAGTTATTAACTTTTTAGACCCTCTTTTACGCTGTAAAAATCATTATACCAAAAAGTAAAGAAATAATTAACAAAAATTAAAAAAAAAATAATAATAATAAGATGGTAATATTTATTATTTTTAAGCCCCATATTGATAAAATTATTAAATTGCCCTATTTGCTTTAATTTCATTGAAGTTATACGTATACGTTTTAAAATAACACTATATTTTCTTAAATATTTGAAGGTATCGTATTATGTATTATACAATCAGTAATTTTGAATCATACCTCAGCAGTCTTAAAAACCAATGAAGAAGCTAAAAATTGCTTGCGTTTTATAAATACAAAACCTTCGATGACTGTCAAA